>CM066044.1:152030416-152338863 GCA_033557465.1 Ichthyophis bannanicus
TATCAACTTAAAATGCCTCCAACCTGTCCAGAATACAGGTATTCGCCTACTTCATTGTGCGACTAAATTTGATGATGTTTCTCTTCTGCTCATTAAATCGCACTGGCTGCCTCTCACACACGGCATCCACTTCAAATTTCTCACTTATAAGATCATGGCACTTCTGGCACCCTCACTTACTTATCCTCATACCTCATCCCACATGCTCCTCCCCGGACTCTCCATTCGATTTGTGCAAATCACCTTCATCTCCCTTCACCATTGCATGCCTGTTTCATATCCACACGGCACTCGGCCTTTTATTTCTTAGGACCCAGTCTCTGGAACTCCCTCCCTGCTGAACTTCACCACAAGTCCTCTTACCCTAAATTTGTCCTCCCTGAAAACTCATCTGCTCCTACTGGCCTTTAATCTTCCTTCACAGGTTTCCTGGGATTCTGATCATGACCCCCACTTCCCTCCTCACACTTCCTCGCTATCCCTTTCTTTAGCTTTCCTATCATTTTAATGGCATTCTTTTCCTTTTCTTTATTTGTTTATAACTTGTTTACTGTACACCGCTACACAGATATGAAGGGCAGTCTATCAAATTTTAATAAACCATAGCTGAGTATTGGTGCAACACAAAAGAATATATATAATACAGCAGAAAGGATCTGTCCATCTGTCTCTGCAGGTTCATGTGTATTCTATTCTGTTCAGACTCACAGACAGCACCCAAGATGAAAAAAGCATTGGTTAGGTTGGGGAGAAGACTTACCCAGAGTCTTGCAGGCTCCGTGAACATAGTTTACCTCACCATCATGTCTCTGCCCCAGTTTGCCTATCCTCTCGGGGTCTCTCTACTGCCTTCATCGACTGGCCCCATCACAGCAGTGTAACCCAACAGTGGGAGATATCCTCTTGTTCCCTGCCGCCTACCACGTCAGGTCCTGCTCTGCTGCTATTTCTGAACGACAGATGACGTCAGCCCCAGTGTATACTGCCAGCCATGCTTTACAGTCTATTTGCACAAGTTTAAATCACTATAAACCAGAGATATTTTCTGCTGCCTTCTGCACTCTGTCAGTCTGGTAGACACAGGGGAAGGGGAAGAGAGTGTGCCTGAATGATTTGGGAGAGAGGTAATAAGTGCTTGAGTTACTACTACTACTTACTTATCTGTATAGCTCTCCAAGGCCTATCTGGCTAGTATACAGATGGGAAACCAAATTGGAATACCAACTGCTGTAGGCTTACTATGCAAAATAAAGGCCTGGCAAGATACTTCCAGTCACACTTTGCCAAGAAAATCCAGGGGATGCATCGTCAGAAGTCGGCATCAACTCGATGGCATACAATAACGCATCTGCAGCGCTGAACATATACATGTAATAGGCAGTCCCTGCTCAGAAGAGCTCATGATCTATCCAAGATAGACAAATACAACAAATAGGGGATTAGGTTAGAACTAAGGGGAAATGGTTATAGCACACATGCGTGTTAAACAGGAGAATAAGGGGGTTAGGATCTAAAAGCAGCTTTGAAAAAGTGGGGTTTTAGCCTGGATTTGAATACAATCAGAGATGGAGCCTGCTGTACCTACACAGGTAGTCTTTTCCAAGTACAGTTTATAATGCAGCAAGGTAGAACAAGCAAATTCTGGAGTTGTCAGTGGAAGAGAAGGTCACAAATAAAAGGGATTTGTCTGATGAGTCGAGTTCCCAAGGAGGGGTGTAGGGATGGATAAGAGGAACCATAGAATGAATGCACATGAAGGTCAGTAGGATAGGTTTGAAATGGATACAGAAAAAGATAGGAAGAGGGGTTTCGTGAGCATAGCGACACTGACAGATTGCCCTTGCGGCTGAATGGAGAGAGATGATTCAGGGGGAGACCAGTGAAGGGGTAGGTTACAATACTCTAAATGGGAGGTGAATAGAGAGTGGATGAGGGTCTTGGTAGTGTGTTCCGAAAGGAAGGGATGAATTTTGCTGATGTGTTATAGAGAAAGAAATGACAAGTTTTAGCTATATGCTGGATATTGTGGTGAAGAGCGCCCTCCTGAGGAAATGGAGACTGAAGGAAATCCTGAAAAGCAGCAGGATTTACACAGGATTTTCAATCCTAGAAGAAAAAAAACCCTCTTCTGTTGAGCTGAGAATGGAGACCAGCCCAGGGGAGGAGTTGAGCAGTGCTGATTGGGCACACCCAGGGGTTGGACGGGGTGTGGCTGGAAAAGAATCCCTTTTTGAAGTGGTGAATGACGCTGCTAAAGGGAGCCAGAAAGAGAAACAGAGACAGAAAAAGAAAGGCCATGAGCAGCTGACCTGTGAGCAGAGGGCCTGTGAACAGACGAGCTGTGAGAGGACGTTTGGAACGTTGGGTGAGACCGAGTCAAGCAGTGAGTGCAAGTCCAGGAAGCAGTTTGGATGCACGTCTGAGCCTGGTAGCAACAGAGGACCTGCAAGGATTTTTACAGGTGCTGGGAGAGGAAGTCCTGTGAGAAGTGGACGGAGCCCTGGTTTGGAGTCCTGGGAAAAGGCAGAGCCCTCAAATAGAAAGCCTCCAAGGCAGACACCTGCAAAAGGTAACTCATTCTATGGGATACAGTTTGGACCGGAGAGACCCAGAAGCACTCACAGCTGGAAAGCTTTTGAGCTACCTAAGAGGAGAGGAGCCTGGCAGAGAGAAAGCAGTTCCAATAGGAGTCATGATAGAGAAGGTAAAATTCAATCTCCTATGTTTGGGGCTTTGTTAAAGGATCCCAATTGTTACCCTGATTTATTTAAGCCAAGAGCTGAAGGGGGAAGCATTACTGACCGGGAGAGAAACCCAGTATTTGCTGACAACTGCTTGTCAGGAAATGAACAGGCTGAATTGCTCCTCCAGGAGTTTAAACAATTCTTAGAGTTGAAAGCAGGCAGACAGCCAAAGCTGAATGAGGACACTAGTTCTGTGCAGTCAGAAGATTTAATGCAGATAGATTATGCCGTACCTTCTACAAATTCTGACAATTGTAGCATGGACTGTTCAATATGCTGTAAGGAAATAACAGTATAAAGAAGCTTGCTATACCTTGTATGGAAAGAATACAACGTGGTAGTTTCTGCTGCCGTGCTTGGAAACTTGATTGTTTGCACCTGAGTTTGAGCTCACACTGTGAAAGGAACAGTGACTGTTATGAGGCTGCAATGTATGTAAGTCACCTCTTGAGGCAGAGCTGAGTTAAGTCCCATAAGAAGGAAAGCTAATCCTATTTTTGGTTGTCTTATATTCCTGAGTTTCTTCTGTTACTATTTAAAAGCACCATTTATGTTCATGTATCTGAATTTTGATGCGCTGGAGGAATTTCCCCAACACGAATAAACATTCTTGCAAAAGCCTTACCGTCTCTGGCACAACTACATTTATTCATGAGAGAAGGGAGAACAAACTACATTACCCATCATTCCAAGGGAACAGTTTAACTCCATTCCTCACGGGACAATAGGCCACTCCTGTCCGTTAGCCCTAGGGCGGGGGCAGGAGCGTCGCAATATGTGCAGTGAAAGAGAAAGATGAGTCAAAGATGACCCCGAGATTGCAAGCAGAGGACATGGAGAGAATGGTAAAAAAAGAGGAAAGGGGGGTGGGTTTAGAGGGAAAGATAAGAAGTTCTGTCTTGGCCATGTTCAATTTTAGGAGAGATTTCAGGAATTAGCTTGGGGAGGAAGGAAGGGAAGTAGAAGAGAGTGTCATTGGGAGGCAAGAAGGGAGAAGGGGTGATAATACCCCTGGGAAGGCAAGAAGGAAGAGAGGGTGACAAGATAGAGGAACACACTATCTCATCCATTACAGACCCCATGCACCATGTATGCATACCAAACACCACCCTTTACCCACAACAAAATTCTTACCACTACATACCCTTAACACCCATTCCTCAACCATACACCAGCCCACACACTACCCTAAATACATCATGCATCCTACATCTGACTTACCATACACACCTACATACCCCCCCTTATCCACTGCATACCCTATTCATCCGTCACCCACCATAAACATCCCTCACCCACTACAAACCCTAACCATCTCTCAACCATGACACACATTTCCTCACCCACTACATACCCTAACCACCCCTCAACCATGACATACACCTCATCCACTACATATCCTAATCACCCCTCAACTACCACACACACCTACACACTCCTTCAACCATTATCTTACCCTAATCACCACTCATTCATCACAAGGCATCTTTCACCTGTCACCCACCACCCATATCACACATTCCCTCGTATCCATCCATCTCACACCCATGAAACCTATCCTCCACGCACCATACACCACTTAATTTCCTCAGGAGTATTTCACAATACATAGGCTCAGACTAGGTGGTGGTGGTTGTCCAGTAGCAAGCCCCTGAATAAGCTTTTTAATAAAAGAATGCTCACTTGGGCGGGAGAGAAAAACTAACTGCTGGGAATAAGGAAGCATGATTGAGAGAAAGATGTGATTGAATGGGATGAAGAGCGTGCTAGTGAAAGGGAGGAAGGCTGAGGTGAGTTCCCAGGGTCAAGGCTAATGAACAACTCTTTCTGCGGAGTTTCAGTGGGCCTCCGATAGTGAATAACAACAGCAGCAGTAGCTGTCAAATAGATCAAGCACTATGACTGATTCATGAATTTGTGATAAGTTCTTAATGCAGCAAAACTAGCATTAGTCGTGAATAGCTGTTCCACTGCATAAATGAGATGAATGATAAACAACATGGATTTTCCAAGTTGAAAACTGCAGCTTTGTGGCTCAGTCTCTAAAATTGCTAAATAAGATCTATCACAGAAATAGTTGCATTCCCTACAATGTGTTTCCTTACTTAAATATTTCAATGGCAAAAGATGCTATAGCAGGGATCTCCAACTCCAGTCCTGGAAGACAGCACACCAGTCAGATTTTCAGGATATCCTTAATGAACAGTGATGAGATAAATTTGAATACAATGGGGGCAGTGCATATCCATATATCTCATGCATAGTCATTAGGGACATCCTGAAAACCTGACTGGTTTGCAGCCCTCCAGGACTGGAGCTGGAGACCCCTGCACTAAGGTATAGCACGATGAAAAATGTGAAGCAAATGACAATCATATATTTCCAATTAATAGAACTAAAATAGCTACCTATATCACGATGTAGAGATACCAAAACTGCAGATTGACAAACTAGTAAAATATTTTTTATATATTTGTCCTCTGTGTTTACTACACAGTGCCAATTTTGTTGGGCACCCTAATAAACCATGAGGATTTTAGTTAAATACAATTTTTGACCCTTTTTTGGCTTAAGGAAGACATTTCCTATTGTGGTAAAATTTCCCTTAAAAATAGTTATTAAATGGAAAAAGAAAGATAAAAAGATAAGAACATGTTTGAAATAATGAGGAGGATAAGTTTAATTTGGTCTGGGTCATGTCTTTCTCCTGGAAAACCTGCACTCAACTCTTGATGCTAACATACATCAAGAACATGATATATTAATTTAATAATGACTCAATACAAGAATAAAATACAATATATATACATTTCAATATAGCATTAAAGCATAAAACAATCCATCATTAATGGGGTCATTTTAGATGTCCTATTCATGCTCAGAATGTCCGAAAATGGGCATAGAGACATCCAAAGCACAGAGACATCTCCAGAACCATTTTAGAAGCTGGGTCTGTGGATGTCCCCAGCATGAGGACATCCAAGCCTGAACAGAGACATGGTGGAGGCGTAGCTGGGGTGTTCCAAGGAACCAGGGCATCCCCGCCAGACCTCAGAAGTATCCTGGACGTCTAGCGCTATGTTTAAGTTTAGATCTGCTGAGAGCACAAACAAGCATCTGAAAAGTGCTCTTTTTGACTGAAAAATATCCAGAGGGTGTAGAGGAGAAAGCACGCCATCATCCCCAGTACCCAGCACAATCCCGGTAATAGCAGCAATGGGATTTGAACTCTAGCTTCTCTGTTCCTAGCCCATTACTCTAACCTTTAGGCTATTCCTAGATTTCCAGGTTCTGAAATATTACTCTGAGAATATCTATGTCAGCGTCCCCGCAGATATCCATTATTGAGCACGTCCACGTATGTAAATCATGTCTGCACCTGGACGTGCCTGCTTTTTTTTCCCCAAACGTTTTGACTTGGATGTCCTTTCTAAAATTCCCCTCTAAAATGATAAAAACTAAAAATTAAAATCAATCATATGAAGCATAAAAAGAAGAACATCCTAACATTAATTAAATAAATCCATACAACCCAAAACTTTCAATCTAGCTCTAAAAATCTCCTACCGAATTACTTCCTCCTCCTACTGTACCTACCCCTAACTCAAGCAAATCATACACAAATTCAAGTCAAAATATCTGGGACAGACATTTGCCACTTCCTATCTGCACTGTAGATGATGATGGGAGGTGGGGTGGAGGGGGGCTGCAAAAACGCTAAACAAAAGTGAATCAGTTCTCCAGCTTGTAAGAACATAAGATATGCCATACTGGGTCAGACCAAGGTCCATCAAGTCCAGTATCCTGTTTCCAACAGTGGCCAATCTAGGTCACAAGTACCTAGCAATTTCCCCAAAAGACACAGGTTCCACAATGCTTGTATTGGATCAAGCAGTGGATATTCTGGGTCTCCTTTAATAATGGTTTATGGACCTTTCCTCTAGGAACTTGTCCAAAACGTTTTAAAACCCGGCTACACTAACAGCTTTTACTACATCCTCCAGTAGCAAATTCCAGAGTTGGATTACACATTGAGTGAAAAAATATTTTCTCTTATTAGTCTTAAATAGGTTACCCGGTAGCTTCATTGAATGCCCCCTAGTATTTCCATATTTTGATGGCGCAAACAATCGATCTACGTTTACCCATCCCACTCCATTCATTAATGTATAGACTTCTATCATATCTCCCCTCAGTCATCTTTTCCAGGTTGAAGAGCCCTAACGTTTTTAGCCTCTCTTCATAGGGGTATACTTCCATCCCCTTTATCATTCTGGTGGCTCTTCTCTGTACCTTTTCTAATAACGCTATATCCTTTTTAAGATACGGCGACCAGAAATGCACACAATATTCAAGGTGCGGTTGCACCATGTAACGATACAGAGGCATTATAAAATCCTTTTTTTATTCTCCATTCCTTTCCTTATGATACCTAGCATTCCATTTGCTCTCTTGGCCGCTGCTAAACACTGGGTGGAGGATTTTAACATGTTAACCAAGATGACTCCTAAATCTTTTTCCTGGGTGGTAGTTCCTAATGTGGAACCTTGCATCGTGTAACCATAGTTTGGGGTTTTCTTTCCTAGGTGCATAACTTTGCACTTGTCCACATTAAATTTCATCTGCCATTTGGATGCCCAGTCTTCCAATTTATCAAGATCCTTTTGCAATTTTCCACAATCCTCACGGGGTTTTAACAACTTTGAATATTTTTGTGTCATCTGCAGATTGATAACCTCACTCGTTATTCCCATTTCCAGCAGACCCAGCACAGACACCTGGGGTACTCCACTATTCACTTTTCTCCATTGGGAAAATTGGCCATTTAGTCCTATCCTCTGCTTTCTATCTTTTAACCAGTTCCTGATCCACAACAGTACACTGCCTCCTATCACATGACTTTTTAATTTTGCCAAAAGTCTTTCATGAAGGACCTTGTCAAAGGCTTTCTGAAAGTCCAGATACATTATATCAACTGACTCCACACCTTCAAAAAAACCATAACAGATTAGTAAGACAAGACCTTCCTTGTCTAAAGCCATGTAGGTTGTCACACATTAAGCCATGACTAGCTATATGTTCAGTAATTTTGTTCTTTATGATGGTTTCTACCATTTTTCCCAGTACTGACATCAGGCACAGTGGTCTGTAGTTTCCTGGATTACCCCTGGAACCCTTTTTAAAAATTGGCGTTACTTTGGCCATCCTCCAATCTTCAGGTATTACAAATGATTTTAATGATAGTTCACAGATTACTAATAGTAGGTCTGCAATCTCATATTTTAGTTCTTTCAACATCCTTGGATGTATACCATCCGGTCCAGGTGATTTGTTACTCTTTAGTTTATCAAATAGTTGTAATACATCTTCCCGGTGTATCGATATTTCTTTTAATTCTTCTGCAATATCACCTTTAAATACCATTTCTGTCATGGATAACATCCCTACATCTTCCTCAGTAAAGATCAAAGCAAAGAATTCATCCCGTCTCTCCGCTATGGCCTTGTCCCCTCTTTGTGCCCCCTTTTACCCCTCTATCATCTAATGGTCCAACTGGCTCTCTCTCACAGGTTCTTTTTGCTATGAATGTACTTGAAAAAGTCTTTATTATGCATTTTTGCTTCCACAGCAAGCTTCTTCTCAAATTCTCTCTTTGCCTGCCTTATCAATGCCTTGCATCTAACTTGCCAGTGCTTGTGTTTCCAGTTTTCGTCATTTGGATCCTTTTTCCACTTCCTGAAAGATGCTTTTTTTTTAAGCAACAGCAGCCTCTCTGACCTCACCTTTAAACCATGCTTCCTCTTTTCTTAAAGCGTGGAACACAGCTGGTCTGGGCTTCCAAGATAGTAATTTTAAACAACACTCAAGTTTGATATAAATCTTTAACCTTTGCAACTGCTCCATTCAGTTTTTTTTTTAAACTATTTTCCTCATTTTATCATAGTCTCCCTTTTGAAAGTTAAAAGGTAGTATTGTGGATTTCCTTACCCTCCCTCCTCCATTTATTAAATCAGACGCGATCGTGCTATGATCACTATTGCCAAGTGGCTCCAACACCCTTATCTCTTGCACCAGATTAATGACACCTGTGTGTCATTAAGAACTAGGTACAAAATGGCGTCCCCTCTGGTCGGTTCATGAACCAGCTGCTCCAAGAAGCAGTCATTTATTTCATCTAGAAACTTTATCTCCCTAGCATGTCCTGCCGTGACACTGACCCAGTCGATACCAGGATAATTGAAATTACCCATTATTATTACTGTGCTGTAACTTTTGTTAGCTTCCCTGATTTCTTTGAGCATTTCATCATCCATTTGTTCATTCTGGCCAGCTTCTATGGTTTACTTATTGCAATTTGGATTATATGATATAGTATAAATTGATAATGAAAACAATACAATTTCACGTGTGTAAAGTAAATTTTTACGATTTACCCCAAATTGAAGGAAATTGACAATCTTTTGAACTTGTGCTTTATGTTTCATGTACAGACTTACAGTAAAAGATGTATCAATATTTCCACTTTCATTGCAGATTTCAAGATGTTTTCAATAAATTCTCTTACACTGGTACTGCACATATTGGCCATGAAAGTTCCTGACTACAAGCCACTGGTGAAACGGGACACCAGTGTCCTGCTTCATTTTTGGAAAATAAAGACATTGCTGAGTTCTTGTCCCAGAATGCCGGCCTACAGAGAAAAGTCATAGGTAGGCTAGGTAGGTCTCCATATCTACATCTTGTCCAATAGCGGTTATGTTCAAACCCAGATTTTATGCAGTACGTATCATCACAGAAAAAAGTATATGTGCCACTCTGCATGTTACAAAGGTACGGACACACACACACTGCTGTTATCATGCTGAACTTCTGCTCAGGCAGAAACTCAAACTGCAGAACTAATGTCTTAAAATCCCTAAAAAATAAGTGAAGAGAGAGGATCATCTATCCAAAAGACACATACATGTTCCTAACAAATTCATAGTTTTGAAATGACTAACATAGGGTTGTTTTTTTTTTTTTTTTAGTGCCATCAAGTCAGTGTTGACTCATAGCGACCCAGCTACCTCTGGGTTTTCTTGGCAATGTATCACTGGAAGTAGATTGCCAGCCTTTTCTTCCAAGGCAATGGAGGGTAAAGTGACTTGCCCAAGGTCACAAGGAGTGCCAGTGGGAATTGAACCCTTGATCTTCTGGGTACTAGGCAGTTGCTCTAACCACTAGGCTACTCCTCCACTCAACATAGGGTTTACCAACAATAAAATGTAAAATAAGGTAAATTTAACATTTTTCTTACATTATTATTTATTTTCAATTTGACTGCAAGATTTAATTAGCCCATCTGGCTGATCCTTTGGAGGATCAGTGAAATGGGAAACATTACAAAGTTAAAATCATTGCTGACTTCTTTATGAGTTTCAATTTTAATTTAAAATGAAAGCATTTTCTCAACAGGATATTATTAACAAACTGAACAGTATTTATAAATTGTATAAATCAACGGGGTTGCTTGGAAAACTGCACATATCATCAAGAAATCCACAATTCATATTTGCCAAAAGCTTTTTCCTTGCTGGTTTGTTTTTTTACTTATTAAAAAATATGAAGGTGCATTTTAGAACGTACATGGAGATTGGAATTGGACATTGAGGATGAGACACACTCAGTTCCGACAATATGTTAGAAATGGCTCTGCTGAACATTGAGCTGATTTTTGAATACATAGAAGGAAGCACAAGAATGCATGTGAACCGACATCTACATGCGGCGAGAGGAGTCATTTTACAAATTTAGACATGGGAAAAATAAGTGGAGGAAACCCAGCAGCTTATAGGTATAAGCAGGGCTGGCGTTAGGGGGTGGCAAGCAGGATGCTATATTTAACTCATTTCCATTTGAAGGAGGAAATAAACTAGGAGGGATTAAGGAGGGTAACTCCCTTAATCCCAGCTGTACATGGCTGGCCAGAATGCACATTTTTTGAAAACCTACACATGCCATGGAACAGGTGTAAATTTTGTAGTGGAGATATTTTGGGCTTACACATGCATTGTATGTATGTGTAGATTTTTGTTCTGCTTAGGCCACACTCCTGGCATACCCCTGAAAATATCCATATACTAAGGACATCCACATGTAAGTTAAACCATTTCTAAAATGGTGATTTACATGTATATTTACCTGATTATACAAGTTTAAATCATGAATAATGCTTCTAAAATACCCCCTTAGTATTCCAATGATTAAAGCTGAATATTTTCTGCTGTTTTCAACCATATTTACTCCAGCTGGAATTCTGAACGCAATAATTCAAAATGTTGCATGTTTGGTGATTTTTTCTCTACTATCTTTTGAATTAAGTATCACTCAAAAACAATGTGCTTTATTATTTTGACAAATAAGACATGCAGAATTTTGCATAATTCAGACCTTCTGATACAGAAGCTTAAATTTAGCTTGCAGAATTCCAGGAGTGCATATTGTACAGGTACAGGGCAATGTTCTTTTTAATTTTTTCAGGGACATGTGAAAGTGAGCGCCACCACTGGAATTTTTAACAAGTGAGCAGCAATGTTCCTGCTAAGCTGTGCAGGAGTCCTCTGGCCATGCTGAAGCTGGTAGAGAGAGGTGCTGAGATATTGTGTCTTTTGTTCCAAGGAATAGGTATTGCCTGCTCCTCACTACTAAATGCGTGATATCACTGCACCTCCCCCTACTAGCAGCAGCTTTTTCCTGGAGGACTCCATGCACCTTGGCAAGAATGTTGGTAAGCAGTATGGAATACAAAGATGCAATATAGGCACAATGAATTTGGCATAGGTCAGAGCAGAATGAGACTGGTCACAGCAGATAAGAAAATAATACTGCTACTCTCTGATTATTACATCAGAATATCACCCTTTTCTTAGCCAGGCAGTAACCCTACATATACAGCCTCATCTCTAATTGTTTCATGTTTTCCCCTCAGGTAAACTCAAGGGCTAACGCTCAAGCTACTGCCATCTTGGGACTCCCCTCTCTGAGATCTGAAGTTCTAAAAATGACACTGGATTCTTTGATCTAGGCATCGACACAGCCAATCTCATCCTAGCATCCTTTGCCAGAGTGGCTCCGTGCACTGCATACCAATCCATTGGACCTGGAGACTGAGACTGTCAGGGAATCAAGGTTTTTTAATCAGACTTGCCTTTCCTCTTATGCTTTAGAGTAAGGAACTGCAGAGAGCAACAGTACTATGCCGCCATCTTGACCGCTCCCCCCAAGATAATGAGGTATCTTTGAAGGATATTAATAAAGCAGGGAGGTTAGGGCATCCAGAAAAAGGTTGCAATAAAGGCAAAAATAGCTCAAATGCCTTTAAGTAAACAGGAGATGAAGTTGAAAGATTCCAAATTATCCCTTTCCGTTATTAGGCATGTTCTAAACACAAACAAAAACACACTTTAATGTGTATATAAAAATGCCAGAAGTCTAAAAAATAAGATAGATAAGATAGGAAAGTAAGAATGTGTGGAACAAAATGAAGATATAGACGTACTTGGCATCACAGAGACCTGGTAGGAGGATAACCAATGGGAAACTGTGATACTGAGGTTCAAATTATAACACAATGATAGGGCAGATCGTATTGGTAAGAGGTGGCATTTTATGTTAAAAATGGCATACAGTTAAACAGGATCAAAGTTTTGCAGGAAATAAAATGCACTGTGGAACCTTTATGGATAGACATTCCATGTGTGATGGGAAAAATTATAGCAGCATGGATATACTATTGTCTGCCTGGCCAGAGATGATGAAAATGCTAACATAAATTAGGCAAGCTAGCAAATCTGGCAACAGAATAATAATAGAAGATTCCAATTACCCCAGTGTTGACTGGGTAAATCTCACATCAGGACACTTTAGGGAAGTAAAATTTCTAGATTAAATAAATGGCTACTGCACTGAGCAGTAGTCCAGGAACTGACAAGAGGAGGAGCTTTTTAAGTCAAGTTCTTAATGGAATGCAGGATTTGATGTGATTTGCAACAGTGGTCATAATGCAATCAAATTTGATTCAATAACTAGAGGGAGGACACTAAAGAAAACTACTGCACTAGTGTTTCCTTTTCAAAAGGAAGACTAATAAAATGAAGAAAATATTTAGAAAATAAACAAAAAGGAGCAGCTGCAAAGGTTAAGCAAAAAGAGAATCTGAAAATCTTGCTGTAGAGGCAAAAACATATAACAAAACTTTCTCAGATACATTCAAAGCAAGAAGCCTGCGAGAGAGTCACTGGATTATGGAGAGGTAAAAAGGGGCACTCAGAGAGGGCAAGGCCATAACGGAAAGACTAATGGGGGAAATTTTGGAAGCTCTAATCATGATGTACATTTCTGAAAACACCCATTCAGATGTGCCAATTACCGTCATATCCCAAAGCCATTTTAGAAAGTCCCAACATCTATGTCATATGGGGGCATGGTACAGGCCTGTCTGGGGACTACCAAAATAGATACATTTGTATGCCGATTCTAGAATGGCGCTACACGTCTGAACCTGCCGACAGACACGTCCATTTCTATATCTGCTCCTAGGAATTAAGAATCATCTCAAAAGTTTTGGCTTTGAAAACTTAACAACTATACAGAGGAGCTTCTGACTAACTCTTTTGCCTCTGACCCTCGCCATCTCTTTAATACTCTCATCTCTTCTCCTCAGAGTGCCTCTGCCTTTGACCTCTCACTCACTTTCTGCCCAAACCCTGGCTATTTCCATTATAAAATCCACAATTACCCAGTCAGCTACTTTCCCCTCCTCACTCCCAACTTTCCCCCTCTACCTCAGCTACCCTTTCTTCCTTTTATATGATCTCATTACAAAACTCACTACCTGCTCCTCTGATTCTTTTCCCACCTATCTCCTCCACTGTTGTCCCTTCCATCTCTTATATTCTCAGCCTATCGCTCTCCACTGCAACTGTCCCTGCAGCCTTCAAGCATGCTGTAGTTACACCTCTCCTCAAGAATCCCTCACTTGATCCTACCTCTCCAGCTAACTATCGACCAATCTCCCTCCTCCCCTTCGTTTCTAAACTACTTGAAAGAGCAGTTCATCGCCATTGTCTTGACTTTCTCTCCTCTCAAGCCCTCCTGGATCCTTTACAATCTGGCTTTCGTCCTTTACATTCTACTGAAATGGCTCTTGCCAAAGTCTTCAGTGAGTTGTTCCTGGCAAAATCTAAGGGCCTTTACTCAGTCCTCATCCTTCTTGACCTCTCTGCTGCTTTTGACCACAATCTTCTCCTTGATACCCTGTCCTCGCTTGGTTTTAAAGGCTCTGTACTATCCTGGTTCTCCTCGTATCTCTCCCATCGCTCTTTCAGTGTTTGTCCTGGTGGATCCTCCTCTGCTGCTATCCTGCTCTCAGTTGGTATACCCCAAAGATGTGTCCTGGGTCTGCTCCTTTTCTCTCTATATACCCAATCCATTGGTGCACTTATCTCTTTCCATGGCTTTCAGGACCATCTTTGCTGATGACTTCCAGAACTACCTCTCTACACCTGAAATCTCTTAGGCAAGCAGAGATCCGGGTCTGGATTGCCATTCTCACATTGATTCTTGAATGCCTCACTGCTGCTTGAAAATGAACATGACTAAAACTGAGCTTCTTATTTTTCCCCCTAAAAGCTCCTCTCTTCCTCCTTTCTCAGTCTCTGTGGATAACTCTCTACTCCTCCGTGTTTCCTCGGCTCGCAACCTTAGGGTCATCTTTGACTCCTCTCTCTCCTTCTTCACACACATCCATCTGATAGCTAAGACCTGCCGTTTCTTTCTCTATATCAACAACAAAATCCACCCATTCCTCTCTGAACACACTAAGACACTTAACTACTCTTTAATCATCTTTTGTCTTGACTATTGTAACCTACTCCTTGCCTGTCTCTCGCTAAATCATCTCTTTCCTCTTCAGTCTGTTCAACACACTGCTGTGCAGCTAATCTTCTGCCAACCTCGTCATGCTCATATTACCCCTCTTCTCAAGTCTCTTCATTGGCTTTCTATCCATTTCTGTATCCAGTTCAAACTTCTCCTGCTGACCTATAAGTGCATTCACTCTGAAGCTCCTCACTACCTTTCCTCCCTTATCTCTCCCTATGCCCCTCCTTGGGAACTCTGCTCTTCTAGCAAATCACTTTTATCTGAGCCCTTCTCTTCTATTGCTAACTCCAGACTTCACTCCTTTCACCTTGCTGCTATTTATGCCTAGAACAAACTACCTGAGTCTGTACCTCAAGCACCTTCTCTGGCTCTTTTCAAATCCAGGCTAAAAACCTACCTCTTCGTTGCCTCTTTCGGATCTTGACTCACCTGATCTCCTTTGTGTTTCCTTAGCATTCCCCCTAGATGTATCCCTAGTCTACGCCTATTGTCTTGTCTGTCTTGACTAGACTGTAAGCTTTGATAAGCGGAGACTGTCTCTTACATGTCTGTGCAGCGTTGCATACGTCTTGTAGCACTATACAAATGCTCAGTAGTAGTAGCATGGCCTTTCACTCCCCCAACAATTTCCACTCCTACAAAAAAGCATGCCAGCAAATAGAGAGGCCTTTCTCTTAACTGCCATGTCACTGTTTGCAAAATGGCAGGTCAGAACATGGCCAGAGATTCAAGTGCCCATTCTGGAATAACCATTGTGGATATTTCTGTTACTGAGTCTGCAGTTATCCATATCGGACACATGCAAGTTTTGGAAATTCTCTACATACATATCCAAGGCAAAACTGTCCAGCAGTTGGAGCTCGCTTAATGAAATTCCTGGACCTTGTATTCGGACACACTGCCTCCCGCAAGTATAGCCTCACTAATAGAGCCTCTGCATATCAGGTCTATGTTATTTATCTATCTACTATACTGTTGTCAGTAACCGTTAGTAGTTACAGTCACCACTGTTCCATTGGTAGTAACCTTTGTACTGTTGCCAGTAATATTCCATTGCAAATCAACCTCTATACTGTTGCCAGTAGCCAGTAATATTCCATTGCAAATCAGCCTCTATACTGTTGTCAGTAGCCTTATTAATTCCTGTCACCAGTGTAGCGCTACCAATAATCTACTATTGTTAACAATTTACTTTACTGTTGTCAGTATTCTCACCAGTTCCATTCATCAAGGTATGGTACTAGTTATCTAACTTTAACCATTGCCTTAGACCATATTATCTGTTGTCACCTAGCTTACTGCACTAAGTATCAAGAATTTATTAATAACTTCCTGGTAGTATAACCTGATTGACCCGCTCCCAATCACATAGTGCTCTAACAAAATGGGTTCCCTCATTACCACCATAATAGGATGCTATATCATCTTCTCAGGCTGGTTCTCCAACTCTCTAGCCTTAACCCCAGCATCCAACCAGATTCCTATATTACGGAACCATGGGAGAAGGTGGACTAGTGCTTCCCATAACAACATAACTTGGGACTCCCGCTCACACCACCCCCCCATCTGTTACACATTGCTCTTCAACACAATATGAAATCCAAACAAATTCAAAACCACTACCCTCACAGCCTAAAATGTGCCCTCATCAATGCCCGTTCTATCCGGAAGAAGTGGCCAGCCGTCACCGACATAATTGCCAGCCACGGCCTTGATATACTCATGGTCACTGAGACGTGGTTATCTGCTGAAGACAACGTTATACTCAACCAGCTCCTCCCTCAGAATTTCACCATACATTCAAGTCATAGGCAAGAAAAAAGAGGAGGTGGCGTGCTCATCCTCACCAGGACAGACCTCCATTTTCGAACAGTAGACTCCACCAGTACAAACCACTTTGAGACCATCACCATCTCCAACAAACACTGCATAATCAACCTGCTTTACAGAGCAACTTCAGCTTCCCCAGAAGATCTCGCAACTATCATTGATCTGGCTTCCAACACTCATAACCCAGGCCTCCCAAATTGGATCCTAGGCGACTTTAACTTGCCTACATTACAAGATCATCAAGCAACAGCCTTCCTTGACGCCATGGAAAATCTTGGCTTCAAGCAACTAGTTAATGATCCTACCCATATTAAGGGAAATATCCTGGACCTTGTATTTGCCCCGCAATCCTCTCTTAACCCAGCCCAAGATCCCATAACCTCCATAACTTCGGTTCCTTGGTCTGATCACAAACTGATCATCTTCCAGATTCCCTCTTACAAAGCCTACAAAAAAAACAACACAATCCAATGCAACACCGCAAGACCGCCCTCTCGATCTTTCAAGCCTTACAACAGAGATCTTATCCTTGCTGAAACGCAGCAACTCATCTCTCAATCTACCCAGAACCTTGATGACCTAATTTCTCACTGGAACAATTGCCTCAGCTCAATTGCCCTACGTACAACATCCAATAGGCCTCCAGGTAAAAGAGTAAGTGCCCCATGGTACTCAGCTGATCTTAAAGCATCACTTAGCCAATTACGGAAACTGGAGAAACGCTGGCGCCGTTCTCATTCTTTAAATGACCTGACAGCATACAACTGTCATCTTGCTGCGCATCGCAACGCAATTACCAATACGATGAAGCAGTACTACTCAGACATCTTAAAGAGATCACTTAATAAACCACATGACCTCTTCGACCTGGTCAAGACTTTATCAAAGGAACCATCCTCTGGACCTCCATTTGAGTTACACCCACAAGATTTTGCAACCTATTTACAATCCAAGATATGCCAGACCAACAAAACCTCTACTACAACCTCTACCACAGAGCAAAACTGCCAAACAACCCTTACCATGTTTTCTACTCCCTCCAAGAGAGGAATTGAAGACACTATTGCAGCTCTTAACACCACCACTGCTCAGACCGACCCATGCCCAGCCTTTTGGATCAAGGAGCTCCGCAGTCACTTCAGCTCAGTACTGTCCAAAATAATGAACCTCTCCTTCTCAACTGGCTCATTCCCTTCAGCCCTTAAACACACCTCTATCAGACCTCTGCTAAAAAACTGCAAGCTTGACTCCCAACAAGTGGAATCCTACAGACCCATATCTAGCATTCCACTACTCGCGAAGATCATTGAAAAGGAGGCCCAAAGGCAATTGCAGGATCACATTGACTCCGCTGCACCGTTAGACCCCTGCCAACATGGTTTTAGGGAATTCCATGGAGTGGAATCCCTCCTTACCACTCTCTTCTGCAAAATAATCACTGGCATTGACGACATCCGTCAAGGATTTGCACTCATCTTTCTGGACATCGCTGCAGCTTTTGATTCAGTAAATCATGAGCTTCTACTAGGACGTCTGATTGACAAAGGCATTAATGGAAGAGCACTTGAATGGTGCAGATCCTACCTGTCCGAAAGATGGCAGCATGTCCGTTCTGGAGGGATAAATTCTGAACCTTTCCACCAAAGCCAAGGAGTCCCTCAAGGATCCTCTCTTTCTGCTCTCCTGTTCAATATTTACATGCAGCCAATCTGTAATATCATCCGGTCTTTCAATGTTGATTGCATGTTATACGCAGACGATGTCCTGCTTTACATTCCCTTCTCTACCGAGCATCTGGACCTCTCCCCACTGACGAGTTGCTTCAATGCAATATCTGACTGGCTCCTGTCTCAAAACCTCAGAATACAACATAAGAAAACAGAAGTACTCTTCATTACAAGGAATCCCAATTTTACACCCCCACAATATCTTAAAGTAAAAGAAGCGGAGTTACAATCTAAATCCTCAATACGATATTTGGGAATCACCATAGACCAACGCCTTGACATGAAGGCCCACGTAGGAAACATAGTAAGATCAGTTTACTACAAGATCCGCTCACTTAGACATTTACGTTCCATTCTTGATCCAACTGATTTCCGCACAATCTTCCAGGCGCTGGTTATACCTCATTTCGACTATGCCAACGTCATATTACAAGGTCTTCCCCAATCTACATTAAACCCGCTTCAGCTAGCCATGAACGCGGCAGCAAGAGTCATCCACGGAGCCTCCAGGAACGATCACGTGATGCCTCTGCTGATACAGTTACATTGGCTACCCATTCAAGCTAGAATAGTTTTCAAGACCCTGATAATTACTTTTAAAGCTGTTAATAATCTCACATCTGCATCCTTATCCTCCCTCATCCATATCACATCTCCAAATAGAGCAAGAAGATCCATGGCTATAAACTCCCTAAAAATCCCGAAGGAACTTACTGTTTGCACTAAATCGACAGCCAACAGAGCCTTCAGTCTCAGTGCCCCAAAATGCTGGAACGCACTACCCCCTGATATCCGGGCTATTAAGAGCATAACACAGTTTAGGAAAGCCCTCAAATGCCACCTCTTCATCAAGTACTTTATAGAACCCAATGGCATCACCTAGAGCTCAATAGCACCCACTGATACTAGTCCCAGATAAATTTATGGTATTTCAACAACACACCAAGTTTGATTTTCAATCCTATAGTGGGCTGGTGTTTTCCTATGAAACCTCTGTGCATATGATTCCATGTAGTATTCCATGTAATATGTTTTGTAAATAGTTACCCCGGTTATCCAAGTTATTTATGCCCTGTTACCTGTAAACTCATACGTGTTAAATGTACTGAGCATTTTGTTCCATGTGAACCGCGCTGATGATGATGAATAGTGCGGTATATAAGAGATTGTAAATAAATAAATAAATCTGATCTCCCACGGGCAGAAGTAGGGGAAGGAGGGGGTGCATAAGAGCACTGCGATTGCAGCACAGAGCCCTCCTGTCTGCCCACGGAAGAACGGATCACTGCGGGCATACAGGAAGGTCTTTGCTGCAATCACAGCTACTCTTCTGCCTGCAGGAGATGGAATCCACGTGGGCAGCCTACTGCCTGCCGGTTGCAATCATTGAAAACACTTTTCCTGTCTGCCCGCAAAGATCATGGGTACACAGGAAGGGTCTTTACAATGATCGCGGTCCTCAAGCAGTAGTCTTCCCACGGGGATTCCATTCCCCATGGCAGAAGAAAAGCCACGATCGTAGCAAAGACCCTCTGCAAAGAGGAAAGGTCTCTGCCCACAGGGATGGACTTGGGTGGAGCTAGAGGAAGAGATGGGGCAGAGTTAGGGGCAGTGCTTGGCCAGAGTTGGGGTGGGGCTTGGGCCTCCCCAAAGAAAAAGCCCTTCCGTTGCCCCAAATATAAAGGATAGGACAGTAAGAAAATTAGAATGGACAGAACAAAGAGAAAAAAACAAAACAATGAAAAGCATAGTAGCAGAACTAAAGTACAAGACAGGACATGCTAATGAAAGTTCAGGAGGACATGCTACCTCCAAGTTCCCAATTTTGAAAAAGCTTGGACAGTGACACTTTAGTGCAGATCTACATTTTTTAAGAGAGGTTTCTAAACAGATAAAATCAGGTACTGAATTCCAGAGGTAGGGGGCCAAAAAAATAAAGAGTGGCAGGTAGATTCGTATTAGGCTCATTGTACTGATGGCAGAACCAGAAGATTGATATTTTGTGACCTGAGACATCTAGCTGGGCAGTACAGAATCAGTAAAGAGGAAAGGTAAACTGGAAGCAAGTAGAGAATGCTCTATGTGTGAGGACAAGAATCTTAAATCAAAATCGAAAGAAAGTGGGAGCCAATGATGTTTTAAGAGATACATGGTTGTATACATCTCTCTAAGCAGCCTAGCATGTCTCTGGCTGAGGCCAATGCTTTATCACATTGGTTCACTATCTTGTTATCCTCAAGACTATCACCATGAGGTCCCTCTCCAAGTTCATATATATCTAATGCTCCCTTCCCATCATATACAGCTTCTTTGGATTTCTGTACCTCAAATGCATCACTCTGCACATCTTCCATTAAAACTATGCTCCCAAGCATTCAACCAGTCTTCCACTCTTGCAGATTTCATGTGACGGATAAAAAGGTGAATGTGATCCTTAATAGCAACAATGTATGCAGAACACCTGGGCTCAATTCTTGGCCCTAGTCTCCCACTCCTTGGCTGGGCAGGAGAGAAAATAAAATGGGTAAAATACTAGGTAACGGCAAATTAAGGATTATGACATTTAAACCTAGTTAAGGGCAAGTTCTGATTAAGTTGAAATCCCAAAGGAGCAAGAAACAGCATTAAAAAAGAAGTTCATATTCTTAACATGTCCAGAAAAGCATTTAAGAATTATTTTTCTAAATGATTTTCTTCAACAAGCACTCAGAAACAGCAATAATACTGCACATTACCATTCATAGCATTAATGTTCAATCTCTTCTGGATATAATTTACATAATAGTCACATACATTTTAAAAGAAATCAAGGAACATAAAAAATAACTGTAGGTGCTCTGACAAAATGACATTCCCGCTTGCCTAACTTGTGTATTACACAATCTAACATATCTTTATAAAATGCCATCACACTCAGTGTATCATAAATAACTTCTTATTAAAACATAATTTTAGCAAATACATTTTTCAGTAGGCTTTTTTTCTACATCAATATGTTTGTGCAATAGAAACTCTCCCTTTACAGTCAGGCTTTACTTCCCAATGCTATTAATTCAATGAGGTCATACTCCAACATTCAAAATAACAAAAATATATTACAGAAAAACTGAGACACAATTATTGAATTATGAAACCACTGAATGAATCTGACAAAAGGCGGCGGCTCATTTAAAAAAGGAAGCTTCTGCACAATACTTTAACAGCTTAGAAGTCTTTACAAACAGCATGCATAACCATTTACCAGTCATGGGGTATTATAGGACATAATTTATGTACAAGAAGAAAGGCCAGGTGGTAGGATGGTATAGCATACCTAATAAGTTCTCTTTCATCCTAATGGCTAAGGCATTCTGATTCAAATGCTTTTCAATCTATAGATAATATCCAGTTTGTTATCATTTAATATAACCCTGTTCTAAAAGTTAAAATATTTGTGTTTTTGCAATCTTACTTTGCACACTTAAATCAGAGATTTAAAAATGATCTCACGCCTTTTTAACACAATTAATAACTACTACTTATCATTTGTATAATGCTACAACGCATGTACGACATAGTCCCTGCTCAATAGAGTTCACAATCTATGCAAGACAGACAAATACTACAAACAGAGGATTAGGGTATAAACTAGAAGAAAGGGTTATAAAATACATGGGTGGTAAACAGGAGAAAAAAGGGGACCAGGATCCAATAGTAGCCTCAAAGTGGTAGTTTTCAGCCTAGAGTTGAAAAGCACCAGAGATGGAATATGACATCGGCTCAGATAGTCTTCTTCAGCCGAACGGTGCAACAAGGTGGAACGAACGAAGTCTGGAGTTGGCAATGAAAGAGAACAGCACAGACATAAAGGATTTTCCTGATGAGCGGAGTTTTGGAGAAGGGTGTAAGGAGAGATAAGAGAGGAGAGGTAATGAGGAGCTGTAGAATGAATGCACTTGTAAGTCAGCAGAAGTTTGAAATGGATGAAGAAACAGATAGGGGGGCTTGTTTACAAAGCTGCGGTAGCAGTTCGCGATCGTTATCGGAGCCGCGACCCCATTGATTTCAATGGGGCCTTGGCTCCGATAACGACCGCGAACCGCTACCGTGGCTTTGTAAACAAGCCCCAGGGAGTCAGCAAAATGACTTGAGAAGAGTTATGTGAACATAGCAGCACCGTTAGATTAGCCTTGCAGCTGAATTTTGAACAGATTACAGAGAAGAGAGAAGATTCAGGCTAATACCAGTGAAGAGCAGGTTGCAATAGTCTAAATGGGAGGTGAATAGAGAATGGATAAGGGTTTTGGTAATGTGTTCAGAAAGGAAGGGATGAATTTTGCTGATGTTACAGAGAAATAAATGGCAGATTTTATCTATCTGTTCTGTGTTCAGAGAAACAGAAGAGTCAAAGATGATCCCCCAGGATACAAACTGAGGAAACTGGGAGGATGGTAGTATTATCTCCAGAAAGAGAGAAAGAAGAAAGGGGAGAGGTGGGTT
Source organism: Ichthyophis bannanicus (assembly GCA_033557465.1). NCBI lineage: Eukaryota > Metazoa > Chordata > Amphibia > Gymnophiona > Ichthyophiidae > Ichthyophis > Ichthyophis bannanicus. The sequence goes on from CM066044.1 coordinate 152,053,119, forward strand.
TAGTGGGGGAAAGGTAAGGAGTTCCATCTCCACCATCTTCATTTTCAGATGGTGGCAAAACATCCAGGCAGCAACATCAGACAGGCAAGCTGAGACCCGGACTTGGATTCCTGGAGAGATTTCAGGCGCAGAGAGATAAATCTGACACTCATCAGCAAAAGGATGGTGCTGAAACCTATGGGAGGCGATCAGGGCACCAAAGTAATGAGTATAGATAGATAAAAGAAAAGGTTCCAAGACAGAGCCCTAAGGTCCATTAACTGAAGTAGGATAGCAGTGAAGGAAGATCCACCAGAACATACACTAAAGATGCAGTAGGAGAGATAAGAAAAAAGCCAAAATGGAACAGAGTCTCTATCAAGGAGAAGGTGGTGATCAGCAGTTCAAGCAACAAATAAAGATGAGGATCCCCTAAAGACACTTTAAAACTAAATTCTCACAAGTTCATTTGCATTTTTCTGGCTCCAATGTGATAATCAAGGCAAAGCCAAATATATTTAATGGAAAACTCCTTCATTAATCACCCATTATAGTCTTGCCTCACACCACAGGCCTCAATATCCCACTTATTTTTATTTATTTTATTTATCTATTTCTTCTATACCGCCCCTTCCAGAGATCAGGGGCGGTTTACATGGAACAAGTAAACAAATTTGTATACTAATGTATACATTACATGGAACAGAGATTTTTTAACTTTATACAGATAATAGTTATTAACAGAGATTTATAACATTGTAACTTTATACAAATAACTGTGCATTAATTGTCGAAACTATTTACATTTTATATACATTAATAAGTTTCTGTAGCGTAGTGTTGATCAGAGTTTTTTTACACTATAAAGAGAGATGCACTTACACTATAAAGAGAGATGCACTTACACTATAAAGAGAGATGCACTTTTGTTACACTATAAAGAGAGATGCACTTATTTATCTGTTGAATTAAAATTACTTATATACCTCTAAACAAGCTAGCTGATTCAAACAGTTAACAATAAAAGATTAAATAAATTATATAAAATCATACATAACACACACAAATAACTGATGGCAGGAAACAAAAATCCAACAAGTTTAAGTCAAATCATTCTTGAAACCCATCTTACTGCCTATATTCCCATTTCACATTTTTTTACCAGCTTGTGAAAATTCAAATACAGCTGCAATCCAACCACAATTGGAAGCCTATTCCACATTATAGGTGCACCACAGAAAGGCATGGGCCCAATACCTCAATTTACGCAAGGTCTTCACAGAGGGCATCTTTAACAATGCCATCTGTGTTGAATATAAAGCTCATGAGGGAACACACCATTTCAAAGGACCTACTAAATAAGGTCTATCAAGTCTTAAAACTCTGGATTGCAAGGAATGGATCTACTATGTGGGATCCCACTGGGTCTTTATGACTCAGATTGGCCACTGTCAGTGACAGGATACTGGATTCATTTCAATTCATTTTCATTTCTAAGCAGCCTATCATTACATTTCCAGGCAGGTTACATCCAACATTTACAGTAAAATTCTACAAATTAAACACACAGACAAAACATCAAATACATAAGGCAAGCACTGACCATAAGACAAATTAAGAACTACTAGGATATGTCAATTTTAAAAAGTGGGTCTTCAACAGCAGCAGCTAATCCGAGCCTGTGTAGACACCACTGAAAAGATATGACCACAAATCATTGTTCTGTGAGACCACTGCGATGAAAGATAGACTAAGTGCTTCTGATAATTAGATTGCACTTTATGAGATGACAGGGATTTATCTATTTATTTACTTATTTATAGAGATTTGATATACCGCTAATGGTTTAGCACGTCAAAGCGTTTTTCAAAAATATTTGGTTTCTTGATTGCAGGGAATGAAAAAGGTCATAAGACAGACAGAGGACAAGCAATAAAACATTAAAGGAGGGAGCAGAGGAGTAGCACATTTTAAAACCAAAAAACAGCTGTTAAAATAGATAACTGCACAGGAAAACAGTAGGGAGGGGGATCAGCATCTGCTTCAGGAACAAGGAGATGGAAGAAAGAAAAACAATTATTCAAATGCCTGGTTAAATAGCCATGCTTTCAGACCAGGTTTGAACTTTGTATAGGAGGTTTCTATCCGAAGTACAGTGGGCATGGTGTTCCACAAGTAAGAGGGCTTGAAAACAGAAGGTAACAGACTGGTAGATGTCTAGTCATAGCGTGCGTGTTGTGGGAATTAATAAGAGATTGGTATTAGATGAACGAAAGGTATGGGAAGGGCAGTAGGGAATGAGATGTGAGCATAAGTAGGCAGGCAGGCCAGCATAGTAAGTTTAGTAAGTCAGTAGAAGAAATTTGAACTTGATTCAGAAAATGACAGAGAGCTAGTGTTGCTCACGGAGCAAAGGAGTAATATAGTCATTTCATTTTGCATTGTAGATAAATTTTACTGCTGTGTTCTCTATGAGTTGTAGATGTTTCACTTGAGCTTGAGATATACATACCTGAGAGAAGAGAGTTACAATAGTCTAATCTATTTATCACCAATGAGTGGATAACTATTTGTAAAGCTTTTTTATTAAGATACGGTTTTATTGATCTTATCCACATAAGAGCAAAAAAACAACTATGAACGGTTTTTGAAATGAAAGGGCAAAATATTAGTTGGTCATTTAGAAGGACTCCAAGAGAATGAAATAAAGTTGTGGAGCCCGATTCCAAGAGAGGCACATCTGGGCCATCTGGATTGGCCCATTTGGACCAGATTCTGGACTGCAGGAACAAAATGTTTCCGTGGTTGCCAGAATAGGACCCCCAAGGACGGCCCACCGTGCCCCTGCTGCCTGCGGGAATGTCCTCCCCACAGGCGCCCTGACTCAAGCATTTCCAGCCCCTCCCCCCCCCCCCCTTCCCTGGTGCCCAACCCTTGGCTGGCCAGCCAGGGCCTGGATCGGGCGGCGGGGATCCCCCGGCACCTGGCCCCGGCCGGGACCCCCAGCCCTGATTGCACAAAAAAGCTGCTTATACCACCTTCAAGGTAATATAAACAGCACATCCCCATGAGCCCAGCAGCATGGACAGGGCCATGACTTGAATTGGCCCTGAATGTACTGCCAGTTAGATCCGCACCTGCTCCACTGGCTCTCCCCCGTCCTGATGCACAGGATGTATGGGGAGAGCTGGTGGGGGAAATTGGTCCCGGATGCCTTGCGGGGCTGCACATCCCACTGGGACATGCAGCCCCACAACCCACATTCGGAAATGACATCCTTAATTAAGATCAGAGTAGTAGAAATTTGCTGAATGTAAGGGGGGGATTGGAATTATGGGAAATACAGAGTGCCTCCATTTTGTTGGGGGTTGAGGATCATCTTTTGTGATTGGAACCAGTCTGCCACAGACTGCAGCTTGGAGACAAGTTCTGTCTGGATTTGGGGGTCCTAACTGTCATGTGCTATAATAAACTATATATCATCGGGGTTTAAATAAGAACTGATGTTCAGATCTTGGATGAATAGAGCCAGCAGGGATATGAAGAGGTTAAAAAAGATTGGGGGGGGGGGGATAGATCCCTGAGGTACACCGTATGATTGAGGAAATGAAGTGGATTTCTGGTCATCAATAATGACCTGGAAGTTGCGACCCGAGAAATAAAAGCGGAACTAGTTAAGGGCAGTGTGTCTTACTCCCAATTCTTGTAAGCAGTCAAACAAGAGGGTATGATCAAAATGAATTTCTATTTCATTCAAGATCGTTCAGGATTGCTGCTCTGTTTGATTAACCACTTATGATGTTTCAAAAATGGTGAGCAGAAGCCAAAGTTGCACTTTATTTATTTATGGGTGACCAATGTAAATGCACCAATAAAGGGGGTCATATGAATTGCTAATCTTCTCCCAAAGATGTTCATCACAACTGCATGTGTTATGTCTCAATTTTGCTCTGCCAACAGTCCACAAAAACACTGCCAAATTTCAGTCATTCTCAGCCCCTCTCATGTATGCTTTTAGCAGATACTGCACTAGTTATAAACTACTTTAAATTTTTTTCTGGTGGTTTTGTGAATCACTTTGAATGATTTATCATGCTAGCAGTATACAAACGTTTTAAATTTTTTAAAAATTTAATTAAAACAAATTTTGGGTTTTTTTCTCACCTTGTATTTATTTTTATACAAGGCATCTTGCTGTTGTTAAGTGCTGTTGAGTCTGTGTTGACTCCTGGCGACCCTCTGGATACTTGATCTAAACTGTTTTCAAGTCTTCAGTCAGGCAGCTCATTGTTGATGAAGTGGCACCCACAGCTGCTGTTCTTTTATCGATCCATCTCATTGCTGGCCTTCCTCTTTTGCATTGACCTTCTACCTTGCCAAGCATGATGTCTTTAAGAATCCCCCCTCTTCGCATAATGTGTTCAAAGAATGAAAGTTGAAGACTTGTCGTCTGAGCTTCTAAGGAAAGCTTAGGTTTGATCTCCTCTAGTATCCACTGGTTTGTTCTTCGGGAAGTCCATGATACTATGCACACTATTCATCACCAGCACCATAACTGAAAGGCATCAATTTTTTTCCTGTCTATCTTTTGCATCCATATGATGTTATTGAAAATACCATGGCTAGTTGAATCTTTGCATGGAGAGAGACATCTCTGCTCTTGAGAATCTTGTCTAGGTCCTTCATAGTCGTTCTGTCAAGAGCAATACGTTGTCGGATTTCTTGACTGTTTGCCTTTCTTTATTGATTGCTGATCCAAGTACATTAAAATGCTCAACTATTTCAATTTCTTCTCCATCAATGATGAACTTATTGATTTTGCCAGTTGTCAAAATCTTTGTCTTCTTAATGTTTAGGTGCAGGCCTATTTTAAGACTATGTTCCTTGATCTTGAGAAGCAAATGTTTCAGACTGTCTTCACTTTCAGCCAAGTAACGTGGTATTGTCAGCATGACGAAGGTTGTTGATGAGTCTTCCACCAATCTTCACACCTCGGTTGTCTTCTTCATACAGTCATGCTTCTCTGATGATTTGTTCTGCATATAAAATAAACAGGTGGGGGGGGGGGGAGTATGCAGCCTTGTTGAACACCTTTGCTGATTTTAAACCATTCTGTTTCTCCTTCTTCATTTAAACTGTTGCTTCTTGATCAATGCAATGATTGTGCAAGAGAACTATCAGGTGTTTTGGTACACCCATGCTGCTTAATGTGGACCAGAATTTCTCATGCTTTAGAAAATCAAAAGCCTTGCTGTCGTCAATAAAACACATATAGATGTCATTTTGGTATTATTTTGTCTTTTCAAGGATCCATCTCACATCCACGATGATGTCTCTCGTTCCTCGCCCTTTCCTGAACCTTGCTTGCACTTCAGGCAGTTCTTGTTACAGATATGATTGTAGTCTGAATGATCTTGAGTAGAATCTTGCTGGCATGTGGGATCAGAGCGATTGTGCGATAATTTCCACAGTCAGTCAGATCACCTTTCTTCAGTATTGGTATAAACACAGATCTTTTCAGTCAGTTGACCAAGAATTTACTGGCAGAGCTCTGTAAGTATGGTAACAGCTGCATCAGATTGCTATAACACTTCAATGGCCAGTGCTTTTGTTCATTGATAAGGCTTTCAATGCTGCTTCAACTTCTTTTTTCATCACCAATGGTTCCTGAACATAAGGTATAAGTTGAAACTGCTGCTGGTCCACTTGATCTTTATGGTATAATGCCTCTGTATATTCTTTACACATTTTCTTGATCTTCTCAGCATCATTCAACATGGATCCTTGAGCATCTTGTAGAATTCCAATTCAAGGCTAGAATTTTTTCTTTAACTCTTGTAGCTTTAGGAAAGCCAATCTTATTTTTCCACAAATAATTTCTAATTCTATTTCCGTGCATGTGTCATTGTAGTACTTCGCCTTGTCTTGTCTTGCTGCATGTTGGAATCTCTGCTGAGTTCTATGATTGTCTCTCTTTCTCCTCTGGCTTTAGCTACTCTGCATTTCTGGGCAATTTTCAGAGTTTCTTCAGTCATCTATTTGGCAGTTTTTGCTGTTCCACCTTATGTTGAGACTTCTCACTTTCTTCCAACACACCCTTCCTGATGTCATCCCATAACTCTTCTGGAGCTCTGTTATTTGTATCTAAAGCAGCAAATTGATTTTGCAGCAGTCCTTAAATTCCGGTGGTATATTCTCAAGGTCATATTTTGCTACATTCATGAGTGGATTGCTCTTTTTCACTTTAGCTTGAGTTTGCATACTAATAGCTGGTGATCTATATCACAGTCAGCTCAGGGTTTTGTCTTTGTTGATGTTATAGAGCTTTTCCATCATTGACTTCCATAGACTAGGTCAGTTAGATTTTTATACAATCCATTGGGTGAAATCCACGTATACAGTCTGAGTCTGTGTAGCTGGAAGAAGATATTTGAGAGGAATAGATCATTGGTCTTGCAGAATTCTATCTGCCTTTCTCCAGCTTCATTTCTGTTGCCGAGTCCATATTTTCCAACCACTTTGCCTTCTACTTTGATGCCAACTTTTGTGTTCCAGTCACCCATGACTATCAGGATATCCTGTTTGCATGTTCTTTCAATTTCAGCTTGTACTTGGTTCATAGAACTCATCAACTTCTTCCTCTTCTGCAGCTGTTGTTGGGACATAAACCCAAATTATAGTTGTGTTGATGGGCATTCCTCATAGAAATTAAGCATTCACCGACTGCATGTATTTGATTACAGTTCTTGCAAGTTTCTTTTTAATTATAAATGCAACACCATTTCTTCTTTGTCTTTCATTTCCAGCATAGTACACCATGTGATCATTAGATGCAAAGTGCCTGATGCCAGTCCATTTCAGGTCACTGACACCCAACAGGATCACGTTGGACATGATCTATTTCATTCTTGACCACCTCCAACTTCCCTTGGTTCATGATTCGTACATTCCATGTCCTAATCTGTAAAACATCTTAGCAGCTTCTGACTCTCATTTCATGCACAGCTACATCAGCAGTCAGACATCCCGAAGGCTTTGATCCAACCACATCATAAATGCTGGCTTTACTCTGAGAGGTCTTCAGCTCATCCCCAGTAGTCAGTGCCTTCTGACCTGGGGGTCTCATCTTCCAGCACTATAGTGCAATTTGTTTTGTTGTGACTATCCATTGAGTTTTCGTGGCAAGGTACAGAAGTAGATTGCCAGGCCTTTCTTCCACACAGGCAATTCTAGTGTTGTTGCCATTGTCACAGAAATGTGATACTCCACCACCAACATTGTCGCATTCTGCTGCTGCCCAGATGGGTAGTTTGTCTTAGCCTGGCACCTCAGTGAGGCCTGTCCATCTTGGGAGACCCTGCCAGTAGTTAAGCTACCAATCACTTAGCTCTCAGCATCACTGATGCACACAATCTCTCACAGCATGACAAGCTGCAAACCAAGTGAGGGACACAAGGCATAATTGCAGTCAATTCCTGCTGCCACTTCCACTGTGCATAAGCTTAAGAGATTACATTTTCTTATGTATACAATGGAACAGTGGCCAGTCAGAAAATTGCCTACGAGTTCTTCGGACCAGTTTATTTGAATTTTGTTCACACCGTTTTTATTGGTGGTTCAGGGTAAGTTATTTTCAAGTACTGTGGTTATTTCTTTGTCTGCAGAAAGTCTACAAACTAACAGCTTTATTTACTAACCCACGTTAACATGTTAAAATTCATTAATGTGAGTTAATGCATGCTATTTACCACATGCCCCATTATTTTCAATGGGGCCTATCTACTGAACCCTTAGGTGAAACATAGCCTAAAAAAATGTTAACAGCAAAGAATCACTATAAATTTCTCAATCATTGGCCTAAAAATCTGCTAAATATAACAAAGTCCATAATCAAAAAATGTGTACAAGCATTATCTTAGTATATCTGGTCCAATATTTCATACTATTACTTATCTTATGAATATATCCAGATCACATCAACTGATCCACTGAAGACAAAATCTTTGAAGAATGTCCAAAGAAAAAAATATATGTTGGTTAGTACTTCATCAGAAGGCTGCCTCAGGATTAATCCCAGTTGCTTTTCTGCTGTAAGATTTAATCTGTGAGCCTAGTTTGCTTGTACGTCACAAAAATATGGTGCTTACATTTTTTGATTATGGGACTTTGCTGGATTTTGGAGGCTTTTAGACTAAAGACAGAGAAATTTATATTCTTGACATATAAGTGAGTCTTTGCTGATTAAAAAAAAAATTGAGCCAGCTTGATTTGTCACAAATTTTAGACTTTTTTTTTTTTTTTTTTACAGAGGATTTTCCTCCTGTTGGTCACCCAGCAATGCTTTTTGAGTACAGGGTATTGTTAATTAAGAAAATGTTTTTGGGACCAAGATAGAGTAGGATGCTGTGTGTAGGTGCTCCTTACTTTGCTCCAAGTTCCTTCTACCATTCCTCTTACTCACCTTCCAGAATGAGATCAAAGAACAGGAAGTGGAAAAACATGTTCTCTGACGCCTCGGCTAGTTTGACATCTGGCCAGAAAACTTTGGAGCAAATGGGGTTCCAGTGTGCAGTGGTACAGTTTTCAGCGGCGGATGCAAGGTGCTCTGACAGATCTGAGCAGTGAAGGGGTGGTGCTTAGCCTTGATGGTCACGTCACCCCAAATCAACCTGAAAGTTTTTCTGAGGTGTTGGGCTGCTTCCTCTGCTGAACTGCCCAAGCACAGCAGCTGGTGTGGGAGTCGATGGTAGCCCCCTCAAGAGGTTTAGCCTACCTGCAGTAAGGTGAGGAGGAACTCTGGGCCCTGCAACCCTGGGTCAATGCCAGGATGGTGCTACTGTGTGGAGCTCTGACCTTCAGCCTACAGTATGGGTTAGGGTTTCTAAATGCGTGCAGGTAATGTTGGATTGCTTATGGGACATGGTAACAACTCCCAATGACTCTTTGGACTCAGTGTTGGCAAATGTGAACTAGGAGGTAACTTCAGTAAATTCTGTGCTCCATGAAATCTCTCAGGAACAGATACAACAAGGAGTCAGAGTATCCCAGCTTGAATCTCATTTAGGTGAGCTTCAAATGATAGAAGGAATTGATACCAAGGATAGAATGGCCCAGTCTCGGAAGCTGGAGTACTTGGCGAATCAAACAAGGAGAAAAAAACGTATATTTTCTCAGTTTTCCTAAATCCCCTTTGCTAAAGCCACTGGATTGGCTCAGAAGTACTGCTTGGAGATCTTGAAAATCTCTAGTGAAGCTATGTTTCCCTTAGGGAGGGCTCAGCATTTGGCTTTGCCTTCTGGTCATTTTAAGAAAAGCATGGCACAATTCTGCAATAGCTCAATATATTTCATCTGTCCTCTGTAAGACATATTCAATAAATCTCAATGCATTTCAGTGATGCTTTTTAATCTTGATTAGATTATAAGCTCTGATAAGCAGAGACTGTGTCTTACATCTATATGTACCACGCTGGATACACCTTGTAGCACTATACAAATGATCAGCAGCAGTAACAGTAAATCAGTGTACCACTTCAAAGAAGAAAGAAGCTGCAATGCATACAAAAGTGCTGCAAGACAGCAGACAATCCTTGCAGCTCTAGTTGACTATTAGTCACACCAATTTACTCAAGTATCAGCCAAAACAAAAAAACACAAGCATTACAGAAAAAATAAAAAAATACAAAAAAATACAAATTCTCAATATATCGTAATGTGCATGTAAGCCTATTTGAACCCAGCAACATGCACTAAACTACCTAAAACCACTCATAAATACCTATATGGATTTGTAAGACAAATGCTCATGAAGCTATCAAAATTATTACATTGAAATATTTTTCTACAACATGCATCTTCCTTATTTTTTTTTATTTTTTTTTACTATACTGGTCTTTTACTAAAAGGTGCTAGCTGTCAGTGCATGTTCTTGTGCACGCTGAAGGTACGCTGCAACACACATTGACAGCTAGCATGGGTCCATGGCAGTTAGTGCAGGCCAGTTCCTGTACTAACTGTGAATCACATGTTGGTGTGGTAAGGAGGTGGATATTGCCAAGATAGCCACCACAAAGGGAGAAGCGATCATATTGGGTGACTTTAATCTACCCGATGTGGATTGGATTACTCCTTCTGCAAATCTGGAAAGAAGCAAAAAAATTGTGGATGCTCTCCAAGATGCGTTACTTAGACAAATGGTGATGGAACCAACCAGGGAAAGCTCAATGCTGGATTTAGTGCTCACCAACAGTGACAGCGTGTCGAATGTCTGAGTGGGTACCCCTGTGAGCAACAGCGATCATCACACAGTGTGGTTTGAGATAAAAGCCAAGGTGCAGTCCAATCATAGCAAGCTCGAAGTCCTAAACTTCAAAAACACTGACTTCAGTAAAATGGCCGAGTACCTAAAGGAGGAGTTGGCAGGGTGAAAGGGGATAAGAGAAGTGGAATTGCAATGGGCTAAACTAAAGGCGGCAATAAAAGGGGCAACAGATAAATATGTAAGAAAAGTAAATAAAAAGAAGAGGAGAAGAAAACCTATTTGGTTTTCCAAAGAAGTGGCTGCTCAAATAAAGGCAAAAAACACAGCTTTCGCAAAATTCAAAAGCTTGCAACCAGAGGAACACAGGAATGAATACAGGATCAAACTGTTTTTACTAAAGAAAATCTTGGAGAAGGATCACCTGTGACTCCCAAATATAAGAACGGGAATGCAGTAGATACCACACCATTCACGGAAGATGATGTGTTAGAACAACTTGCAAAACTGAAAGTGGACAAGGTCATGGGACCGGATGGGATACATCCCAGGATACTGAAAGAGCTCAAAGAGGTTCTTGCAGGGCCGTTAAAGGATGTTTTCAACAGATCCTTGGAAACAGGAGAAGTTCCTCAGGACTGGAGAATGGCTGATGTGGTACCTCTACACAAAAGTGCTGACAGGGAAGAAGTGTCAAACTACAGGCCCGTGAGCCTTACCTCAGTGGCGGGAAAAGTAATGGAGGCGCTCCTGAAAGAGCAAATAGTGAACTTTCTCAAAACCAACAGGTTGCAGGATCCGAGGCAACATGGCTTTACCGAAGGACGATCTTGCCAAACAAATCTGATTGAGTACTTTGACTGGGTGACCAGAGAACTAGATCAGGGGCATGCAATGGATGTCATCTACCTGGATTTCAGCAAAGCCTTTGATACAGTCCATCACAGGAGGCTTATCAATAAACTCAGTAGTTTGGTGATGGGTCCCAAGGTGGTAAACTGGATCAGAAATTGGTTGACTGACAGACGACAGAAGGTGATAGTAAATGGAGCTCACTCGGATGAAAGAAAGGTGATTAGCGGGGTGCCCCAGGGTTCCGTCCTGGGCCCAGCACTGTTCAATATATTTGTGAGTGATATTGCTGAAAGACTGAATGGAAAGGTCTGTCTTTTTGCAGATGACATGAAAATTTGCAACAGAGTGGACTCCCCTGAGGGAGTGATTAACATGAGGAAAGATCTACAGAAGCTGGAAGAATGGTCTAATGCTTCGCAATTAAGATTTAATGCAAAGAAGTGCAGTGTCATGCACTCGGGTAGCAGAAATCCAAGGGAAATGTTCGCGATAGGGGGCGAGAGGTTGGTGGGCACGGATCAGGAGAAAGACCCTGGTGTGATTATTTCTGTAGATCTCAAGGTGGCAAAAACAGTGCAACAAGGCGGTGGCAAAAGCTAGGAGGATGTTGGGCTGCATACAAAGAGGAATTACCAGCAGAAAGGAAGAGGTACTAATGCCATTGTATAAGTCACTGGTGAGGCCTCACTTGGAATACTGTGTTAAGTTTTGGAGGCCATATCTTGCAAAGGATGTAAAAAGAATGGAAACTGTTCAGAGGACGTCGACCAAAATGATTTGGAGCCTGCGTCAGAAGCCTTATGAAAAGAGGCTTGAAGACCTAAATATGTACACGTTGGAGGAGAGGATGGATAGGGGAGATATGATTCTGACCTTTAAATACTGAAAGAGAAATAATGAACAAACAAACCTCTTCCAAAGACGGGGAAGCTGTAAAACTAGAGGGCATAACATGAAGCTGCACAGTGGTAAATTGAAAGGCAATGTCAGGAAATACTTTTTCACTGAAAGGGTGGTGGATGCTTGGAATGCCCTCCCGATGGAAGTGGTGAGGGCAAACACAGTGACGGAATTCAAAGTGGCATGGGACAGACACAGTAGATCCCTTTACAACAACAGGATAAAATCAAAATAAACTGAACCATCTAATTTCTCAACAAATAAGGGTGTCCTACATGGAGCAGTGGATTCACCACTAACAAGACATGCAGAGGGGTGGCCTGCACAGAGAGGCAGGTGCACCCCTAAACAAAGACATGGGGAGGGGTGCACCTACTCCTGCCATCTTACTGGGCAGACTAGATGGACTACTGGTCTTTATCTGCCGTCATTTACTATGTTACTATGGTGAGCACTGCACAGTTAGTGCAGGGTAAACACTGCATGCTGTGACCCTTGCAATAAGCGTGGGTTCACATAACGGCACCTCAATGGTACAGCTTTTTTAATGCCACATTAGGGCACAGGGCTCCATGCCAACTGGCAGGAACAGACTTTCCATACCCCAAACAATTAACACAATGGTGCTGCACGTAACTTGCTATGGTTTTGGCACTACTGGTGCATTAGGTGCCAAACAATAGTGCCTTTAGTGAAAGAGCTCCTGTGTTAACAAATGGAAGAAATATGAATTACAATGTCTACAATGAAAAGTGAAAAAAAAAGCAAAATTGCAGTAGTCTCAACTCTAAAATAAATAAATAAATAAAAATAACTTCTCTCACACACACACACACATATATATATACATATACATATAAAGCTAATAAGTGTAACAGTAAACCTGCTAGCGTTATTTGACTTTAATGGATTCTAAGTGTATGAGGATCTTTTGTAGAAGCTGTAAAAGGATATTGTATTTTGCGTGTATTATCTCTATTCTTTACCATATGCCATTAATCTGAAAAGAAAGCTTCTCATGCATATGTGCCTGGAGTTTTGCACTTAAACATAGGTATGTATAAATGGAAGAATACAACATTTTTTTTTTAAATATGTTTTCATTCCCCCTAATCAGATGGTAATGGAAGAGGAATGATGAAGAACCAGGAGCAGGACCTCAGAAAACACTCACAAACAGGAACAGAAGCAAGGGACATCTTGAACAATTTTCAGAAGACTGTGTTCGTGAGAAACTAGCTCAACTTAAAGTAGACAAAGCGATGGGACCGGATAGGATACACCCTAGAATACTGAGGGAACTTGGGAACATTCTAGCAGCTCCACTGACTGACCTTTTCAATGCCTCGTTGGAGTCGGAAGTAGTGCCAGAGGACTGGAGAGAGGCTCATGTGGTGCCTTTACACAAAAGTGGAAGTAAGGATGTGGTTCAAAACTACAGGCCGGTTAGTTTAACTTCTGTGGTCAGTAAATTATTGGAAATGCTGCTGAAAGAGAAAATAGTGAGGTTTCTGGAGTCCAGCGGATTACAGGATCCGAGGCAGCATGGATTCACCAGAGGAAGATCTTGTCAGACAAATCTGATTGATTTCTTTGACTGGCTGACCAGGGAGTTGGACAGAGGGAGAGCCCTAGATGTGGTGTATTTAGATTTCAGTAAAGCCTTTGACACTGTTCCTCACAGGCGACTTATAAACAAACTGAACACCCTAGGGATGGACCCTAAAGTTACTGCTTGGGTTAGAAATTGGTTGGGTGGGAGGCGACAAAGAGTACAGGTAAATGGAGCTCACTCTGAGGAGAAGGATGTTACCAGTGGTGTGCCCCAGGGATCTGTCCTTGGTCTGATTCTTTTTAACATCTTTTTAGGGATATAGCGGAAGGGCTGTCGGGTAAGGTTTGCCTCTTTGCGGATGATACCAAAATCTGCAATAGAGTAGACACCCAGGAAGGTGTAGATAACATGAGGAGGGATCTAGCTAAGCTTGAAGAATGGTCTAGAATTTGGCAGCTGGGATTTAATGTTAAAAAATGTAAGGTCATGCATTTGGGCTGCAGCAATCCAAGGGAGCAATATAGTATAGGGGGTGAAATACTTTTGTCCACTAAAGAAGAGCGGGACCTAGGCGTGGTTGTGTCTGATGATCTTAAAGTAGCTAAACAGGTGGAAAAGGTGACAGCAAAAGCTAGAAGGATGCTTGGGTGCATACGGAGAGGAATGGCTAGCAGAAAAAAGGAGGTGATAGTGCCTCTGTATAAGTCTTTGGTGCGACCTCATTTGGAGTATAGTGTGCAATTCTGGAGACCGCACCTTCAAAAGGATGTGAACAGGATGGAGTCAATGCAGAGGGTGGCTACTAATATGGTTAGTGGTCTTTATTATAAAGCATATGAGGACAGACTTAAGGATCTTAATATGTACACCTTAGAGGAAAGGCGGGATAGAGGCGATATGATTGAAATGTTTAAATACTGTACCTCCGTTGCATAAATGTTCAGGGGTAGAGCCTCTTTCAATTGAAAGCAAGTTCTACTACAAGGGGACATGGGATGAGGGTGAAGGGGGATAGATTCAGGAGTGATATGCGGAAATATTTCTTTATGGAAAGAGTGGTGGATCCGTGGAATAGTCTCCCAGTGGATGTGGTAGAGATGAGGACAGTAACTGAATTAAAAAAAGCATGGGACAAACACAGAGGATCTCTAAAGGAAAAAAGGGGACTGATGTAGTTGTTGATAAGGAAGGACAGACTAGATAGGCCATGTGGTCTTTTTCTGTCGTCATATTTCTATGTTTCTAATAGTCACGTGTGTATCTGCCAAAAGACAGCCATATAGAATGAGCATTCCATCATACTGATTGACAATATATTATATCAGAACATCATATTTTAAATCTAAAGAGTTTCTTCCATGTTGTGTCTATTAAAAAGGCATAACATATCTGGGTCCATAAGTAGGAAACGTCTGCCTGGAATCAGATAAGAAAGACTATTAACAGAAGGCCTTCAGGGAAGATATTCTACCTCTGTACATGCCTCTACAGTTAAATTTACCTGATCATTACAAGAAAAGAGTTATGTGAAGATGGGATTTGGATCTGATCCTCTACCCACCCTAACCATTCACTAAACTAAAGGAACATAATGCCGATAATAGAAAAATAAAAGATCTTACCGATGTCTCTAATATAAGAGCTGGAACAGCAAAGGACTGAGGATGATGGGATCCACTCAGACGACATGCTATGCGTCTTCCGGGCATACCAAGAAGACTCTTGAGGCTGTGATGTTAAATTTATTACAGTGTTCTTGTTAATAAATTGACCTACCTCTTCTAAAAGCAATCAGACTGCTTCAACTAAGAACTGAGTTTTCAAAATGAATGTTTCCCTTGATAAAGTCATCATTCTTACAGATAACGCACAAGCACGGTTAAGGACCTGAAGTTTAGCGTTCTAGAAGCTGCATTGGTCCTGGAAAAAAACTGGAATCT
Organism: Ichthyophis bannanicus; assembly: GCA_033557465.1. NCBI lineage: Eukaryota > Metazoa > Chordata > Amphibia > Gymnophiona > Ichthyophiidae > Ichthyophis > Ichthyophis bannanicus. Next base: position 152,068,605 of record CM066044.1, read on the forward strand.
TAGTAGGGTGTGAAACCTTTTATTGGAATAACACAAAAGGTGTCCCACTGCATGTGATTTTGGCACATTTTTCTATGTGAAGTAGAAGTTGTCATGACCTAACAAAACGCCAGTTATGAATATGAAGCCATTGAAATTTCATATTGTTAAGAACTCTGTGCATGATTCAAAACTATTCATGCCAGAAATAAAGCATGAGGTAGGAAAGTTGTCGATTTTGGCAAACGTTTATCTAGATAAGCCATGCTTATACTGGCAAGGTAGCTTTCCTAGGAAATCTTATAATGACTGGAAAACAGAATCAGGAAAATAAGTCAGAGGGGCTAAGGACTGTAGATGGCTAGAAAAACTGATGATGTGAAACCACTTGGCCAAATGGTTTAACACATTTCTGTTTTCAAAACATGCAGAAGGCACGCCATATGTAATTCTGGCAGTGTCCTTCACTGTGGCTATTTTTCAATAATATACATGCTTCCTTATCTAAGAAACTAATAGCAATATTATATTTCTGCTGCGATATCCATTCAATTAAGATTGGCTGTATTTTGAACCTTCTGTTGCTGGCAGTGGTTAGCAAATGGACCTGTGGTCCCCAGCACGTCTTTTCTAGTCTTTTAAAAGTCACTTAACTTCCCTAAGATTGCCGCAAATTGACTCATTAATGCTTGCCTCTAATGATGCACACTAATACCTACCCCACTGATGTTTGTCAAAACAACAGGGGTTACTGATAATCATTCCAGCTCTTCATTCAGACCCTCTGGGGCTAATGACATCAGAGAAAAACTCCATTTTTGTTCCTTGCTATTTAGAAGCTTATCCCTGACATCAGTTCTATAACTCTTCACACCACCTGATGAAAAGAATGTTTTAACTGAGTACAATGATACACAGTTGGAGCTGTCGAGTCTGCATATTAAGGAGTCTGCATATTAAGGTGAGCTTTCTGTCTGGACAAGCATATTTTAAACTTATGGCTGGTCCATCAAACATAACCCTTTTGGACATGGGCAATGGATAACGTAGATCATGCAAGCTGACTCATATGTAGAATAATGATATGCTCTATAATCTTTATCAATGAAATGGTTCAACCAACTTTCACCCTCTAATGTTCGATCACAATAACTACAATTCTGACATTTGTAAGGTCCTTTCAAACATTGATCACGTACATCTTGAGAGGATGATGGAATCCTTCTAGTTAATAAATTCTCTTCATATATGCTATAGTTGGATGTGTAGAAATAAATATGATGAACTGTCAACTCATGTCAATTCATGTTGATTAAGTCTGCCACCACTTTAATTTTAGTAAAATATGGCAACATAGATGACAAGTCCTTTAACCACAATCCCAGTATGATAACAAAAGATCATGTTGGACCAACAGAGCCTCTTGTATCCTCTATTGGTTACTGAAACTAGACCCCTCTTTGTAAGAGTCACTCTTTCAAGATCTGTGCTTGCTGTTTAAATTTTGATAAAGGGGAACAAATGCAACAATAGGGGGCATCGTTAGAGGTAAACACGGATGTCAAGCTGCGGCAATGCCAGTAACCCACAGTGTTGACAGTATGGAGGGGTACGCTGTTTTTGCCATTGTTGTTTAGAAGTCTGGCATTCACAGTGATCGATGGGTTTGATGGTATTAAAAATACTTTGCTTGCAATTTGCAGATTGAATGCCTGAATGAAATCTTTCCAGCCAATCAGGTGGATGCTATTGTAATCATATGCGGCCAGCAGAAAGTGCATCAGTATTTAATATGGTGGCCATTTGGAATATAAAATGCCACAGGATTGATATAGCCAGCAAGTTGGAGCACTGGCTTGGGAACCAAAAGACCAGGGTTTCATTCCCAGTAGCACTCCTTGTGGCCTTGGGCAAGTCACTTAACCCTTCACTGCCTCAGAAAAATCCAAATTATCAATGTCCCTGTTTAATGTACATTACCGAGTTTAAAGTTACAGTGTAAACTGGTATAAAAACCACCTCTTAAATAAATAAAATGAGTGTTTGAAAGAAGTAGGTTGGACTGCATCGGGCTAGAAGAAATACTTCAAACAGATACGTTTCCTGCATTTACCACAACGCAGGCCTTTTGAAATGAGCAAATCCAAAACATGGTGTCGTGGTGGGAGAACTTTTAAATTGAGAGTTTATATATCTGGTCCAAAGGTGCACGGTGCCATAGTGCTTTAGGTCAATGGAGCACATGCAGTAATTTATTACTCTAGTTTCAGTAATTTAGCAGCTCAGCCTTTTTATTCCATAGTGCAAAGGTAACATGGTTGGTTTAATATATTTAATAAAAACGGACATATAAGCTTTACCATTTCAGTGGTTGAGACAATGGTAGATTTGTATAGGTCCAACAAATAAATAATCTTCATCTAATGATTGGGGCTCAATTGCAGATTTGGACATCTTAATTGCATATTAGTACATTCATAACAAAAATGTGATACTCACAATGGGGAATTTTTAGTAAAGTGCGCTGTTAGCATGGAGTCTATTGTGTGGTAAGTGAGTCGCATTAACTGTTAGCACAGAGCCCCAAAGTAAAAATCCCACACTAACTGGGTAGTGTGTAATTGGGTGTAGACTGGTTGGGTTAGGCGCAAAACAAGTGCATTGATGGCACATTGCTAGCTGCAAATGTTGCTGTTGGCGCAGGAGAACTTAATGTCACCTCAAGTGCACTGCACTATCAATATGCTAAAATGGCAGGATGATGGACGCACATGGCCCTCAAACTAGGCAGGTCCCTAGGGCACCAACCCTCTAGGGCCAGCAGCGGCAGCAATGGCTCAGAAACCACAATGCAGCACTTAAGTCTCTGGTGCTGTGTTGCGGTTTCTCTCCCACTATCTGCCGCTTCCACCCCCTCTGGTTTTGCATATCCTGGAAGTCTGCATTAGAGGGGATGGAAGTGGCAGATAGTGAAAGACAGAAACTCCAAAGCAGCGCCAGAGACTGTAGGTAAGCAGTGCTTCGCAGTTTCTCTCTTCCACTATCTGCTGCTTCTGCCCCTTCAATGCAGACTTCCAGCAGTGGTGACAATAGGCGCGAGGGGGAGGGCAGCAGGATGGAGCGCTCATCTAAGGTGCCTCAAAGCTCTGCACCGGCCCTGGCCACCACAATCATTAACAGTTAGGAGAAGAGCCAGTTTTCCATCTGTTCCTAAAGTAGAGATGGTCTTGATTTGAGTAATCCTAACAAACTGCACAACATTTTATTTAATGAACATGACATGTCAGTAGTATTTTGGCTGTAGATCAGTCTTCTCAGTGTTTCATTTTTTTCTGTTTAGTGAGCGATGCCTCGTAATTGTTTGAATAATGCAGATCACTTCTGCTACATTTGTGGTGAAGTGACTTTTGCATCACAAAAACATGGTATAACCACTTTGATTAAAAAAGCCTACCACCTTTACTTTGGCTGCAAAATTGGAGATCAGAACAAGAGCTAGGCGCAACACATATGCTGCAACACTTGTGCAACAAATCTTTGTCAGTGGTTGAATAGAAAAAGGAAATCCATGCCTTTTGCAGTGCCAATGATTTGGACAGAGCTGACAGATCATATCAGCAGTTGTTACTTCTGGCATGGTGCCTCCTGTTTGAAAAGGTTTGTTGAAGAAGCAAAAAGTGGATTGTGCAGTATCCAAACATTCCATCAGCTATATGCCCAGTACACAATGGAGAATGACTGATGATTCCTGATGCTCCAGAATCATTCTCACTTGAGTCAGATGAGGAAGAGAAAGGGGATGAAACTTCTGGTCCCGAACCATTAATGTCACATGACCCAGGTTTTCTCCCATTCTCCACCTCTGAACACAACCTCATAACACAAGGTAAATGGAATGACCCTGTCAGGGATTTAGATCTACCTAAGAGTAAGGAAGAGCTATTGGGCTCCAGATTGTAGCAGTGGAATCTCTTGTCAGGTGATGTTAGAGTTTCCATGTTTCATAAACGTCAAAAGGATCTTGTTATATTCCTCTTCATAAAAGGTGATCTTGTAGCTTGCAACATCATCGATGGTTTGATAGCAGCCCTCAACATCATTCACCATCCAGATGAGCGGAGACTGTTCATCGATTCATTGAAGATGAGTCTTAAAGCTGTTTTGCTGCATAATGGCAATGTTTTGCCATTGATTCCAGTTGGTCACGCAGCCCATATGAAGGAAACCTATGACAATATAAAACAGCTGTTGAGATGCATAAACTATGACCAACATCGGTGGCAGCTTTGTGGTGATTTGAAAATTGTTGCTGTGTTGTTCGGACTGCAGACTGGATGCACAAAGTACTGCTGCTTTCTCACTGAATGGGATAGTCATGAGAAAGATTCCCATTACATCAAGAGAGATTGGCCACTCCGACAGTAATTGGAGCCTGGAAAGAAAAGTGTGCAGTATCTACCACTTGTTGAATCAAGAAAGATTTTGTTACCACCTTTACACATTAAGCTGGGTCTAATGAAAAAATTTTGTCAAGGTCATGGACAAAACAAAAAACAGTTTTCAAGTATTGCAGCAGGAAATTTCCAAGACTAAGCAAAGCTAAGATAAAGGAAGGTGTCTTTGTTGGTCCTCAGATTTGTGAACTTCAAGATGATGCATTTAACCATGCATTACATGGCAACAGATTTTCTTGGAAACAATAGGGCAGACAACTACAGGGAATTGGTGGAAAAATTCCTCAATGCAACAAAAATCTTGGCTACAACATGTCACTAAAGATGCATTTTTTGCACTCTCATCTTGATTTTTTTCCATTGAACTGCGGAGCAGTGAGCGATGAACATGGTGAGCGATTTCATCAGGATACTGCAACGATGGAGAAAAGATATTAAGGCAAATGGAGTCTGTCAATGCTTAGAGACCATTGCCGGACAGTAACAAGAGATACTCTATTTACACAATTCAAGAGACAAGCCAAGAAATGCCAAGTAGATACTGAAATAAGGTCCGAAATGAATATTAATGTATACATAGTCATTATAACCCTTTCGCTGATTCTAAACTTTTTTTTTTCCAATTTTTATTTATGAACCACCAAGACAAACAAAAATATATATACAACAGTCATCCACCTCCCCCCTGGGGTTGACTCTGATCCCCATGGTAGGGAACAATGATGGTCACAACATTTTCAAGTTATCCCCCCCCCGCCCCGATACCCCCTCTCCCTACCCCCCCACAACATACACACGACCGATCCACTTCCGGACCAGATCAGAAAACAGTACATCTCCCCGATATGATTCGCACCCAATTAAGCCACTAATTAACATCCTAACTGCAGAACTGCATTGCGAGTCCTGGGACTCAGAATTTGTATATATGGGTCCCAAAGTAACAGAAAGGCAGACCAGCGATTGGCATGGCCCCGTGCACCCTTACACTCCAAGAGCATCAGTTGATGGAAGGAATTCCGCCATTCCCAAAAGGAGGGAGGGTTCTTTTCCCGCCAACGATGCAAGAGTGACCCCTTACCCACCAGACACGCCTTCCGCACCAACCAACGACCCCATTTCCCCTTCAAGGAGGTAAGGCTCAGGAGGTCCAGGGTGACCAGGGCAGCGTCCCAAGATACGGGCTGTCCTAGGAGGGTCGCCATGAAAGAGCAAACTCTCCTCCAATAGGAGTGGATCTTCCGGCACCCCCACCACATATGCAATAACGTCGCCATGGGCTCTGCACACCGCGGACAACTGCCATCCATGGTCAAATGACAACGAAAGGCCTGTCTCGGAGAAAAGTGAACCCTAGTTAGACATTTAAATTGTATTTCCCGCCAACGGACACCATCTGCCAGGTGCCCTAATCGTTGAAGGGCAGCCAGAACTGTATCTTGGGGAATTTCCTGCCCCATCTCAATCCCCCAGGCCTGCTCCACACTGCGAAAGTCCGGTCGAGTCCGAAAAAGTGCCAGTCTAGCGTTAAAAATGCATATAGACGGCTTCGCCTCCCGCCTAGACTAAAAAACTCTATAATCTGTGCTGACCGTTCACCATGCAGCTCCGCCCCCGGGAGTGAGGCCACATAATGGGCGATCTGCATAAACGCAAAGGTATGGCGAGACCCCAGCTCATATTCCCAGGATAGCTGATTCTAAACTTTTAAAGAAAGATGACAGGGTGAAATATTATCAAGGTCATATATATGGCAACCATAAACACATGAAAAGACAGATTTATAATAATTTATGATTAAAACTCTACTACCAACACGCTATATATACGCGTAAAATGGAATAGCTTAAATATCTTGGAAACAGTAGCCAATCAGTGGTTTTGTCATTTTTGAATTCAGTGCATCAAAATCCATAAGAATTGGCAGATTTTGTCTGCTTCAGACCAGTGTAATATGACTCGCCCGCATTCCTCCCCTAATCTGGTCCATAAACAGATGGATAATACTGCCCACTGAACATACATGGATAGGCTGGATTCCCTGGCAAATGCATAATTGCCCTTCAATATTGGTCCAATAGAGTATAATTATTCATGTGCATAGAACATTCTCAGAACAGCTAATAAAACTCCCTCAACAATGGTTGCAGAACAGAATGGGTGCACAGCAGAAGTAGAATGTCTCACTGTACAATTTAACATACATAAAAGATTGTATTCAAATTCTGGTGTCACATCAATAACAGCAACAAACTCCTTCTAATGAGAAGATACTCAAGTACCAAGAAATGCAGTCAGAGACCAAGAAAATGAAGCAGAAAGATAGAGATATCTCCCATCTTATTGAATGCTATAGACTTAATTAAGAGGAATTTCCAAGCGCATCTTGATAAATTGCTTACACATATTACATCATATGAACTCCAGAAGGAAGTTCAAAGCTTTGGCACAATGCAAGTACTATGACGAATGTTAGCAGTAAATTTGAAAGAATGAGATTGTACTCCACATACCCTGGGGCTTAGGTGTGAGGTTCATTACTATCATGGTATCTGCAAAATGAACCCATTTGGAGAAATTGCCTCCCAGACACAATGTGAAGCAACACAAAACCCCAAAAAACATATTGGCAGTCATTCTGATCCCTGAAAAGTGGGGTTATATACATCTGAATTGGACATACAAGCCCTGAACAGGCCCGGGACCATATTCTGCCGCTCCTGCTCCCTGCATGTACAGGGCCGTTGTGCTGGGAGTTCTGGATGGGGGTGGGAGAGGGTGGGATGGAGGCAGAGGGGGGAGGTGGCAATGTGACTGGATGCATAAAGGCCAATTCCCATCAGAGCATGTCCAGCCTGTCCGGACATCCATAATCTGGATGGTCTGTTGTGCACACGTGGGAGCAGAATCAGGTAAAACGGGTCTGGACAGGCAGGTTGTATCCCAATTCTGGGCCTCTGGAATCCAGTCCCTCCTCATACAAAGCAGCTGAGGCTCCTGCATGGAGCCTGGTGCCGTTGTGTCCCATCTTCATGGCACCAGGACGCCATGCAGGAACCCATATTGCCAGTGATCCTCCTAAGTGCACAGCTCCCTGCCGCCCGACCTCCAATCAGGCCAGCTATGGCCGGGATCAGGCTGGCTGCGGAGACCCCCTGCGCAGCTCACCTCTTCAGGGGGGTCCTGCGGAGTCAGCCACCGATTACGGGGGGACGGGGACTTATTCCACCTCTGAGGTGGAATAAGTCCCCCATCTAAATCCCCAAGTCCGGACGAACAGGGCCATCACCGGAATAGGCCCTGTATGTCCAGGGTCAGGGTTACGCCTCTGGCCCACCCTCGCTCCTCTCCAGCCCACCCCCTCCCATCCTCATCCAGAGCTTCCCGCAAATCTCTGCTATACGTGCGGAGAGTTCTGCACCGGTAATAGCCCCAGAGGTTTAGCAGGAATGTACATCTGAAGCAGACTACATACCTTTAAACACAGCACAGAATCTACCCCACAGGGCATATTCTGGTCAGGGGCCTATATGTCCACCGGATGTCTGCTGCACGCCCGGTTTATTGCACCCCGAAGGTGGAATAAGTGACTGGCACCGCAGCGATTTCTGAATTCAGCCCCCACTACCCCAGCGTGCCTCCGTCAGGGTGATCCCGGAGCCAATCCTGGGCTTGGGGAGTCCCCGAGGGCCGGGTGGCAGGGAGAAGGGGCATTTTTACCACGGTGTCCGTTGCTGCTCCTGCTGGACATGCAAGTGCCATGACAAAAGGACGCCACCGCACTGGCACACCAGCAAGAGAGTAGGGAGGGCTGGACGGGCAGGGGCTCTGAGCATATCCTGCAGCAGAATGCGGGACACGTCAGGCTGTTCAAGTGCCCTCATTCTGCTACCACGGGAACATATAGCTCCTGCGGTTGCAGAATTGGGTACATATTGGCCCTGTGCAACTTTTGTGTGTGAAGACGGCCGGACGTGTCCCGCTCAGAATCAGCCTCATTGTGTCCAGTGAAACGCTGAAGAAAAAGAAACAGAAATTAATTTCAACATGTACTGAACAAAACACAAAGGCATCTCTAAAACCTGGCAATTTTTGGGCATCTTTGTCTGATCATTATGTGTCTCCAATGGAGCTGGTCTTGGTCTTTCTTTACCACCTTCCCTTATTGGTTGGCTCCTAAATCCTTTTCCAAGATCTAATTTTCACATTGTTTCTTCACACTCTGTCTTTTTCTCTTCCATCCCTATACCTCTCTTTGACAGTGATCCTTTAGTTTTATCTTTGTTCGCCCATTTCTCTCATCTATCTTTTAATTGGCTATACAGTAGCTAGACCTCATTCCTCTTTCTCCCTCTTCCTGTTTTCAGTTTCCCTCTTTTCACCTTTTACCTATGTAGGAGCCATTTCCTATTTTTATTTCTCTAGTCCGCCCATTCTCCATCTTTGTCTCATTTCTTCCACAGCCTCTTATTCCCCCATCTCCTGTCTTTTATCACTTTCTAGTCCCTGTATTTCATCTTCTGTATTCACCCATTCCCCCAGTTCCTTCCCTGTTTCCACCCTCTCCCTTTCTTAAGTATTACTCTTTATTCAGACTCCCGTTCCCACCCTCCTGCACTTTCTTCAAAGACCTGTCCCCTTCCTTTGTCTCTCATCCTGTCCATAGCCCTATGTTTCTTTCAACTGCTTCCCAAATTCTCTAAGCCTAATCATCTCCCTTCCCCGTATTTCTTCACTTACTCACAGACCTAGTCATACATATCACCAAACCATCTAATCCCTGGTGCCCTCCTAATCCATGCTCAATTTCTCATTTCCCCAATATTCCATCAGTAAATCCCCAAATCATCACTCTTCCACTTTACCAAATCCCTGTCCTCACTCACAATCCCAACCAAGCCCGAGTCCTCACTTACACTCCTAATATCCAGTCAATCTTAGAGTCTGTCATTTTCTACTCTCCCAGCCAATCCCCGAATCTCTGCCTCGGGCCGCATCCCTGCTTTCCTACATCATCATGCGCCAGTATCTACCCTCTTATTTCTTTCTCTCCATTCACCAGCATCCATTGCCCCTGCAGCTCCCCTATACCACTTTTTCCTCTTCTCCAGCACCTATCTACTTCTGTCTCCAATATTAGACATTCCTTCCCTCAACAACCTTTACCTCTCTCTTTCCATCTTCCCTTGCAAGTGCTCCCCCTTCTCCAAGCTCCAGCATCAATACTCCCTCTTCTACTTCCAGTCCCTCAGCACCAACATCAATGCCCCAGTGCCTTCCCAGTCCTAACACAGCCCCCCTTCCTTCGGCCACCAGCATGATAATTAGCATCAGTCCTCGGCCCGTAGTTTCTCCCAATCCCAGTATCAGCTCCCCACCCATACACACATTCTCCCAGTGCCAGCATCACATTCCTCACCCAGAGACACACTTTTTCCCAGTACCAACATCAGCTCTCCACACATACACATTCTCCCCAGCATCAGCTCATCTCTTTCTTCCAGTGCCAGCATCATCCCAATCCCAGCATTGATTCCCGTCCTTTCCACACACACTTTATCCCAGATCCAGCATCAGTTCCCCTCCATCTGCCAGTATCAATATCAGTCATCCTCCCACACTCTGTTCCAGTTCCGGTATCAGTTCCCCCCAACATGTGCATTCTCCCAGTCCCAGCATCAGTTGTCTCTTTCACCCAGTGCCATCATCAGCCCTCACCCACACTTTCTTCCTGTACCAGCAAAAGCATCCATCCCCCACACATACACACACCATCTCCCAGTACCAGCATCAACATCTAGTATGCCTTCTCCCAGGCCTGTCACAGATGTCCGCACAGTGGTAAGAGCTCGCTCCCTTTGCTCCTGCCACTCTCTGCAGCTCAATTGGGTTCTGTCAACCCTACTGAAGAGTTTCAAATGTATGCATAAGTACTTCCTCTTTTTGCAAGAAATAGGAAGTGCCTGTTCACAAATTTGAAATTCTCCCACAGTGCCCAATTAAGCTACAGAGAGCAGCAGGAGCAAAGGCAGCAAGCTCCCACTGCAGGTGGGAGGAACCGGTGAGGCAGGCTTTCAGTGCCACTAAGCTTCTGCACCCCAAACCAGTACCTCATTAGCGCACCTCTTAAGATGACCCTGCCTCAGGCCCAGAACCCTAGTTGTAAGCTCACCTCCTGAGAAGGCTCACTGGTGAGTGTCACATTACATGATTCCTTGGGCAAGGGTATAGTTATATATGCTCTTGGGAGGACATTAGAAGCCTCAAAGGTATGTACTGGGTTCACCTACGCTAGGTATTTTGGCCTAGATCATCAGACATAGCATTTAAAATTTGGCTATGTAGTGTAGTGGCAGCCAGTGTAGTGTTTGCAGGAGCGTGATGTTGTCATGCTGTTTATCAGTTGTGCTGTGACATTTTGAATTAAATGGAGCTGATACAAACTCTTTGTGGTCAGATCAATACATAAAGCATTATAATAGTATAGCCATGATGTTATCAAGGTATGTCCCATTGTGATTAGAATCTTATTCTAACGTCTTTTTTTTAAATCCCATTCCTGCATTTATACAAAACAAATATAAAAATAAAGGGGGGCACATTCAAAGAGATTAATGTGGTTAGCAAACCTGCTAACTTGCACTAATCTTTCAGAATGGGATATTCAGCAGCACATACCCAGTTTGTGCCTCTGAACATTAATTTTACAGCCAAGTACCATTTCTCTACTATTGATTTTTTGGATGTTCGCCTGTACAAACAGGATGTGCGTATATGTACTACTTTATTCCAAAAATCTGTACGGCGTAACACACTTTTGCAATTTCGGAGCCATCATCCGGCCTCCCTACGTAGAGAGCCCTACCCTTCGGTCAGTTTTCTCCGGCTGAAGTGTATATGTTCTACTCCTGAACAGTCTTCATGCATTATGTCAACGGCTTTCTCATTGGGAATACCCTTCCAGGGTTATCCATGCGGCACTGAACGTGCTAAACACGTACACAGAGAATGGCTGCTGGACCCTGCTATTAATCCGGGCGATCAATCTTTGATAGAGATGAATAAAATAGTGGGTGTAATTCCCTATATGATTGGTTCATCGCAAGTCGTGAATATTCTGCGTAAATTTTGGCATGTATTTTCTCCCCATTCATGTTTTCATAAGGATCTTATGATTGCATTACAACGGGTAGTAACATACGGGATATGGTGGTTCACTCCACGGTTTCTAGTGATCGCCCTCCAATTTCTCATGAGGACCCAGGCCACTTTATTTGTGGCTCAGCGCGTTGTATATTTTGTAAGCAATCCCAAGTTGGCCCTCGATGGCAACATCGATCTATAGGACATTATTATATGAACAAATGGCATACCACATCCACTTCAACTTATGTGGTTTATTTACTCACTTGCCCTTGTGGATTACAATATGTTGGTCGCACAGTCCGCCCTGTGAAAAAACGTCTATCAGAACACAAATCAAGAATTCACACAAAGACTTTATCGCTCCTTTGGTGCCCCATTGTATTCAATCACATCATACCTTCTTGGATTTTCAATGGTGTGTTATAGACCATGTTCCTAACGATCCTCGAGGGGGTGATTGGGGATATCACCTGAACGTTCTGGAGCAATGTTGGATATTTTCACTTAATATTGTTATTCCGAATGGTCTGAACTCTTGAGATCGATTGGTGGAGTACCCTTGGATCATGATATTCTCATTTTCATTTTTCATTCTGATTTTCAATCCATTCCATTTTGGTTTTCTTTTTTGTCCTCTCTGTTTCTCCGTAGCTGAAGAGTTGGCTATTTAAGGTTTCATCTACTATTTTGACGTCAGACACTATCCCTACTGAGGGAATGAATGGAAGGTTTAGAGCGCTAATCTGTGTTCTATTGTATTTGAGAACATTTAACAAGAATTTTGATACTTCGTATCCATCGATGCAACGCTTGAGGCAGGGTTTTTTGACCTGAAATACGGTGCTGTGTTGCGCTCTTTGGATGCTGCGCTTTTAAGCGCTGCACAAGTTATTCTACGGTGGAGTTTCATATTGGCTCTTCATATTTCAGATTGGACCATCCTTGCTTTCACGGATTTTCGGCTCTGATTGTCAGCTAAGTACATATTTGTAAACCTTGCTGGTTTTTAAGTGTTGTTTCTTGGCATGTTGGCTTTGGCTGGCCATTTCTGAAGGTCTTCACTGTTTGCACACTGCACTAAAAAAATTAAAAGGAGCGGGTCGCTGTTTGGAGGGGTTTCCCCTTTCCCCTACATAGCAAACATTCCAACATATGAATCTATTATAGTGTTTTTTCCTTTTATTTTGGGACCAGATTTGTTTTCTTTCTGGTTTTAGTGTCTGTTGCAGGCCATGTGCTTATAAATTACTATAAATCTCTTAAACCTGTCTGGTCCCCCACATATATAACCATAAACTCAGAGAGACACACAAAACATAAAAAAATTTTGTCGGAACCAGCACCTTGAAGAGAAAACCTCTTCTCGTGGTGCAATGTTCCTTTTTATTCTTTTAATTGGGGACACAACCCCATCAAAAAGGGTTCAAAGGGGACACAACCCCTCGATACCAAACATTATCACTTGATTTTCAGGCTTCCTCCTCAAACAATCCATACAAAGGAGAAATATTCAAAGGTCACTTATCTGGATGTAGAAGTATCGCAAACCTCCCTTTAAAATCTGTCTTTCCAACGGGATAAACCACGCCAACAGCCAAATAGCCCGTTCTCCAACACCCAAAAATGGAGGCAGCAGATCTTCAAGAGTCCTTATGTGAAAGAATTCTCTCCCTCAGAGTGTGTCCACAAATGACATCCACAAAGACCTTGAACTTGGCACACATGGCCTGCTGCTTCTTACCTTCCTCCGACAGGACGTTGCATCAGAGAGGGGTCAGAAATGGCAGATCATGTGTACTATGCCCAGCATGGTCTGCCTCCCTAAGAGACCATCTAGCCCACTTAGTGGAAGGCCGGACCTGATTTTAGGGGCTGAGTGTAGGACAGCACCAAGAATTAACTGGTCGGCGGCAACACTAGTCACTAACCGCTTAACCCAAACTGCTAAAGTTAGGCTGAAAAAAAGCAGACCTATCTTTAGCCAGTTTAACTATCTGGCCAGTGGCTGAATATAGCTGCCGACTGAAGAGCTAAAATGCTATCTGGACATAATGGATATTCAGTGCCGCTGGCCGGATATGGCACAGGTACTATATATCCAGGAATAGTTAAAGTGGCAACAGCCAGATGCTTTAATCATGCTGCTTGCTGCCACTGAATATACCCCCCATAGAAGATACTGGTAGATAAGGGCCACTTAGTCCATCCAGTATGCCCATTGTGTCTGTCCACTCTGCTGTCACAGGTCTTATTCAATCTGTGATTGTTTTCCTCCTTTTGCCACCAAGATTCCTTTATGTTTTTTCCCAATTATCCACAAGTACACCATCAGGATATGAAGGAAAGATGGTTGGCTGATAAAGTAACACAGTTGAAAGAGGCAGATATACATGCATGGAGACAGGGCAGATCCAACCACCAAGCAAACTAGATGTTCTCCTAAGATGGCAGCTTCTGGGAGGTGATAAAGAGCAGGGCATTCAAAGTGAACTAATAGATTCGGACAGCAAGGGGGGACCCTAAGGTCTGCCTAGAGTGCCAACACCTTAAACCAACACTGGGGCTGGCACTGCATTTAGAGTTTTATAAGAAAATAAGTCCCTAATATTCAAAAGCACTTATCCAGATAATGGCAGTCATTAGATCTAGCAATCCCTATCTGTGGATTTTCAATGGCACTATATGGCTAGGACCACTAAAAATCCTTACAGGCCACCTTGGCACTTCAGACCCAGACCTCACTAGAGACTGGTAAAAAGGTAACATTATTTCATGATTTCCTCTAATCAGTAGTGTTCCTAGCCTCCCCCCCCCCCCATCACCCAGGGCAGGCACCCCTCTCCTGCACTGCCGGCGCTGTGCGCGATGATGCACCCTCTCCTGAACCCCAATCGGCTTGACGGAGGCAGTGTGGCAAAGTTATGATTACACTAGTTTGCTGCAGTACCTTGCACTCAAGAGGCCAGTCACTCTGCTCTCCTTGCCGAAGTCTCATGAATCGCAAGACTGCGGCCGAGAGAGAAGAATGACCAGCCCTCGAGCACCAGGCACCATGGCAAACCAGCGTAATCACAAGTTTGTTGCGCTGCCTCTGTGGTGCCGGTGAGGGATGCATCCCCTTCCTTGACGGCACCTGGGGTGGTCCGCACTCACCACCCCGCCCTTCATATGCCACTGCTTCTAAAGATACCTCTCTTTGTGCTCCCAAGTATTCTATTAGCTTGCCCAACTACTTTTACAAATGAATGGCTACAATAAAGTCACTGGAAATGATGATTCTTAACTGCTTATTCCTCTCCAAAGTGGAATCTGGCCCTGGGATTTCTGTATCTCCAAATGCATGATTTTACATTTTTGGCTTGAAGTATAGTAAAATTCCAGACTATTTTTCAAATCTTTTATGTTTTTTTACATGTCATCTATCCCCCTAGCATATCTACTATATTACAGACGTTCATATGATCTGTAAATGGGCATGTTTCCTTCTAGCTCTTCCATGTCGTCACTTATAAAGATATTGAAAATGACTGGGCTTTCCATAATTCCTTACACACCCTGCTGGTCACTTTCTCTTTTACAATATAGCTTCCATTGACAGCAACTCTCTGAGATCTACTAATCAACCAACTTCTCCTCCAGCTTATTTTTCTTCCACTACTTAGCACACAAAAGTCGATATCCTAATTTGTATTACTTTTCTCACAATAATATATGTAATTCTATAAAATAACATTCATAAAATAAATTTTATTTTATTCTCATTGTTTCTAATTAGTTATTTATTCATTCATTTAAAAGCATTTATATACCACTAATATGAATTAACTTTCTAAGTGGTTTACAAAATAATATAACACAATATATGCCTCTCTGTGCGTCTTTACCAGTCTAACTACTC
Organism: Ichthyophis bannanicus; assembly: GCA_033557465.1. Taxonomy (NCBI): domain Eukaryota; kingdom Metazoa; phylum Chordata; class Amphibia; order Gymnophiona; family Ichthyophiidae; genus Ichthyophis; species Ichthyophis bannanicus. The sequence goes on from CM066044.1 coordinate 152,084,082, forward strand.
TTCATGCTCGCTTTTGTACTTCCTGACAATTTTGCCTGTATTCCTCCCTGTCAGAAAAACATATTGGGGGGCATATTCAATGGTGGCAGTCAGGCTATTTAAAGCACCTAGACACCACCACTGTATTTAAATCCAGATACTCGGCACTGGAAAATATCCCATTTCCACCGTTGAATATCTGGGCTCTCTGGATAGTGGCATCACTATCCTGTTATCGGCGATATTCAGCCACTAACTGGATAGTAAAAAGCCAGTTAAAGTTAGGACAGTTAACTGGATAGCAACTGCTACCGCTCTCGATCTGCCCACAGGCTTCCCTGGTTTTAACAGGGTGTTTCTTAAGCGGTCTGTGGAGATAGTCAGCAAAATATTAGGCTTAGCACAATTTAGCCGGTAAGCAAGTCTGCTAACCGGCTATAATGCTTTGAATATGTTCCCGATTAACTCAGTTGAAAAAGCAGCATCTACTTCTATCTCAGGTGTCATCTGCTACCAGTACCCAAACAGTTATACACCAAAGTGAAACATATATATGAAGTTCATCACAATTAATCCCTATTCATGAAAAAATAGCTTCTATGCTCTAAGTCCGGGGTCTCAAACACGTGGCCCCCGAGATAATCTTGTGCGGCCCGCGACGCATTTGGCCCGGCGTGTTAAGCAGCTGGTCGGTAGATTTTAAAAAACCCAAACTTGCTGCTGCCGCCGCTGCCATGGCAGCGGCAGAGTCAAGCATCCCACAGCCCCACCCCTGCCCGGCAGAGTCCTCCCTGCAGCATCAGCTCCAAAAGCGGCGGCTTTCACAGCCGTGAGAGAGAAACTCTCTCTCTTCACGGCTCTGAAAGCCGCCGCTTTTGGAGCTGATGCTGCAGGGAGGACTCTGCTGGGCAGGGGCGGGGGCCCGCGGGACGCTTGATACTGCGACGGTGGCAACAGCAGCAAGTTTGGGTTTTTTAAAATCTACCTGGGCTGATGGGAGGGGGAGGGGGTTAGGACTGGTAATGGGCTATGGGGGGGTAAGACTGAAAATGGGATGATGGGGGGCTACGACTGGAAATGGACATGAAGAAAGTGGCTGGAATAATTGCAATTGAAAAAAATGCACAAAAGGTAGAAAAAATATCTCTTTATTTTGAAATTATTAACTGGAATATGTCAGGCTCTGGGAAATGTGCATCATTAACATCTGCACTTTGTTTAGTACAAAAGGAAATTAATTTATAGTTTTATTTCTACAGCGTTGTACATTGCAAGTTTGGCTTTTGGGGTTCCCAGTTTAATTATTGTCTTCCTGTTTCTAAATTGTGATTCCTTGTTTGGTGATGGTGTATGTTCTGCATGTGTAACTGAGCTGAGGTATTCTGTTTATGTAATTCCTATTTGATATTGCCACTTGTTCTCTTTCCCCAGTAGGTCATGTATTGTTATTCTCTGAAATGTATTGGTTTAATATTTGCAGTGTTGCCTTTTGATAGGTAGAGTATGGTGCTTTGTGAGTCCTGGTAGTGCTGTTACGATATGGCGGGTTTGCTATGGGTTCTAAATGGGCAGTGTTTGTAGTAGTTCCTAATGTGCCTGGCGGTTGGCACTGGATTATAGTAATGTAGAAATCTTTAGTCTTTCTTTATCCATACACTATTAAGAAGCACGTTTACTAAAAGTTAGTGTATGTAACATTATGCAAATATTTATGCAAATGAGGCCCCTGTCTTATGCAGCCCGCGGGTTACTTTACAAGTCCTCATTTGGCCCTCAAAGCAATTTGAGTTTGAGACCCCTGCTCTAAGTTATAAAACTATTTTCTTGCTACAAGTTGCAGAAACATCTCTTATCACATTCCCATAAGATCGTCATGTCAGAAAACAATAATGCTTGAGACATATTTGAATGCTTTGTGAGAGAAGAATGAAAGGTGTGATAACTTAATTATGATACAAATGCAAAAATAATTTTACAAAACATTTATGGTCTAGTGTGCTTTCATCATTTTTCAAAATAAATGAAATATCACTCAACTTTAGACAAGTTCATTTTACCTTGAAATCATACATCGCCTTAAATCAGATCCCCAAAAGTAGCCAAGTAATAGAGAAAATGTAAAGACTTTACACAGCTTTGTTTTTCCATTTATAGCAAATGCAATATTACGTGTTTTATAAGGACTATCATGCTTTGTAAAAATTTTAAAAAAAGTATATTACAGCATGCACAGCGTGCAACATGGTGCAAAAGGTAAAAGACTAATATTTGACACAAATTGGCTTCTATACATAAATGGGGTGCCAGCAAAAATGCTGGATTCAAATGAATAATTAATGAGAGAAGTCTCACAGCAATTTCTGGCATGTACAACAATTAAGATATTGTAAAACATCTCAATAGCCTAATCTTTATGGAACCTTTGGAAACACTTTTCTCATGAGACTTCGAAATGAAAAGTCATAAAAACAGGAACAATGTGTACTGTTTTTTCTTATGAAAGATTGTTCTGTTGAAGTGTAAAAACATTTTACTGTAAAAAGAATTCAAAGTTCTAACCTACTTGGACTTACAATTTCACCAACAGTCATTGATTATATCCAAAGACTGTTCTAAGATGAAAAGAGGAAATTAAGACATTGACCATTATTCTTTATATTGTTAATACTAAAACGTTCACGGAAGTTCTTAAGTAATCCAGTCACCTGTAGCAAGGTTTAATTCTTCTTATTCATACCAAGCCAAAGCATGATCACATCATGTTTTTATTTTTGAAAATGTTTTATAGAAATTTGTATTTACCTGTTATTGTCTTATGATTAATTGGGTCTGAGATTTACGCTAGGGTTCCCTTTTTATTTTTAATCAATGATATTTGTTTATATGATAAAAGTTGGTTATTAATGTTATCATCTATGGATATGTTATTGTAACTGTTTACTGTGATGATTCTCATTGGTGAAGAGCACAGCGAGTAAGCAAGGTCCTCGGATTTGCTCTCCACTGAACAGGAGCACCTTGGATCAGGATAAGGTTGGGTGGGGTCTTCCATCTGTAGGGGTCAACTTTATAGAAACATTGAAAATGAAGGCAGAAAAGATCCATAAGAACTATTGAGTTCTACAATCCTTTCCTATCTCTCAGAGATCCACTGTACTTTTTTAAATTCAGATACAGTTCTCATCTTCACCACCTCCACTGGGAGAATGTTCCATGCATCCATCAGTCTTTCCGTAAAAAAATATTTTCTCTAATTACTCCCGAGTCTATCCCCTTTCACCTTTATCCTATGACTCCTCATTCCAGAGCTTATTTATTTATTTAACATTTCTTATATACCGCCTTTCATGATATCAAGTGGAAGAGAAACCAGTTCATTTGCATTTATTCCACAAAGGTATTTAAATGTCTCTTATCTCTCACCTCTCCCGCCTCTCCTCCAAATTATACATATTGAGATCTTTAAGTCTATCCCCATATGCCTTATGATAAAGACCACTGACCATTTTAGCTTTCATCCCCTAGACTGACTCCATCCTGTTTATATCCTTTTGAAGATGCAGACTCCAGAACTGTATAAAGTATACCAAATGAGGTCTTACTAGAAGACACATACAAAGGCATTATCACCTCTTTTTCCTGCTAGTCATTCCCTTCCCTATGCAACCAAGCATCCTTCTGGTTTTTACTTTTGCCTTTTCTGCCTGTTTGGCCACTTAAAGACCATTTGATATTACCACACCCAGGCTCCACTCTTCTTTCATGTACTGAAGCACTTTACCCCGAATATTATACGGTCCCCTTGAAGTTTTTGCAGACAAAATGCAGACCTTGCAATTGTTATTTATTTAGCTAATTTTATAGACCACTTTCACTGGTCAACATTGAAATCGTTACTGACTTCAAAAGGCCCTAATCTGTAGTATCTTGGTGAGCTGAACACGAATATAACATTAAAAAATTTTATTGGCTCTCCTTTTGAAGATATTGCATGTAGTTCATTTTTGACATTTCACCGTGTAAATTTATCCAGTAGGACATCAACAACATCCCAAATAAGCCTTGAATGATGCAATATTGCATCACATTGCATAATACCAGCATGCACACATCATCCAGAGTTGATTGCATCATTTTCCGATGCAATGCAATACTACTGCCAGACGGCTGCTGAAGCCATCTGACGTCAGCAGTGTACTATACACAGTCGGAAAGGTTGAGCATTTAAAAAATTTCAGACTGTGTGCGAGACAGTTTAAGCTACTGTTACATGTAACTTTTATTAATCATATAATTTTAGCCATTTAGGTACAATACATAACAGTAATGCCGCAAAAGTGCATTAATACCATTGACAATTTCTGCTACATTTGTGGGGAAGTGACATTTGCCATCCAGAAGAAAAGTATCACTTCTCAACTGAAGAAGGCATATCATCTTTACTTCGGATGCAAGATTGGTGACCAAGACAAGCCTTGGGCCCTGCATATATGCTGCACTACATGTACAACACAGCTTTCACAGTGGTTGAATTGCAAAAGACCATCAAAGCCGTTTGCAGTCCCCATGGTGTGGAGATAGCCAAGCAACCACATAAATAACTGTTACTTCTGCATGGTTCCTCCTCTTTCCAGCGGAATAACGAAGCAAAAGAAGTCGAGCATAGTCTGCCCAAACATTCCGTCTGCATTGACACCAGCTCCACTTGGTGAGGGACTTCCTATTCCAGAACCTCCATCAGAATATTCTCTTGATTCATCTGATGAGGACAAGGGTGCGCCGACCTGTTCTTCTCCTGGTCCGTCAGCATGCAGTGACCCAGACTTTTACTGGGATGCATATCAACTCCACACAGAATAACACAGGAAGAACTAAATGACCTGGTTCGTGATTAGGACTTATCCAAGAGCAAGGCAGAATTGCTAGGATCAAGACTCCAACAATGGAATCTTCTAGAAGAAAATGTCAACATTACTTCATATCGAAAGCGCAACCAGCAGTTGGAGTCTTTCTTCAGAAAGGAAAGTAATCTGGTATTCTGTTCCGATATTGAAAGCCTCATGAATGCCTTAAAAATCACTCATGACCCAAAAGACTGGAGATCATTTATAGACTCTTCGAAACTGAGTCTGAACAATGGAAACCGTCTTCCATCTATTCCAGTAGCGCATGCCGTCCACATGAAAGAGACATACGATAACTTAAAGCATCTACTATAACTACTTGCGGAAGGAATGGAATCGCAGACAAAATGTAACAGTTGGAGAGAAGAATATCCAGCACCCAGCTCTGGTTGAGGCTCACAAAATCCTGCTACCACCCCTTCACATCAAACTAGGTATGATGAAAAACTTCGTGAAAGCCATGGACCGCACTTCGCCAGCTTTCCGATACCTGCATGAAAAAGTCCCTCGACTCAGCGAAGCAAAGATTAAAGAGGGAGTTTTTGTGGGTCCTCAGATTCGAGAGCTCTTCAAAGATGACCGGTTCAACAACTTGCTGCAGGGTGATGCAAAACAAGCATGGAATGCTTTTCGCCTAGTGTCAACAAACTTTCTCGGGAATGTTAGGGCAGAAAACTACAAGGAACTAGTAGAAGACATGCTGATGCAGTATCAGAAACTTGGCTGCAATATGTCTCTAAAGATCCATTTCCTTGATTCCCATCTCGATTTCTTTCCTGACAACTGTGGTATGGTTAGTGATGAACAGGGTGAACATTTTCACCAGGATATCTCAACGATGGAGCAAAGATACCAGGGAAAATGGTCCACTACAATGCTGGCTGACTACTGCTGGACACTCCCCAGAGAAGCTCCCGAACAGCTGTACAAGAAACAGGCAAAAAAATCTAAGAAGTAGTCTATGACTTGTTTTTTTACAGGTATTAACCGAAGGCCTATTTATATTTACTATTGACATGCATTTCGTGAAGTAAACATTAATTCTTGTAGATTACAAAAAAACTAGAGCCAACTTTGCAATTTCACTGTCATATTCGTGTTCAGCATTAAAAATTGATAAGAAATGACTATTTTTATTTCAGTAAAATGACTTTTGTAAAAATTTGTTGACCAGTGTTTTCTGAGAGTCAAAGCAATGTACATACAAAGAAATTTTGGAAGCATTTACATAGAACAAGGATGACTTTAACTTGGAGAGATGAGATCAAAGTACATTGATTTAAACCCAACTTAAAATATTGCAACCAGAGTGGGTTAACAGGGTGGTGTAAACTAAAACATTAACTTAAAGTAATGACCTCCTTAACATTAACATTTTAGAAGCCCTATTTGTGATTAGATATCTTGAAGATGGCCATTCAGATGTTCCAATCTTATCCACATCCCAAGAGACATTTTAGAACACACTTGACTTACATGTGTCCAAATCCAATCACATCTATATTGCATGGAGACATGGTTGAGGTGTGTCCAGGGCATTCCTAAAAGATGCACATGTGCACCCAATTTTAAAACGGGGCCACACATTTAAAACCAGTGGCAGACGCATCTATGTCTATATGTGTTCTTGAGCATGAATAGACATTTTAAAAATGCTCCTTTCGGCTAGGTATTAACAGTACAAAGAAGAGGAGAATGTCCCCTCACTCCATCAATATTTTTTGCCAACTCAAAAATAAAGTAGGTACATAGTGAGACCTCATTGCTTGCTGCTGTACCACTGCATGTCTCTGCTTCTAAAATGAAAGATTGGGACGTGTAGGTGGTAACATATACATATGCACATCCCAAAATACTGGCACTAGCACATCTACATAGTCGATACTGCCAAGGTCTAGATTTCACACATGCACATTTCTGAAAATCGGCTGATTTTCTGCATGTATCTGGTCTCTAACTGCATTCCCCCCATCCCACTCTATATCACTGTGGACACATTTATCTTTTGGGGTAGAGATAGAATGATTTTAGATGGTATTTACATGTGTCCATTTTCACTGCTGCCTCTTCCACAGAATTTCAGACATCTTACCATGGACGTCCCACATTTCACCTGGATGGCCTTTCTAAAATGCCCGTTTGTATCACAGCTGCCAAATTCTTGACCATTCTTCAAGCCTCACTAGATCCCTCCTCATGTTATCCACAATTTCTGGGGAGTTTACCCTATTGCAGATTTTGTTATCAGCAGAGACACATCTTTCCTGACAGATTTTATGCAATATCACTAACAAACTGTTAAGAACAGGACCAAAGACCAATACTTGAGGCATGCCACTGGTAACACCTCTATCTTCAGAGTGAACTACATTTACTATTACCCTCTGTTGCCTCCCACTCAACTAGTTTCTAACCCAATCAATCAGTTCAGGGTCCATCACAAGGGTACTCAGTTTATTTATAAGTTGCTGATGAGGAACAGTGTCAAAGCCCTTTGGGATGAGTCTTCCAGTGCTGACAGAGCCCAGGGTGGAATGCCAGAAGTCAGGAAAACCCAGGGGAAGGATGGAGAACACAGGTACGCAGGAATTCACTATGAAAGCTGTGAAAGGAAGATTGGAACACATCAGGAACTTGGAACAAGGTTGAAACGGCTTCTGTGAGCAGTTGGTCCACAGCACAAGAGGAGTCCAGCACCTTGCCCACTCACCAGGTGGTAAACTTCCACCACTTTAGCGCACTGGTCTTGTGTGTCGAGTCCATGCGGGATGCCAGAAGGATGTTGGTGACACCCTCTGGAAGATTAGGCTCGGAGAGGACTATCTGCTCAGCATCCATGCCATGAGTGCCAATGACAGATATTGGGGTGCCCCCCAAAAAATCTCCGAAACAATTCCCCAGTGAAACCCCGTTGTTAATTCTTTTTGTCGGATCACATCGAGGGAGGTAAAGAATGGTATCAAAACCCCACCAGACGGATGCAGTCCATTTTATTCATAAAACAGTTCTTTGGTGAAAGACTACTGAAAAAGCATAGACTTATCTTGTAAATTGAGAAAATTGACCCGACTCGTCCATGTGGCAAAACAGCCAGGTCCTGAGACACGACGTGCACGTTTCGGGACGTACCAGTCCCTGTATCAAGTGCTCCCGCGTAGATCAGATGGGCATTTGTCGTAGTTATGAGATGACAAATGCCCATCTGATCTATGCGGGAGCACTTGATACAGGGACTGGTACGTCCCGAAACGTGCACGTCGTGTCTCAGGACCTGGCTGTTTTGCCACATGGACGAGTCGGGTCAATTTTCTCAATTTACAAGATAAGTCTATGCTTTTTCAGTAGTCTTTCACCAAAGAACTGTTTTATGAATAAAATGGACTGCATCCGTCTGGTGGGGTTTTGATACCATTCTTTACCTCCCTCGATGTGATCCGACAAAAAGAATTAACAACGGGGTTTCACTGGGGAATTGTTTCGGAGATTTTTTTGGGGACGCTTGTTACTTATCTCTGGGAGCGGGATTGATTTTTGAGATATTGGGGTGCAGCAAGCTCCCGTCCTCCTGCGAAATGAGGTCTGGGGCAGAGCCCAGGCGAAGATGCTCCTCCTGTGAAAGCTGCAGCAGTAGCAGAAGTCAGGGCTGCCAAGGACATTACAGGGCGATGAGAATTGTGGATCCCTTCTCGGCCTGGAGCTTCAGGAGGGTATTCGCCACGAGTCTTGAAGGAATACCAAAAGGGACCTCTACTGCTGGAAAGAAATCTGCACTTGTAAGTATTTACTTCTGGAAAATAATCTAAACCTTGGGGAAAAGGGAATTCTTCAGTTAAAACTGATAAACCTGTGTATTTTAGAATCCACTGTATTTGTTAACTCTGTCAGGGTCTAGTATTAGTAGAGAGCTTTCAGTTTAAATTTAAAACCCAGCAGAGAGCTTTTAGATTAAATTTAAAACTCGGCAGAGTTTTTAATTTAAATTTAAAACTTAGTCAGAGTCTAGTATCAGCAGAAAGCTTTTCATTTAAAATTAAAACTCAACAGAGAGCTTTTAGTTTAAATCAAATCCGAGTATAGTTTAGCATAGAAGGGAGAATAGGGTTAATATTCTTTGAGTTGAAAGAAAATAGTTTCTAGAGACCTTTACAAAAAGGCCTTCCAGCTAGGAGGCAAGATATTTGGGAATTTGTTTTAAATCAGTTTAAAATAGGTCAAAGGAAAAATTTGAAAGGCTCCCTCTATCAAATCAAGGGCTTTGTGAATGACCCAGGAAATTGTTAACAGATTACCTTAGAAACACAGGTCTGGGATCTGTGTAGCAAGCCAGCTTTTCCTAAATACTAATTCCCTCCCACCCACCTCAGGCATAATCTTAGCTTTATAGGCTTTTAAACCTAATAAAGGGGAGAGGGGGTCAAATTCACTTTTATGTTCAGCTGGTTATCCCCACCAGGAATGGATTAATTAAGGCCTTGAAATTAATTAATCTTGAGGTGAACAAAGCCCCTTTAAACTTAATTGATATAGTTGTATCAGTACAAAAGTATTCCTAGTAACTTTTTTTAAATTTATTTTTTATATATATGTTTATCAAGTCATAATCATCAAATCATAACACAACACCAAAGAGCATAATCTTTTATATCTGCTTTTGCCTTATAATTAAATATATACATTTCCACTTTTACATCTCGGGTACCAGAGGCATGACCTATCTCAATTCTCTCTGTTTCACTCCTGTCCTCCTCTCTAGATCCACATGTCTATCTCCGAAGGTCTTCCCATACCCCTTTGTCACATGTATAACTTCTGTATATTCAATGGGGGGGGGGGGTTTCTTCACCCCCTGTTCTAGTAAGGCTCTCCCTCTTAATAACCTACTACCCAAACAGGACTGGGAATTAAGTATATGGAAGAGTCTTCTCCGATTCCCTTTTTACTTCCCACCTTCGTGTTATTATACCCATATTAAATCTACCTTCAACTTTCTGTTCAACAGTATTTCAACCGTTATGTCCAGTGAGCTGCCATCCTCCTTCGGTGAGGTGCTGGATGATCCCTTTTTGTTGGCCTCCCTCTCTCTCTGCCCTGCTATTTTCCTCCTCCTACAGGGGTCCTCACTCCCTTCCTCCCATCTTTTCTATACTTCTTCCCATTGTTTTTGCTTACCCTGCCATTCTGCTGTAATTTTATCGAACATCCGAGCCTCCCCCACTTTTTCCCACCAGTCCCTCAACTGGGGCCCTCACGGGTTTTTCCACCTCCAGGCTAGAAGAAACTCTTCAGGTGTAGGGGAACCCCCCACTAACCCCCCCCCCCCGTAGTACCCTATTCATTTCTACTGCTACCTCCATCCAGAAGTGCTAGATGAATGGGCATTCCCCACCACATATGAAAAAAAAGACCCCAGCTTATCACACCCCCACTAGCATTTCCCTCCCCTACTTGGCCTGCTCTGGAGAGTCTTGTGGGTAAGATATATACGATGCAGGATTTGCAGGTGTGTTTGGTGCCACGCTGTTACTTGAGTCCACTTATAGATCCCCAGGTGTATTTTTTCCCACTCTTTCTCCATCAAATGGTTGCCCCAACCATGCTGTTCATCCCACTGTGTGTGGAGGCTCCGTCTGATTCTCTGCTTCCAGAAGCCCTTTATACAACCGCAAAGTTAACTTTTGCTTTCAATATTAGGCTTTCCCACCACGTGGGTTTTCTTGTGAGCTGGAGGAGAGTTCCCTTTTAATGAATAAAAAATTGTACTTGAAAATATTGGTAGTATGAGAAATGCCCTTCTATTCTTTCCTCTGTCTCTACCTGTGTGAGACATTTCCCTCTGTCTATGAGCTCTGAGAAGCGAGTAATCCCCTTTTGTGACATGTCTGCCAAAAGTGAATTAAACTCGGGTCCCAAAAAGGGCCTATAATCGCTAATTAAGGACCACTTTGATATGCAAGAGAGGAGACGACCTTTTTTCCAGCACATCTTTCCTATCTTGTACAAGGGTCCTATAAATAGGTGTGTCCTCCAGCTCCCTCTCCCTGTTCTCCGATGTCTTGTTTACTGGTGTCTGCTGTCGTGAAGTGCAAGGTTCAGAACCAAGGGAGGCAGAGGATTCACTGCAAAGTGAAACCAGAACTGTCAGTGCTGAAACAAGCATGGAGGGTTGGCATGGAAACCCTAAACAAAGAACGTCACAGAGTGTTAGGGAACGCCCATCCCCGGAGCTAGCTCCTGCCTCATCAGGGAAGTGGGAACACCTGGTGGGAGGTGTGGCTCAGCACAACGGAGAAAGAAACTTAGATAAAAAGCCTTTAGTTAAATATAGGACGGAGAAGGGGAAGGAGAAAGAGACGGACATAGTCTCAGATACGGAGACAGAAGGAAAAGGCAGCACAGCAAGCGTGGAGAAAGCTGAAAGAAGGAGAAAACCAGAGAAAGATAGATACTCCGAGGGCAGCCAAGGTCTGTGGCTGAGAGAAGGGAAAAGGGAAAGAAATCCCAATTCCACTCGGAGGAACTTCTCAGAGGAAGAGAGCTGGGGAAGATATTCAAGTCCAGTTCCCAGGGAGCAGTGCTCAACTACAAAAAGCACTGGGGATTTTTACTATCCAAAAAGCAGAGACGTTTATTCTGGGAACCAGAAAAGACAACCACGCTGTGCTCACAACAGACAGCCTGCAGGTAAAGCTTATTTCCCTGATACCAAGCTTTTATCAAAGGGGAGAGAAAAGTTTTACCAACCTTTTTGTAGCCAAGGGAGATTCCTGGGAGAAAGCAGTTCTAAAGGCAGACACAGAATTCCCTGTAGCCAAACAGGAGAGGGAAACGTATATCCTTTTAATTACAGAGGGCTGTATGCACAGGAAGCCAAACACCCAGACTCACAGAGCAGGTTGGGGGAAGGGAAACCCTGTAATTGGAACGGAGAGGTTTGCATGGCAGGCAGAAGAACCCTCTCTAAGGGACCTTAAGGAAGAAGGTGATCTTATGCAGTGGGACCCTTATCAACCCCCTGAGTCCGAAGTGTTTATGGACTGCTCTTATATGGTGGCAGACAATGTGCAGTCCCTTTGTTAATAATACTGGATTTTGCTGAAGGAAGAAAAACAGCCAAAAGAAGTATTTTGGAGGGAAACTGTTTTATTCTTTTTGATTCCGTAACAGCTGAAGATAAGCATTATTTAAGTTGCCTATTTTTGTTCATATCAGGAGTATGGTTTCTTTGTAAATATATTCTTTGTTCATGGTCATCAACATCCAACCCCGGGAGGGGCAATAAATCCTAATTTAACCTGAACCACTCGTGCACAACTTGGACTCATTCTTACTACTGTAGGACTACATTACCCAGGAGGCCTTTCCAAAACCTCCATTTAAAGTTCACAGTATAAGAAACACAACTACCCACTTGCCTTACCCACGCTAAATGCCTCTGGGAGGGTGAGTGGTGACACTGCACACCTCTCCCATATGCAGGGCCGGATTTACGTATACGCCATGTACGCCATGGCGTAGGGCCCACAGCCGGCAGGGGCCCACAAAAAAAGAACCAGTTTTTTTTTTTTAAACTCAATTAAAAAAAAAAACCTGGTGGCTGCCGCCGCGGGGGCCCCGTCTACAAGCTGAAGCGGTCCGGTCGGGTCGGGTCGGGTCGGGTCCGGTCGGGTCTCTCTCCCTCCCTCCCTCGCTGCAGACTGCGAGAGACGCGAAGATAGAGCGTCTCCTCGCGTCTCTCGCAGCCTGCAGCCTGCAGCCTGCAGCGAGGGAGGGAGAGAGACCCGACCCGACCGGACCGCTTCAGCTTGTAGACGGGGCCCCCGCGGCAGCAGAGGGGGCCCCGCGGCGGCAGCCACCAGGTTTTTTTTTTAAATTGAATTTTACTTTAGGCCGGGGGGGGGGTAGGACTGGTAATGGGCTATGGGGGGGGTAGGACTGGTAATGGGCTATGGGGGGGGTAGGACTGGTAATGGTCATGGGCTATGGGGGGGGTAGGACTTGTAATGGGCAATTGCCGGGGCTGTGGATGGAAAAACACTGGTTTGGGTAGGGCTGGTAATGGGCTATTGGGGTGCTGGGGCTGGAAATGGGCTGGGCTGGGCTGGGCTGGGGGGGTTAAGGCTAGAGTGGGCTGATGGGGTTAGGACTGGTAATGGACTGTGGGCTGTTGGGGGGGCTTAGAACTGGCAATGGGCTTTGGGGGGGGTTAAGACTGGTAATGGGCTGTGGGCTGATGGGGGCTGTCTGGTAATGGGCTATGGGGGGGGCTAGGACTGGAAATGGGCTGGGGGGTTAAGAATGTAGGTGGGCTGATGGGGTTAGGACTGGTAATGGGCTGTTGGGGGGGGTTAGAACTGGTAATGGGCTTTGGGGGGGTTAAGACTGGTAATGGGCTGTGGGCTGATGGGGGTTGTCTGGTAATGGGCTATGGGGGGCTAGGACTGGAAATGGGCTGGGGGGTTAAAACTGGAGGTGGGATGATGGGGTTAGGACTGGTAATGGGCTGTGGGCTGATGGGGGGTAGGACTGGCAATGGGCTATGGGGGGCTGACTGGAAGTGGGCTGATGGGGGGTTAGGACTGGTAATGGGTTATAGGGGGGGCTTAAACTGAAAATGGGGTGATGGGGGGTTAAGGACTGAAAATGGGGTGATGGGGGTTAAGGACTGTAAGTGGGGTGATGGGGGGGCTAGGACTGGTATTGGGTTGGGGGGTTGCTAGGACTGGAAATGGGCTGATGGATGGCTAGGACTGGAAATGGGCTGATGCAGGGACTAGAAGGGAATGGATGCTGGGTGAGGCTGGAACTAGAAGGGAGCTGATGTTGGGGGAGGATTAGAATGGGATGGGGCTGGAAGAGTAAAATGGAGAAGGGAAAAAATTTTGTGTGGGAGGGATAAAAATCTACAATTGGCCGGGTATTGGGAGAGTAAGTGGGGATTGAGGATGGAGGGGTAAAATTTGAGTGGATGAAATAGGAATGAGGAAAGAGCAAAAGGAGAAAGATTAGTATGTTAAAGCAGATGTAGAGAGAGAATGGAAAAAAATCTAGAAGAGAGAAGAAAGGACAAATGGACAGCAGACGATGGAGAGTTAGCAGAAGACACGAAGAAACCAGAAGAAAGTGGCTGGAGCAATTGCAGCTGAAAAAAATGCACAAAAGGTAGAAAAATATCTCTTTATTTTGAATTTATTAATTGGAATATGTCAGCTCTGGTAAATGTGCATCATTAACATCTGCGCTTTGTTTAGTACAAGAGCAAATTAATGTATAGTTTTATTTCTACAGTGTTGTACATTCCAAGTTTGGCTTTTGGGATTCCCAGTTTAATTATTGTCTTCCTATTTCTAAATTGTGATTACTTGTTTGGTGATGGTCTATGTTCTGCATGTGTAACTGAGCTGAGGTGTTCTGTTTATATAATTCCTATTTGACATTGCCACTTGTTCTCTTTCCCCAGTAGGTCATGTATTGTTGTTCTCTGAAATGTATTGGTTTAATATTTGCAGTGTTGCCTTTTGATTGGTAGAGTATGGTGCTTTGTGAGTCCTGGTAGTGCTGTTAGGATACGGCGGGTTTACTATGGGCAGTGTTTGTAGTAGTTCCTAATGTGTCTGGCAGTTGGCACTGGATTATAGTAATGTAGAAATCTTTTAGTCTTTCTTTATCCATACACTCATTAAGAGGCACGTTTACTAAAAGTTAGTATATGGTAACATTATGCAAATATTTATGCAAATGAGGCCCCTTATGCAAATGAGGTCCGCACCCCCCTTGGGCCGCCCCTGCTGGGGGCCCACAATTTTTGTTGGCGTAGGGCCTCACTCAAGGTAAATCCGGCCCTGCCCATATGGATAGTGGTTATTGTACTTCCCTTTTTATATCCACCCACATAGTTTCTTCTTCTCTATCCTGATGCGCTTTTAATGTTCGCATTATGGCTGTTTGGTAATATAGATGAAGAAGGGGAAACTCTACCCCTCCTGATCATTGTTCCTTGCTTGTCGGCTGGCTCCAATGCGGGCTCTCTTGCCCACCATACAAAGGGGAAAGATAAGAACATAAGATATGCCATACTGGGTCAGACCAAGGTCCATCAAGCCCAGTATTCTGTTTCCAACAGTGGCCAATCTAGGTCATATGTACCTAGCAGTTTCCCCAAGGGACACAGGTTCCACAATGCTTGTATTGGTTCAAGCACTGATATCCTGGGTCCCTTCTTAATACAGAACAAAAAAGTTAAGCACTTTTTCAGTTTGGAAAAACTTTCTAATGATGCAAATGGTACACTGAGAATCATAGAACAGGAAGGTCATTGATGCGAAAAGGCACACTATATCAAGACGAAAGTCTGGAGACTTGAGTTTGGCACCATACAAATCTGACAAGTTGCATCTCCCATTTTAAAAAAACTCCTTTCTGAAGACTAATGGGCAACAGAGAACAGGAAATTAAATTTGGGTATGACAGTCATATTGACTGCCGCTAGTTGCCCCAACCAGCTCAGGGTTAAGTCCACCCACTGCTCCAGAACGGTATTTACTTTTTCTTTTTAATAAGGGGCTATTAATTAAAATCGGTATAGAACTTGCGCTTCCCATGTAAGGGCATCATAAATATGATGGTGCATCTTAAGTTTTTGTAAATGTTACTCATCTGGAAAACTTTATCTTTTAGAAGTAAATCATGTCCATGTCCTCCCATAATCATTTAATTGTTGACCCTGGTGATGGCCCCATCCTAAAAGAAATTACCCCTCCCTATGTTACATGTTACACCGCTTTGACCCGGTGAAAAGCGGGATATAAATGCAGTTAAATAAATAAAATAAAATAAATAAAAGAAGCAGAGGACACTAGAGGTGACAAAGGGTGAATAACTGTAATTGGCCTCCTATCGTGGGCTTTTGCCTTAGTTGCTGGTTTTTATTTTCTTATTTCTGATTATTAATCTTATTTCCGGCTGGGTTCCTTAATGTGGACTTTATCTATTTTGTTAAAATGTATGAATATGTACATTGATTTCTGTATTTTTGATTGGCCTTTGTCTTTTTTGGTTATTGTAATTTGATCAAAATCTATAAAAAAATAAAATAAAATCGGTATAGAACTTGTGGATCTCTCCCTATAAGTAATTTTTTTAGTTAGCCCATCAAAAGGGGAACTGACTAAAGGTGTTTTTCGCTACCACCCCCTCCCCCCCCCACCTCAAGATTTAGGGCCTCGGTTTTACCAAGGTTGACTTTGAAACCAGATACTGCAGTGAACTTCTTAATTTCATCAATCAGCATGGGGAGCAATTTTTCAGTTTGGACATAAAGATGAGGGTATCAGCAGCATATAATAATATCTTATGTTTTTTCCTCCCCACTTCAATTGGTGAGATCTCAGAGTTGAGTCTGATACTAGCCGCAAAAGTTTCAATCACCATTGCAAATAGCAATTGTGACATAAAGCAGCCCTGCCTCGTTTACCTCTGTAACTTGAAAAACTCTGACCTATCCCCGTTAACTAGAATCCTGGCTGCTGGGTCTCGGCAGAGAGCTTTGATACCATTTAAGAACCCCTCTCCTAGGTTAAATCTTTTTTCAATGCAAACAGGAAGCCCCACTCTACCCCATCAAAAGCTTTTTCTGCATCTAAAGCTACACATAATGCGGGGATCTTCCTATCTTTAATAACTTGCAGCAGGTTCACTGCTCTTCTCATGTTATCTGACATCAAGCGCCCCTTTATGAAACCTTTTTTATCTGGGTGTATCAGCTCTGGGAAAATGTTCTTGATTCACTTCATGAGTATCTTGACGAACAACATAGCATCACTATTAATTAACGCAATGGGGCTATAGCTGCTACATTGATCTGGGTGCTTTGTTTCTTTAGGTAGGATTATAACATTGGCCTGTGCCATTGAAGTAAAGAACAGTGCAAGAAGAGGGGACAGATCCTCTGCCAGATCTTTGTAGAACTCTGCCGGGTATCCATCGGCTCCTGAGCCCTTCCCTTTGGCAACGCCTTGATTGCCACCTGTATTTCCCGCTCTGTAATGGGGCCTCCTAACTTTACCGCTACCTCACTTTCCAGTTTCGAGAGAGAAAGAAGCTCCAGATATTTTTCCATATCCGCCTCTGAAGGTATTTTATTTATTTATTTATTTAACATTTCTTATATACCGCCTTTCATGATATCAAGGCGGATTACATTGAACAGGGCATTATAACTTGAAGATAACTATTTTTAAAGGGAACATTAAGTTAAGCTTTCGGAAGTGTATAATTCTTTATAAAAGGCCTAGAAGGCTTCACATATCCTCTTCATGGAGCAGATTCTTTTCCCCTTGGCCCTATTGATTTCTGCAACCAATCGCGTGGTTTTCTGCCTTTTTAATTGCCACACAAGTAGTTTACTCGACCTATCACCTTGTTCCATAAAGTTACATTTTGTAAGGCTCAGAAGGCGGGCTATGCAGTCACTTTCAAGGGTACTGATCTTCTGCCTCACCTCTGTTAATTTGTGAAGAGCTTCTCTTTTTCCGCTCTTATTGTAGCTTCCCCAATTGACATAGCAATTGTGGCTTATTCTGTTCCTTACTTTTTTTTTCCTTAGATGTCCATTGTATCAACAGACCCCTCAGAAACACTTTTCTCCCCCTCCCACAATGTGCCATCTGAGACCTCCTCGTTATCATTAAGTTCCATGTATTGGCTCCATTCTTGTTCAAGCTTGCTTAATATCCCCTCCTGTTTGAACAACTCAACATTGGCCCTCTATCCTGTCCAGACACCTTTAGCTCTAGGTCCCCCTGAATACCATGTACACTCCACCATCCCATGATCAGCTATTACTATTGGGTGGTTTAACTCTGTCAAAGTTGCCATCAGCATCCTTAGTAGTTAAAATGTAGTCTAACTGGGCATAGATGCTCATTCTGGGTGCAAACACAAAAAAACAAACTAACACACACTCTACAGTATAAACCCCAACCCAAAAATAGAGTAATATGTACAAATTTTGCAAGCTAGCGTGTATGTAGTAATGTTGGAAGAGCAGCCATGAGGTTTAATTCGCCTCTTGAAGCTAAACTTCCATTTTGCTCAAATTTTAAATGAGCCCACTACGGAGCTGTATAAATAAAGGTGAAGCACCACACATAAGTGCCCCCTACATAAAACCAATCCTATGGTGTTTTTTAAATATACTGTGTAGAAGTCCAGACTGGAAAAAACAAAAAAGTAGGGACTATGACTATGACTTATCTGAAACGTCCCATCGTAGTTTTCTCCACAATCCACTTCAAATCTTCACAAAGATCCACTTCAAGCTTCGCAGACTAGTCAGACCTCTCACAGAGTAATCTGCAGTTGTAAAAAGTACAAAGCACTGCGTTTCGGGCCAACATCAAATTCGTGCCCTGTCTCAACGCTTAATGTAACTGCAATGTGGAAACAAGCTCCTGGCTGATCACAAATGCCAGCGCATGCTCAATAGCAGTCTGAACCCCACAGATTTGAAGTAGCAACGCTTCTGAGATGGATTTTGCATTGCAAAAGCAGTGGCCACACAAAAGCTGCAGTGCAAGCCCGCTTAGCTGCGGTATCATTTTTTGCAAGGGCCATGGGTAAGAGGAGCCCGAAGGCGGAGTTTATCATTAAGAAGGTGATGAGAGGCTGGTCCTTAGGGCAGCCCCGAAAGGTAGACCAACGCCGCCCGATCACACATCAGATGCTCCAACAACTGATGGTGACCACTAGCCAAGTGTGTTATGACGAGTATGAAGCCAGGCTTTTTAGATGTGCCTTTTCCTGGGCCTTTTACGGAGCATTTCGGGTGGGGGAGCTAGTCGCTTCCTCATCTGCAAGGCACAGGGTGACCTATGGTGGTATGGAAGAACGCGACATGAGCATACTCACAGAGGCCATAGTGCTGCACTTGCGCAGATCCAAAACTGACACGGCCGGAAAAGGGGCTCAAGTTGTGTTGTCGGCGCTGCGCCATGACCCCTCATGCCCGCTGAGAAATGCTTTGGCCTACCAACAGCTACGGGCACACGCAAACAAGCAATGGTTCGTCCACGCGAACGGTGCCCCCCCCTGTCACGTTTTCCAATTTATCAGAGTACTCAAGCTGGCGATAGAGCGAACAGGACGGGATGCAGGCTTATACGGCTCGCACTCCTTTCGCATTGGAGCCGCTTCAACGGCGGCTAGCATGGGGATGTCCAGAGCACATATAATGAATATAGGACGATGGCGCTCGGATAGATACAAACTGTATATACGTCCAGCGGAATGAGGAATGCGGGTATATAAAAAAAAAAAAAAACTCAAAATACGGAGGGCGGGGGAAAACTCAATGGCACGGGGACGTAATGTTTGTATAAAATCAGTGTGATGATTATTGTCTGGATATTGCTGCTGTAACCATATCTTTCTGATTGTGATCCAATGTAGGAACAAGTCCCCGCCTCTGGCCCCGCGAAGCGTGGATATGCGGCCATTCATTTGTTCACTGGGCGCAAAAGCGGACTCAGTGCAGACCGCAGGGGCTGAATTTGGGATTCCCAAGCGCAGAGGTTTCGGTGGTGTGGCTCGGACGACGGGGTATGGTGTGGGACCAGCTAGTGCCGCTCCTGCTACAAAGGAAAAGAGTGACCGGGAACCCAGTGATGATCGTGATCCATCTGGGGGGCAACGACCTTGTGGCCACACGCAGCGTCGAGCTCACCAAAAAGATGCAAAGCGACATGCTGACACTGGCAAACACATTTCCCGGGACACGCCTGGCATGGTCTCACATCATACCGCGGCGTGTGTGGAGGGGCGAGATTTCGCACAAGGCAGTGGAGAAGACGAGACAAAAAGTGAACAGGTGGATGGCCCGATTCATGGGGACAATAGGGGGTGACAGCATCAAGCATGACCTCATAGAAGAGAGATGCCCGGGATTGTATCGTGCAGATGGTGTACACTTGTCAGACATAGGGATGGACATTTTTCTGTGCACCATACAAGATGCGGTCGAGCGGTTATGGCAGAAGTACGTGTTGGCCACAGCTGCGTGTTGATAAGTGGGGGCCCCATCAACAAGCGAGGATTTGCGGTTGACGGGGTTGGCAAAAAAAAAACGCACCCGGTGAGAGAGAACACAGCCTAGGCTCTAAGTAAAGGGGGAGAGTTGCAGGAGAGAAACCTGGACCTGCCCCCGGAGAGATGGATCAGGTCACAAGAACACAGCGCAGAGGGCCCCCGGCCTCGCTTTGACGGCAGGCAAAAGGGGGGTAAAGCAAGAAAAGTTGCCAAGCCTGCTTGAACGGCAGGCGTAACAGCTTTGCGACTGAAAGAGATGGAGAAGACTAAGGACTGAGGAAAGCTTTCACGGCTATTTCCTCCTGACATTTAAAAGGACCCTGGGATATTGGCTGTGTCTCTCGAGGGGGCGGAAGGAAAGGAATTGTGTACAGTGTTTTGTTGAGTGTTATGTGCATGCTGTGGCCAACAGTTTTTGGGCTGTTAATAACCATTGTAAATAAATAAATGGAAATAGTTTTGTTGAAAGAAAAACCTGTGGAGAAGTGTGGACTTATTGGAGGAGGGAGCGGGTGGGGGGGGGGGGGGAGGCCAAAACCCAAGGCTATCATGCCAGTTGCGCGGCTGAGAAAACACAGAAAAAAAAAAACCAGTCCACGATAGCCAGAAGAGAAAACCTTTTTTCCAAACTGCAGTAACATGTCCTATGGACTCCATGGAAAAAAAAACTAGAGAAACTGGCACCGCGGCAGGCAGGAAGGCAGGCATGCATTAGCAATGTACCTCCTAAAGGCTTCTTTTGGAAGCTGGTGAACATTAAAGATGGGGCTCCATCAACGATGTCATCCCCTATATGTGAGGACTTATTTATTGCTTGTTCAAGAAGAATACTAACGCTTGGACAAGTTGAATCCTTGTAGGTAGAGATAAGTCTCTGTAACTGAAAATCTTGTCTAGGTTTTTCTTATTTGTTCTACCAAGAAAAATGCATCATCAGAAGTGTACAAAAAGGCTGTGTACTCTCCCCATACCTGTTTAACTTATATGCAGAGCAAATCATCAAGAAAAAGGACTGTATGAAGACAGCCGAGGTGTAAAGATTAGTGAAAGACTCAACAACCTTTGCTATGCTGTTATACCGCTTTACTGGCTGAAAGCGAAGATGACCTGAAACATCTGCTTATTAAAGATCAAGGAACAGACTTAAAATAGGCCTGCACCTTAACATGAAAAAAACAAAGATCCCGACAACTGGCAAAATCAATCATTTCATCCTTGATAAAGAAGAAATGGAAAAAGTAGGCAAGTTTAACCTGCTTGGATCAACCAGACCTCATTTATCATCTAATTCTCCAGTAACCAAATCACAGAAATCTGATTTGTCTGACAGGAATCCTTCCTAGTAAAAACATGCTACCTTGGATCCTGCAACCTGCTGGATTCTTTATATTTACTACCACTTCCTTCAATAAAGCTCCAAAGAAATTTTCACCACTAAGGAAAGACTAACTAGCTTGTAGTTTGAAATCTCTTGTTATGTTGATAGAGACATCATCCACTCTTCTCCAGTCCCACAGACCATCTCTGCGCCCAAAGAACTATTTAACCTGTCCTTCAGAAGACCTGCCAGAACTTCTCTGAGCTAATATATTGACCATGCAGTAGCTTCTCTTTCCAAGTGTCCATTCTATTCTGGATTATTATATAATGGATTCTGGATTTAATCCCATGATTTGGGTTCTAACCAAGATATTATTTATTTATAAATGCATACTAGATCTTGGTATGGTTATATCCCACTCATGAGACTCTTCTTGATTTCATAAGAAATAGTTTGACTATAAAATAAATACTTTTCTTGATAAAACCACAATTTGACATAGAGAGCATCTGTCCCAATAAGATTTATGTTTATGTATGTCAACAAAAATAAATGTACAATTGATTTTTACATTACGTTGTGTCTTTAAGCGAACAGACCTATGTTACTATTTTGTTCTTAAGTCTTTGCAGTATAATCCATCAAGTCCTATTGCGGTTTCAAACAATGGCATGTTCACTCCGCATGACTGTGTGAATCAAAATAGACAAGGTCACTGCCTGCTGCAGGACAAAGATAAGAACTCAGGGATATTAATGCAACTCTTGCCTACTAGGTTCTCAAAGCTCAATACGTTGGTTTAAAAATATTGCTAAACTCTCTGTAATTTTCATATTATACAATAAAAATTAAGGTTCAAGCAATGCCTGCATATGTATTCTACGCTATGGCTCAAAAAGCCATGAAACAACACTTAAATTCATTACACCTTTCAATGTAAACAACAGGGGCATTTACGTTTGGGGGCTGATTTTCAAAAAAGCTACTATTTAAACAGCATGGCTGTCAGCTGTGGTGCTTAAATATCAGTAGGATATTCTGCGGAAGCATCTGGATAGGAGCTGCCGCTGAATATCTGAGCAGAGCATGCCGATTGGATAAACGGTGACCTTCTCCAATTAGCAGCGATTTGCAGTCATCACTTATTTGACTTCAAACTTAGGCTGTTTGAAAAGCTGCCCTAAGTTGGATGGAGAGGTGGAGACTAAAAATACCACTAACTGGATAAAGTCGTCATTTTTCTGGTTAGTGCCAATACTGCCCTTGCCCTGTCCATGGACTGCCTATGCCCTGCACTAACCAGATAGTGCCACAGCGATCTGTGGAGATATTCAGCATTATCCAGATAGTGCCACTGAATATCACAGTGAGCACCGCTGGCCAGACAGCTAAGGGCTTTGAATACTGGGTCCCTTAGTGCTCAAGGGCCACACACAGGCCAGGTTTTCAGGATATTACTAATGAATATGCATGATATAAATCTGCACATGTACCATCTCAGTTGTATGCAAATCTATTGCAAGGAATGAACTTGTATACAATTACAGTAACAAATCAACTGAGGTTTGGTAGATACAGCATTATTAGGTCATGCTTTAGAACATTAAACAATGACAATTCTATTCCCATTTTAATTGCAGAAGAGTGATTTCCTTGACCCTATATGAACTTTAACAGAGGATTACTTTACCTTTTACTTGGCAGGCACATAATTCACCTCCAATTTTAGGCAAAATATCTAAACTTTAACTTTTTTTTTTTTTTTTTTTTAGTGCCATCAAGTCAGTGTTGACTCATAGCGACCCAGCTACCTCTGGGTTTTCTTGGCAATATATCACCGGAAGTAGATTGCCAGCCTTTTCTTCCGAGGCAATGGAGGGTAAAGTGACTTGCCCAAAGTCACAAGGAGTGCCAGTGGGAATCGAACCCTTGATCTTCTGGGTACGAGGCAGTTGCTCTAACCACTAGGCTACTCCTCCACTCCTTAACCTTTAACTTAACTTTAACCTTAACTCCACTCTTTAACCTTTAAAAGTGCTGAATTCTAGTCTATTGATAAACATCACTTTTTCAACATATTAAACGTTACAAGCTTTCCTTTCCCTTTTCCATCCTGATATCATTAAAAAGAACATTAAGGAAGTGCTGTCATTTTTATACAACATGAAAACATCAGTGAAGTATGCTAAGTTATTTAGGGTCAATTACCATCCAAAATGGCACAAAAGTCCTTCACTTTGAGCAGATTACTATTCAGTTCCTTCTCCAGAGCTGAAGATATGTAGTTTACACTGCTAGAGATGCTTTTTAGAGCAATGTTTTATTTTTTTTTCAATGTCTTAGCAGAGAAAGCCAAGGGGAAAGGGGGAAAGAGGACAGATCTAATCTTTAGCAAGCACAGTTTGAATCTACCAGTCCTGGCTTTCCCCCTTTGTTTAACCTGAGACACAGACAACAAACAATGCTTCCTGTACGTGTTTGTTGGGGATGGAAATTTGAGAAAGAGACAGCTTTAGTATTGTTTATAATTTATTGTTTTTTATATACCACCATATTGATCAAGCACATGCAGAGCGGTTTACAATTAAAACAATGTTCGAGAAAGAGGCAGAAAAGAACTCCAAAGTCAAGTAAGGAAAGGCTGAGAGGTCAGTAAGATGTAGAACAGTTAACATAGTTGCAACATTCAACTGTGTTAACTGTTCTACATCTTACTGACCTCTCAGCCTTTCCTTACCTGAGGGGGGAGGAGAAGGGGGGGGGGAGAGGGAAGGGAGAGGGGGAAGCGTAACACTTGCCAACTTCCTACTTGCCATAAGCCCGAAGGCTTGCTGAAATGATTTTTTAGCAGGTCTTAAAATATTTAAGGTTGGCTTCTAACAGGATTGGCTGAGGCAGACTGTTCCAGAGGAAGGGAGCAATTAAAACAGAAAGCAGACCTCCTGGTGAATTTGAGTTTGGCTCTAGATGGGGAAGGGATAACAAGGCAGTTTTTCTGAAGTGACCACGAACAACAGGAAGGAGCATAGGGAATAATGAGGACCAATAGATAATCTGGGGCTAGATTGTGATTGGGGCTAGGTGAGAAGTATCTTGTATTGGACACGACAGGAGATGAGAAGCCAGTAGCAATGGAACAGTAGTGGGGTTACATGATTGAATTTCTTAGCCTGGGTGATGGCGATATTCTGTATGGTTTGGAGTATTTTTAGATAAGCAGGCAACCCTGCAAATATGATGCTGCAATAGTCAAGTCTAAAAATTACCAAACTCAGGATAACAGAGATTTGTGCCGGGGGTGGGGGAGGGTCTAGAAAGGGGCATATCACGTGGAACTATCAGAGCTGCAAAGATGGACTGAGTCAGTTTGCTGATGTAAGTTGAGAAAGACGGTTCACCATCAAGGCTGATCCCTAAGGGGGTTATTCTGTGCCACGAATAGTGGGGATGGATGGGCCCGCTATTCATGCCTTCACCCGGCCTTGACTAACTTCCCTGCAGGTTGTACGGGGAAGTCAGATGAGGGCAGGGAAGGGGCAGCTCGGGGAGGGGAGTCAAATGAGGGTAGGGAAGGGGCGGCTCAGGGTGAAAGTCAGACGAGGACGGGGAAGGAGTGCCTTGGGGGCAGAGTCCAGGTGGTCGCCGGCCCTGGACATACAGGGCCGATTCTAATATTGGCCCTGTATGTCCAGGGCTGGAGACATGTGCGTGGAAGTTATTCCACCTCCGAGGACATTAATGGATGTTTCTTTTTGGCACAGCCAGCCCGGAAGAGGCACGGGGGCCGGCACGGATGGGGCGGGGGGGCCGGAGGACATTCCTCGAAGCCCAACCCTGGCCTTAGGAGGCCAGATCGGGGGTCAGGCTGTCGGGAATACTCTTTATTTTGTGGCAGCTGGCATTGCGGCTCTTGAATGGAGCTGCTGTGCCATAACAAAATGATGCCATGGGGCCGCAGCTCCACTGAAGAGCCTTTACTGAGTTAGCCTGGGACAGTCCTGCATGTGCAAGCCAGACTGAATTGCAGTCCCAGCCTGCACGTGAAGGACTGTTTGCGATTCTGATCCCGTGGGGCTAGATGTGCCCCGCAGGATGAGAATCACGATCCCCTCTGTACATCCGGTTCAGACCGGACGTACAGAGGGAATCTAAGTTCAGGACGGAATTAGGCCCTAAGTACATGAATTAGGGGACGAAGGCAAGGGGCATGATAGCCATGGATGGGACTAGAGAAGGTGGAGCAGAGGAACCAGTTACCCATATAGTAGTTGATTTCACTAGGTTCAGATGTAGGGCATTATCTTGTAGCCAACTGGCTACTTTGGTCAATTATTTAATCCTCTCAGGTCTGGGAAGAGACTTGGTTCGTGCCAAAAGAAGGATATTATCTGCATATAAGCACCACAAAAAGCTGAGGGATTAAATAATGGTGGCCAAAGTGGCAAGGAAAATATTAAAGAGCATAGGAGAGAGGACTGACCTCTGAGGTATTCCACAGCTAAAGGGGCAGGGCACAGAGATAGTATGGCGAGATGATACATGGAAATATCTGGCTGATAGATAAGAGACAAACAGGTGAGCACTGGATCATGAAGACCAATGTCATACAGTCTGTTAAGGAGGAGGCTGTGGTCTACAAGATCAAATATAGCTGTGAGGTCTGGGGAATTGGCCATTAGGAATTGCCCTTGATCTAGTGCTGAATGGAGTTCATTGAGAACTGAGGCGATTATTGTTTCTGTACTCTGATTATGACAAAAACCAGACTGGTGAAGGTACAGAGTGTGCGTGTGCTCTATATGACCCTCCAATTGGGAGAGACCAAAAGTTCTGTCAATTTGGATAAAAAAGGGAGCTTCGTGATAGGATGATAACTAGATCTGAGGGATCTCATTTTGGTCCCATTAGAATGGGCCGAATTAAAACCACTTCCATGTGCAAGGAAAGGAGGTAGAAGAAAGGGAGGTACTGATGATTGTATTGATAAATGGGATTAGACCCAATGCATTCTGAGAGAGCCAGCTGGAAGGGATTGGGTCAAGGACACAATTGGACTTCCTCATCTTGCTGAGAGATTTCCAGAGTGACTGCTCGGTAATGGGGACAGAGTTAGACTAGGTATGAGACATATTTGAAGGTGGACCATCTTGTGCAAGGGGTGGGCAGAAACAGGAGACAGTGGGTAGGCCCTTTTTTGGGCAGCGGTTATCTTTGCAATGAAATATTGTGCCAGTGTGAGGTGGAAGTAGGCACATGGTATTGGGGCCTGAGGAAGGCTTAAGGATAGATAGTTGGGCGATAATAGAGAAAATGGTTTTAGGCAAGTGGGCAGAATAATTTTTCCATTTTGGATCTATAGAAGTGGTGGTGATGCCTAAATAGGGTTAGAGCAGAGGGGAGCCTGGACTTCCGCCAGGCTCTCTCAGCGGCCTGGAACTGTCATTTCAGAAGCTGCAGGCCCCGATGGTACTAGAGAGATGTACTATGAAAGTGACCTATTACGCGTGGTTGTTTAAGTATTTATTTTATTTATTTAGCTAATTTTATATACTCATTGCTTTGTTTTCACTTTATTTTCATGTTTATATATTACATTACCAAAACCGTCCAAGGTGACTTACACAGATAACTTGTAAGTTATCTTAACACAGCCTTGAGGGTTATTATATCATATAACTAATTTTATTGATAACATATCCATCAATTCCCAGATATTCATTAATATAACAGTTTCCATATAAGAGATGAGATAAAGGGTTTCCAGATATAGGGTCTGGGTGGAGAGTGAAGAGATATGGTTTTCTCTGATCTTTATCGCTAAAGGGACACTCTAAGATTCCGGAAGTCTATAAAAATCTGTTGGTTTTCATACTGATATGCCCTGCAAATGGGTTGTAATCTTCATGAGAAAAAAATAAAGTTAGAAAAAATACAAGTTGGGTAATTGAAGGGATTTCACGTATGATAATAATTTCAGGAATTTCATTAATCTGATCTGTTCTTTTTAGGGAGAGCAGTTACAATACTATTTGCCCTTATTCTACTGGGCTAGGTCATTCCTCTCAAATTTTATATGGATTAAAAATTATTCCCATGAACTAATCCATTGTGAGTAGGGAACATTTTAAGTCTCCAATGGAATAGCAGTTGTAGGTTTTATTTACAATCTAGTATAACTTCTTTAAATCGATTTCCTGCTTTCGATACAAAGGACACAGCACCAGAAGAGTTTATGGGATGACATCAAGAAAGTTGTGCTTGAAGAAGTGAGAAATCTCTACAAAAGGTGAAAAAGCAAAAATAGCCAAAATGGATGACCAAAGAAACTCTGAAAATTGCTCAGAAACACAGAGAAGCTAAAGCCAGAGGAGAAGAGGCAATCGCAGAACTCAGAGATTTCCAACGTGCAGCAAGACGAGACAAGGAGAAATACTACAATGATACATGCAGGGAAATAGAATCAGAAACTATTAGAGAAAGAACAGGATCAGCTTTCATAAAGCTATTAGAGTTAAAGAGAAAATTCCCGTCTCGAAATGGAAATCCACAAGATGCTCAAGAATCCATTTTGAAAGATGCTGAGATGATCAAAAAAAGATGAAAATAATATGTAGTGTCATTATATCATAAATATCAAGTGGACCAACAGCCATTTCAACATGAACCTTATGATCAGGAACCATTAGTGATGAAAGAAGTCGTCAAAACAGCATTGAAAGCATTATCAAAGAACAAAGCACCCGGCATTGGTGGCATTCCCACTGAAGTATTACAGCAATCGGGTGTGGCGGTTATCATACTTTTCAAGGCTCTCCCAGGAAATTTGGAAGACAACATCATGGCCAACTGACTAGAAAATTTGTGTTTATACCAGTACTGAAGAAAGGTGATCTGATTGACTATGGAAATTATCACACAATTGCTCTGATTTCACATGCCAGAAAGATTCTACTCAAGATCATTCAACAGAAGCTACAACCACACCTGGAACGAGAATTGCCTGAAGTGCAAGCAGGGTTCAGGAAAAGGCAAGGAACAAGAAACATCATTGCGGATGGGAGATGCATCCTTGAAAAGATAAAAGAATACCTCAATGTTGTTTGTATACATTGTAGTATGCTTGTTTGATGTACACCGCGCTTTTAATAGCGCGATATAGAAGCAAATGTTAAATAAAATAAATAAATAAATACCAAAAATCTATCTATATGTGTTTTATTAACTACAGCAGGCATGTCCAACAGGTAGATCGCGGAGGGGTCAGAGGTAGATCGCCAGCCCCACTTGGCTCCATCTCTCCAGCAGGTCGCTCAATCACTAGGAGAGAGCTCGTGTCGGCATTTCGTCTGCCGAGGGCTTGCCGCCGCTGCTGATCCTTTGCCTGTCTTTTTTCCCTGCCTGCGGGAATCTTGCCTGTGGGTGTATTGGGGGTGCTTGTTGTTTTCGTGCCAATAGTTTGTGGGTACCCCAGGGAGCCGCCGCCCACACCCTACGACAAGACGCCACAGGCCCAGTGATATACCAGGTCTTCTGCCTCTCAGAATCACCCATTCCTGCCCCCGCCCCAAAACTGCTTAGACGTGCGTTATATACCAGGCGAATGGATAGCTGAATACACTTACCATATTAGTTGTGTCGTGTGCTCGTCGTTGGTCGCTTTATAGTTCGCTTTCATTAAACGTTTTCGGGCAGACACAACAAAGTGTCAAGAATTTGGTGATTTTGGCAGGCTTTTCCAATTTTGTTCTAACTTGCCTATGCCTTGCCTTCGAATTGGTTCAAACCACTGTAACTTTTGCTTGCCTCTGCAATTTTATTTTGTCTAGCCTTTGCGTTGATTCAACACTGCAATTTTATTTCGCCTTGCCTTTCCGCGATTCTACACTGTGTGAAGAATTTATTAAATTGGGTCTGTTGGTATTTGAACTTGTTTGGCAGTATTTAATTTTATCTGATTTGCTGGACAGGTGTTTGAGATTTTTTGATGATTGTTTTGGTGGTATTTGATTATTGGTGCCAGTATGATGAATTCATTTCTGACCTAAAACCATCTTCGACCAATATACTACTGATACTATCTAATTTCTCAACAAACAGGGGTGTCCTACACGGAGCGGTGGATTCACCCCCAAACAAAGACATGGGGAGGGGTGGCCTGCACGGAGCGGCAGGTGCACCTACTCTTGCCATCTTACTGGGCAGACTAGATGGACCATACTGGTCTTTATCTGCCGTCATTTACTATGTTACTTTTAGAACTGCATGTGTGGTTTTGGCATCTCCAGTCCTTGTATTGCACATCATCCAGAGGTCTTCAGTTCCTGTTGATCTTTAATACTTTGAGACAGTGACAGCTTTGGACCAGATTCAGCCAGTGTTTATACTAACTTAGCAGATTTGGCCTTCTTACATCCAGCTACCCCAGTATAATGAAGATGAGTGTTCCAAAGAAGAGCAAAACCTACCACTTTCATGATGAATGGGAAATGGACTACTTCTTCATCATGGTGAAAGAGAAGTGTTGTTGTCTAATTTGTAATGCCCCAGTATCCTTGCCCAAAAAGGGTAATCTGGAACGGAATTATAAGGCTCTGCATAGCAATAAGTTTGATGCTGATTTTCCACCCAAAAATTCGTAAACTGAAGCTCAAAGAACTTAAATCAAAATTGGCTACTGTCATGAGGCTGGAGCTAGGGAAGAAACAGCCTTGGAAAAAACTCCTGATTTGCATAAATCTCAGAAAAGTCAGAGAGCGCAGTTCCAGTGTAGCTCAGCCAGAGGGCGCATGAACAGTTACACAATGCCTGAACCCACGTGCTCAAGCTCTGAGCACCTTAATGATGAGTGTTTTCACCTGTCCTCAAACTCACAACGTGCAAGCTGGAAATCCCTTTATAAGGGAAATCAGATGAGCAGAGAGGGAGAACAGGGAGAACAGGACAGAGAACCGAAAGGAGAACGGGAAGGAGAACGGTACAGGATCCAGTACAGAGACCGGTACAGAGACCAGAAAGGGGGCTCAAGAGACCCAGGTGTGCAGCAAGGACTGCAGCAAAGAGTCCAGCACAGAGACCGGGAAGAGAGCTTAGGTACCAGCACAGGAGTGCAGCAGAGAGACCAAGGAGTCCAGCAAAGAGAGGCACCCAGGAGGGTAGCCGACAGACCAACCGGAAGGGTACCAGCGAGGGTACCAGGAATAGTAACAGGAGAAGGAAGGAGAAGAACAGATACAGACATAGGCAAGTCTCAGCCCTGGGATAAGGCACAGAGAAGTAGCCTGCCTCCTAAAAGAAGTTCTCCAAGTAAAGACTGGAAATCCACGTCTGGTTTTCATAGCAGCCTTAATTGTGGAGCAGTGCACAGGACAGAGGATCAACAGGAAAAGCTACAGAGTAAGCTGAATCCTAGGCGTGGCATTCCACGGAAGATAAGGTATGAAAAGCCTTTTATTCTAAAAGGGACTTTCAATGAAGACAAGCTTATGCAGGTAGATAAACCTCAGTACCTGAGAAGAAGCAAAGTTAACTATTTAAAACCACTTTCCAAAAGGGTTCTAGCGAAGTTATATGAGAAGCCAAGGAACTTCTGTGAGGAACTAAGTAACACTGAGGATACTCTAAACATTGAAGAGTATAGGGAGCCAGAATCAATGGACTTGGATTACAGCTCCAGTGTTCCCATGCCTCACACAGAATCTATGGAATGTAACTTTGGCTTAAGAGGTAGTTGCTTGCCATGATGATTGTACAGTGAAGAAATGAGTCTGCAAATGGTGAAGCTGATAACCATTCTGTTCTAATTGTTTGCTATTGTTTGGAAAATCCCTTAACCCAGCTAAACAGTCAATTGTACAACCTACAACATTTAACTGTTTAGTCCATGGTGGAACTTTATTATTGTTTGAGGAAAGCATTACCTCCACTAAGTGTTGTCTCATTTGAACCTAGAGCATTAAGCAGGGAAATAAAGCCTTATTTACCCTCCATTTGGCGTAGTTATTCATTTCAGGGAGCACTACACTACAAGGACCACAATCCTTTGGGTCCTGCAGCTTAAATACTCCCTGATACAAATTAAATGTCAGCAGACGCCCTTACTCTACTACGCCAGTAGGGGCGCCGGCCCGACACTACTCAGCAACAGTTGATGGCGAAGCCAAGGTCACATTTGGTCAATGCAACCATAGCATCCTTCAAGGTCAGCAACCTGATCGCAAAGAAATGCAAACCTTTCACTGAAAGGGAACTTGTAAAAGATTGTTTTCTTGAAGCAGTTGACAATCTTTTTGAAGGATTTAAAAATAAGAAAGAGATCATAGCTGCTATTCAAGATGTACAATTGTCAAGAAACACCATCGTGCGGCGAATAGAAAAGATGTGTGGAGACACAACTGAACAATTGTTGGAGGATGTTTCAAATTGTGTTGCTTTCTCACTCCAACTGGATAAATCTACAGACATAAGAGACATATCCCAGTTACTAGTCTTTATCCAGATGGTTTTTGAAGACTTCAGTGTTAAAGAAGAACTACTTGGAATGATTTCTTTAAAAGGGAGAATTACCGGTCAGGAAATAGTCAGTTCTTTCCACTCTTTTGTGACAAAGTATAATCTTCCATTGCAAAGACTTGTTTCCATCACTACTGATGGAGCAAGAGCAACAGGTGAGGTTCACGGTTTCATAGCCCTCTGTAGACAGCATGAGGACTTCCCAGGTTTCCTCTCTTACCACTGCATCATTCACCAGCAAGTTTTGGCAAGCAAGAGACTCAATACAAAGACTGTCATGGACATCACTTTCAAAATTATAAATTCAGTTCGTGGAAGATCACTTCAAAGAAGGCTTTTCAATCTTACTCTTGATGAAGGGACAGCAGAAATCATTTTGCACACAGCTGTAAGGTGGCTAAATAGGCACAAATTTCTGCAACAATTTTGTGATTTGCTGAATGAAATAAGACGTTTTTTGAAGAAGAGGGGAGATGACCAAGCAGAGTTGGAAGATGAGGAGTGGTTATGTGATCTGGCATTTCTCGCTGACTTTACAGGTGAACTAAGTGATATGAACCTTGAACTACAAGGTAAAAACAAATGCATTGGGGAGATGAGTACCGTTTCATCCTACAAGAGCAAATTTGAGCTAATGATGACTGACCTTGCAAACAATACTTTTGATCATTTTCCTAATACGCAGGACCATCTGGGACAATATCCAAATTTTGTTTTTCAGAACGAGAAGTGTGTGACAGAAATCTGTTCTGTTATCCAGGAATTCGAAAATACATTCTGTGACTTCCAAAAAATTGGAACAGTTGTGGAGTACTTGTCATACCCATTCAAATTAGATGTGGACATTAAAGAAACCGCAGCTGCTATCAGTAAAAATTACTCATTGAACAAGCCATCTCTTGAAAACGAAATATTAACCCTTAAAAATGACATTTTTCTCAAGACCCGTGCTGAGCAAGAATCGTTTTGAAAGCTAGTTCCTAGAGACAAATTTCCCAACTTGAGAAGATGCAGTGAAGCTGTACACTCCTGTTTTGGTTCAACTTATTTGTGTGAATCTGCGTTTTCCAATCTGAAAATGACAAAGAGTATACAATGTTTCAACATGACAGATGAACATCTCCAGGATTCCCTGAGACTGGCCCTCACGCAATATTCACCGAACTTCAAAAAGCTGGTGGATGAAATGCAGGCTCAGACGTCTCACTAATGAGCAAGAGTGAAATATTAAAGATTGTGCAAGATCAGCCTGGATCAATACTTGACCTAAATTTAACACAAATTACCCAATAAAAGTTAAAGAAAGTTATTAAGACAGTTAAGAAAGTCATTACTCAATAAAACTTTAAGAAAAAATGTACTTTCCATTTCCCCTCGCAGTTCTTACTGGATCTTCGTCTCTGTTTTGTTTTTGCTTAATTTGCTTAACAGCTGATCACATCCAAGTAAATGACAGAAGGTTCATTAAAAATGGGGGGGGGGGATTACTCCAACTTTATTGGGTTAAAATTTAATTTGAAACTAATTTGAAACTTAAATTTCATGGTGGTAGATCACCGGCACTTTTGGCCGGAAAAAGTAGATCATGACCTGTTCGAAGTTGGACATGCCTGGACTACAGCAAGGCTTTTGTCTGTGTAAACCATGAGAAACTCTGGGTCACATTACGAATCATGGGTATACCAGAACACCTAATAGTTCTCTTGCACAACCTTTACATTCAAGAAGCAACAGTTCGAACGGAACAAGGAGAAACAGATTGGTTTAAAATCATAAAAGGTATACGACAAGGCTGCATACTTTCCCCCTACCTGTTTAATTTCTATGCAGAACAAATTATCAGAGAAGGAGGATTTTATGAAGACTCATCAACAACCTTCGCTATGCTGATGATACAATAATTCTGGCTGAAAGTGAAGATGATCTGAAACATTTGCTTCTCAAGATCAAGGAACACAGTCTTAAAACGGGCCTGTACCTTAATGTAAAGAAGACGAAGATCCTGACAACTATCAAGATCAATAAGTTCATTGTTGATGGTGAAGAAATTGAAATAGTGAACAACTTTAACCTGCTTGGATCAATAATCAATAAACAAATGACAAGCAGTCAAGAAATCCAATGACACACTGCTCTTGGCAGAATGGCTATGAATGACCTGACAAGATTTTCTAGAGCAGTGATGTCTCTCTCCATATAATGATTTAATTTGTCCAAACTATGATATTTTCAATATCATCATATGTATGCAAAAGTTAGGCAGTAAAAAAGATAGACAGGAAGAAAATCAATGCCTTTGAATTATAGTGCTGGTGAAGAGTACTGCGTATATCATGGTTTGCCAAAGAACAAACTAGTCAGTACTAGAGAACAAACCAAAACTTACTTTAGAAGCTCAGATGACAAGACTTAGGGGTATGTTTACTAAACCGTCCTAATGTGCGCCCGGCGATAGTGTGCAGGTTGCCATAAAAGGAGTGGGCGTTTCAGTCTTAAAGCAGCAAAACGGAAGTATCGCGCGATAACGCGCGCTGCTGCGCACATTATCGGGCGAAGCGCCGCTAAGCGCATTAACGCGCGGTAATCTTAAGTAGGCGCCCAGACATGCAAACAGAAACAGAGGTATAGCACAATGGTTAATACACTGACTGATGATACAGGGGTCATGAGTTCAATCCCCCAGTGTGCCTAATGCATAAGGCTGGCTGAGGCATCAGCTTTGATATGTAAGTATTGTTTCTTGAGGCAGTTTATTTGTATTTTAATTATTGCTGCCAGCAAACACACCCTCACGTGCCGTAACCTAAGGTGCAGCATAAGGCACCCTATAAGGCACTCCATAGGATACCTTATAAGGCACCTTATATAGACGGTAACCATAAGGTGCCTCAGTAGGTGCTTTATAGGGCGCCCTATAAAGCGCCTCCTGAGGCACCTTATGGTTACAGTACGCTGAGGGTGTTTTTGCTGGCAGCACTAATGTACATTAAAAATAGATAATGCTTTGAACAGCCCTATCAAATAACCCCACTGTGGGTTTGAACCCATGACCTCTGGCTCCACAGGCAGTGAAGTAACCAGTGGGCTACAGCTCTATAGCTGCGAACAAGCCCCTGACTGGCTGCAGAAGGACTGCACGTCATCACACAAACAGTCTGCTGTGATCACCAGGATAGGGTTAACCCACCCGTACCCATGATGCACTGCACATGCAAATCAGCAGTCTACAGATGAACACAAGATGGGGTATGCACCCCCATAGCACCTCGGCCTGGTAGGGGTAACTGACCGTGTGTGTTACTGGCACAGAGCAGCTACACACCGTCACATTGTGTGGGTACTGTGCTCACCCTGAGGGTGAGGTGGGGCGCCCAGCACCAGGTCCACAGCACCTTCCATGGCAGAAATAGGCCATGCTGCAGGTCCCCAGCAGTGCTAGTGTGTGAGATAGGTAGTTCCTGCAGACACACCTTGGATACATCTGTATGTCTCAGTCAGGTTTAGCCCTTATGGATCCATAGGCAGATTATGTACCACCACCCCACCCTCTGGGGCTGAGGGTGGGAAACAGGGTCTCCCACCAACAGATCCAATGGCAGCAGTAGAGGGGACCATCAATCACAGTCCTGCTTGGGAATAGACACACTACAGGGCAGTCAATGCAGCTCTGTACACATCTATAAAGCAATAGCAGCCAGACATTAGGCCCAGAAATGCTCAGCTGCACCCCACCACTATCTGATATTCTCCTGCAGCAAGCCTCCAGCTGCTGTACCCTGCAAGGTGTTCCAGCAAGACACATACTAGCTGCAGACAGTCTGCTAGCTAGTCCATAGTGCATGTTCCTGGAGGAGATGCATGCACCCAGAACTGGGATGTCAGCATACACACCAAGCAGATAAGTCAGTGATTGGGCCCCAAAAGGGAACCCATAAATATCACATGAGAGAAATGTTATAGGGCACTATGGGGTAACCTAGCCATGCCGTGGTCACTGCTCAGTCAGGGTGAGAGTGATCTCCCAGCAGGACATGCTGTGGCCACCCTGTCTGTGCAGGTGGTGGCCGGGCACTACAATGTCCCAGCCATTGCCCTATGCCCTGTGCAGATGCATCCTGGCCAGGCCACCCTGTCCTGGCTATACCCATGGTACCTTGCTCCTCATTATGCACACTGACAGGCCAATACTGGCAACAGTGCTGGCAGTGTGGGCTGTGGAGGGTGTTTGCAGCCACCACACACTGGATAGACAGACACACACTCCAACACCTATGCCAGCATTGTACAACTATAGAGGTGTTTTGCAGCCCTGGCCACCGCTCCAGTCCTGGGCACAGTGCAGGCATGGCTATGGTACACAATACTGTTGGGGTCACTCCTCAGGATGGTAAACACTGTCAGACACAAGACCTGTGGCACACTCCACAGACATCAGAAAGGTTGCCATGGTGCAGCTCAATCAGAAAATTGTACTTAACATCAGAATTGCTATCTGCCAGTAATCATAGCAACCTTTTGATAGCTGTGTACCGTATTCCCGGGTTTAGGGTGGCATTGCTAAGGTATGCAAGTGCTAGTATTGGGAGATGCATGCAGGGTCCAATGTCCTGCCTCTCCAGGAGGCATTGGATAATGGAGCCTGTGGATGCGGGTGTGTCTGCCCCTGTTTGCTGCTGCTTTACGGCAGAGGTTCCCAACTCCAGTCCTGCTGTGCCAAACACTGTTTGGGTTTTCATGCTGTCCCTCATGAATATGCATGAGAGGCATCTGCATACCATGGGGGCGGTGCATAGAAATGCAGCACAGGCATCTTTATTAGAGGCAGCATGGAAAGCACAGTTACTTACCTGTAACAGGTGATCTCTGGGAACAGCAGGAATAAGTCTTAACATATGGGTACGTCGGTACCGACGGAGACTGCGCGGGAACGCTCCCCAGCTTCCCAAAAAGGAAAGCTTTTGGGAGCATCCCACAGCGCCTGCGCGCTGCCTTCCCGCCTTTCCTAACCAACTCTCCTCAGTTCGAGTTTAAAGCTGAGACAATAGAGAGAGAGAGGAAAGGAAAGATAGAAAAGAGATACAACTCCTAGGGGAGGTGGGTGGGTTGTGAAGACTTATTCCTGCTGTTCCCAGAGATCACCTGTTACAGGTAAGTAACTGTGCTATCTCCAGGAACAAGCAGGAATGAGTCTTCACATATGGGGACTCCCTAGCTGAGATGCCTGGGAGATCCCCAAGGATATGAGACCCTGAAAGGGGTCTGCGTCCTCCTATGGATCTCAGGCATCCATCCGGGGAAGGAGGGCAGGAGTTGTTTAAGAATGGAACAGGTGTCTGAGGACAGCCTGACCAAACAAGGCATCCCGGCGGGAATCCTTGTCCAAGCAGTAATGGGCTGTGAAGGTATGAACAGAGGCCCAGGTGGATGCTCGACAGATCTGGTAGGTGGACACAGAATTTAGATGAGCCATAGAGGTGGCCATGGCCCTCACATTATGAGCTGTGACATGGTTCTCCAGAGAAAGGTTCTTACTCTGGTAGGCGAAAGAAATACACTGAGCAATCCAATTGGACAGTGTTCTCTTAGAAACCGGAAGTCCCAAATGAGAAGGATCAAAAGCAACAAAAAGCTGGGAAGACTTTCTATGTTGCTGTGTCCTACGCAAGTAAAAAGCAAGAGCTCTTTTACAATCCAGAGTATGAAGATTCCTCTCTGCACTGGATGCATGAGGAGCTGGAAAAAAGACAGGTAAATACCTCTTGATTAAGATGAAAAGGTGAGACCACTTTAGGCATAAAGTGTGGATTTGTCCTAAGGACTACCTTGTCATGATGGAACCTTGTATAAGGTGGATTAGCCACTAAGGCCTGCAGTTCACTGATGCGGCGAGCAGAAGTGACTGCAATGAGGAAAATAACCTTCCAGGAAAGAAATTTCAAGGAGGTAGTGGCTAAGGGTTCAAAAGGTGGCTTCATAAGCTGACCAAGAACCAAATTTAAGTCCCATGCCACCGGAGGAGGCCTAATGGGAGGTTTAGTTAAAGTTAGGCCTCTCATGAATCTTGAAATAAGAGGATGAGAGGAGATGGGTTGTCCATTGATGGGCTTAAGGGATGCTGCAATAGCACTCAAATGGACTCTTACTGAATTTGTCTTAAGTCCTGCATTGGAGAGATGCAGGAGATAGTCTAACAAAGAAGTTAAAGGTAGTGCCAGAGGGTCAAGACCCTTTTCAGCACACCAAATGGAAAATCTTTTCCACTTAAAAGCATAGGAACGCCTGGTGGAAGGTTTCCTGGAAGCATGGAGGATATCCTTCACCTGC
Organism: Ichthyophis bannanicus; assembly: GCA_033557465.1. Taxonomy (NCBI): domain Eukaryota; kingdom Metazoa; phylum Chordata; class Amphibia; order Gymnophiona; family Ichthyophiidae; genus Ichthyophis; species Ichthyophis bannanicus. Next base: position 152,122,200 of record CM066044.1, read on the forward strand.
TGAGAAAGATTCAAGTCTTGAAGGTCTAGGCCTTCAGTAACCAAGCTCTGAGGTGAAGGGACTTGGGGTTTGGGTGCCACAAAGTCCCTTCCTCCTGAGACAGAAGGTCTGGAGCAGCTCCCAAGTTCAGGGAGGGGGCTTGGGAGAGATGCAGAAGTAGAGGGTACCACACTTGGCGTGGCCAGCGTTGAGCTATGAGGATCATAGATCCTTGATCCCTCTGGAGTTTGAACAGAGTCTTGGGAATCAAGGGAATGGGTGGAAAGGCATACAGGAAGCCCTGACCCCAATGAAGGAGGAAGGCATCCTTGGCCTGAACCCCCTGACACGGAATTCTGGAACAGAACCGGGGAAGTTTGGCATTTCACAGACTTGCAAAGAGGTCTATGTCCGGGGTTCCCCATTCTTGAAAGATTCTGAGTACCTGATCCATGTGCAGGGACCATTCGTGTGGAAGCAGAACTCGACTGAGTCTGTCTGCCCAAGAGTTTTGGATTCCTGGGAGATATACTGTCAGGAGATGGATTTGATGCTCTCTGGCGAAGGCCCACAATCTTAGAGCTTCGTTGCAAAGCGACAGACAGCCAGTTCCTCCTTGCTTGTTTATATAAAACATAGCTACTTGATTGTCCGTATGGATGAGGACTGTCTTGTAGCTGAGGAGGGTATGGAAGACCTTGAGAGCTATAAAAACTGCTCGAAGCTCCAAGTGGTTGATATGAAGAGAGGTCTCCTGAGGGGACCAAGTGCCTTGAGTGGAGAGGTCCTGTAGATGAGCTCCCCAACCTGTTTGGGAGGCATCTGTTGTGAGGGTTGCTTGGGGCAACAACTGTTGGAAGGGGGACCCCTGCAACAGATTTTGAGTGGACATCCACCATTGGAGAGACCAAAAGAGACGTTTGGAGGTTGCTATTTGGTCTGAGAGAGCTCCTGAAGCTTGAGTCCACTGGGTGGACAAAGTCCATTGAGCTGCTCTCATGTGTAGGTGAGCATAGGGTACCACATGTACTGTGGAAGCCATGTGGCCTAGCAGTTGTAGCATCTCCCTGGCAGTTAAGTGGCTCTTTGACTGAATCTGGGAGGCTAGCTGCACTAGACGTTGGCAACGGGCCTGAGGAAGGTAGGCCCTTGCAGTGGTGGTATCCAACCAGGCCCCTATGAATTCCAGGGACTGAGTAGGGATGAGCTGGGACTTTGGGAGGTTTACCACCAGTCCCCGATACTGCAGAATGCGCCTTGTGCGGTCCAGGGAAATCTGGGCCTCTGACTGAGATGGAGCTCGGATGAGCCAGTTGTCCAGGTATGGGAAGACAAATATTCCCAGAGTGCGTAGAAATGCAGCTACTACCTCCATGCATTTGGTGAACACTCTTGGAGCAGAGGCCAGACCAAATGGAAGCACTCTGTATTGGTAATGTTTTCCTTGGAAAAGAAAACGCAGGAATTTTATGTGAGATGGATGGATGAGAACATGGGTGTACGCATCCTTGAGATCTAGAGAACAAAGCCAATCCTGACTTTGAAGGTATGGAAGGAGAGTGCCCAGAGAAAGCATCTTGAACTTCTCCTTGCATAGAAATTTGTTCAATTCTCTGAGATCTAGAATGGGTCTGTATCCCCCTGTCTTCTTTGGGATGAGAAAATAGGGGGAGTAGAACCCTGACCCTTGTTGAAGAAGAGGAACTTCTTCTATTGCCCCTTGGGCAAGAAGGGTAGTTATCTCCTGACCTAAAAGGTCGAGAAGACATGTGGGAGAATTGAAGTGTCTCACCATGGTGTGGGGAGGAAGGTCTGAGAAATGAAGTTTGTAGCCCTCTCTTATGATGGAGAGGGTCCACTGCTCTGATGTGATTTGCTCCTATCTGGGAGCAAAATGAGCTAACCTTCCTGGAATGGTGAGAGGTTCTGGCTGTGTTAAAGCCAGAAAGGCTAAGTTCTCTAGCATCAAGTCAAAAACCCTGAGGGGGTTGGGACTGCTGAGTTACAGCAGCCCCTGTAGACTTAGGCCTGGCCTGCTTAGGTTGCTGACGCTTAGCGGTAAAGCGACCTGTAGAAGATTGTTGGCCAGAAGTGGAAGGAAACCTGCCCTTTTTGAAAAAAGACTTTTTAAAAGTCTTTTTCTTGGCAGGAATGGAGGTAGACCTTGAAAGTCTATCCAGAGCAGAATTCTCTGCATCCATTTGAGTGGCTTTAATTTGCCACTCTTGGCCAAATAGATTTTCACCTGTACAGGGCAGATTTCCTAAGCCATCTTGAACCCAGGGTTCTAAATCAGAAGCCTGGAGCCAAGCAATTCTGCGAGCAGCTATGGCAATGCCTGAGGCTCTACTGGCACCTTCAAAGGAGTCAAAGGAGATGTCTTGAGTATGCTTAAGCCACATGCGGAATTCTTCCCTTTTATCTTCTGGAATAAAAGGGAGGAAAGTGTGCAGCTTTTCTGCCACTTCTTTCAGAAACATACCCATATAAAGGCTATATGAGTTGATTCTGGCAATAAGCATACTGGCCTGGAAGATTTTCCTACCAAAAGCATCCAAGGTCCTGCATTCTCTTCCTGGAGGAGCAGAAGAGTGTCTCTTTGTACTCTTTATCCTCTTCATAGCTGACTGCACCACAATGGAATGGTGAGGAAGCTGAGTTTTCTGGAACCCAGGACAAGGAGGGACACGATACATAGTGTCCAACCTGCGAGAATGAGGAGAGAGAGTGAGAGGAGTCTCCCATAAATCAATCATGTGTTCATGAAGAATCTCATGAATTGGTAAGGTGACTGCCTCTTTAGGAGCCTTAGAGTATGCTAAAATATCTAATTTTTTTGCTCTAGGCTCTGATTCAGAGGTTACTGAAATAGAGAGTCCTTTAGCTATTTCTCTTATGAAGTCTTGAAAGGACAAGTCCTCTGAAGGAGACATTCTTCTTTTTGGAGAAGGCGGCTCCTCAGGAAGGGCTATGGATACTTCAGGAGACTCATCTGATGTATCAGAATCATCAGAGGAATCAAAGTATCGCCCGTCAGGGTGCTTGTCTAACGCTCGATACGCGTATCGAGCGGTATCGACATCGGGCATCCCCGGTACCGGATCGGTACCGAGAAGTAGCCCTGGACAAGGAACCGCAGCAGTCGGTATCCTGGTCGATGTCGATGCAGTCGGTACCGGCATCGGCGCTGGTGCCGGTACCGGAGCCGATACCGAGAACGGAGCTCGTTGCGGTACCGCCGGCGTCGCAGCTTGAATGAAGGCTGAAATAGCCTGCTGCATGGACAGAACATTCTGATCCATCGACGCCATGAATGCCTGGAGATCGGTACCGGTAGATTGTGCTGGTACCCCAGAGTATTCTAACAGGTGATCGGTCGAGGCCGTGCCATCGATGTCAACCTGTAACCCCATAGGAGGAGCTTTGGAAGCCGGAGCTTCCCGCTGGGGTTGTTTGGCTGGTGCAGGATCCTTGAGGGCAAGCCCGGAGGCATCTCGATGCTTAAAGGGAGATCTACCCTTCGAGGACCTGCTAGGTTTATGTTTGGTTACCTGAGATCCTTCAGGAGAAGAAGACCTGGAAGATGTCGATGCTACTGCCGGTGCCTCAGCGGGAAACAGCACATGGAGCTTAGCTGCTCGGTTCTGTAACCCCCGTTTAGACATTAGGGAGCAGGACGGACAATCCGGAATGGAGTGTTCGGGACCCAAACATTTAAGACACCATTCATGGGTATCTGTAACAGAAATAGTACCGCTACACTTAGTGCATTTTTTGAACCCGGAGGTTGGTTTTTCCATGGGGGAAATTTTCTTGTGGGCCCTGAGGCCTTAAGAAGAAAAATACACCAAGTGAGGAAAAATATCAATTTTTATTTTTATTTTTTTAAAGAAAGAAAGAAAAGACCGGCGGTACCGGTCCGGAGTCGGGGAAGGCAGACACGCGACCAAAGAAATAAAATAAAATAAAGAACTTCTTCAGCGGTGACAGGGCTCGACCTGCTGGCTCCGCGGCAAAGAAGAACTGAGGAGAGTTGGTTAGGAAAGGCGGGAAGGCAGCGCGCAGGCGCTGTGAGATGCTCCCAAAAGCTTTCCTTTTTGGGAAGCTGGGGAGCGTTCCCGCGCAGGCTCCGTCGGTACCGATGTACCCATATGTGAAGACTCATTCCTGCTTGTTCCTGGAGATCCTGAATGGTGTTTGGCCCTCCAGGACTGCATTTGGGGGAGACTGCTCTAGGGTATGCGCATGTTTATGGTGTCTGTGCTCTGTAGGGTAAAATGTAGGTGTTTTGGGCATGTTTATGTCATCTGCAATAAAGGTTCTGTCTGTATAAGAACGTTTTAGTAGTGGGTAAAATATGGGGACTGGGTTGGCAGGAACCACAGCTGGGACTTGAACCTGTGACCTTCTGCTTCTGAACACACTGGCTGTGTGCACTGCACCACTGTGTTGCCACAGAGACAGTGCATTCCCTGGTGATGCCATGACTGTTCGTCAGACAGGGCCTGTCTGTTGCAGGGCATGGCACCCACCTACACAGGGCTAGGCCACGGTCTCCTCTGGGCAGCTACCACTGCCCCCTCCACCACCAGTATCCCTCTGCTACCATGCTGACATGCCCACCATGCCCAACATGCTGACATGCCCTTCTGCTGGTGGTGCTGGTGGAGCGCAGTCTCAGGCCATCCAGTGTGCGGGTAGGCGGCTGCCTAAGGTGCGGGTTCTGGGGTAGGGGTGCCTGCATAGCTGTCCACGCTTCCCCCCAGCACCGCATGCCAATGTTCGTTGGGGATGGGTGAAGAAAGCCCCAAGGTAAGTGAAAGCCCCCAGGTAGGTGATACATTAAATACCTTTATGGAAATGGGTAACAGGGGTAAAATATGGAAAGCAGTGTGTATTAATGCCCGTAGCATGGGAAATAAGATCCCTGAAGTTGAAGCTTTGGTGGGAGTGGCTGACTTGAATTTAGTGGCAGTTACAGAAACATGGTTCACAGAAAACCATGACTGGGATGTAACTATACCTGGCTATACTTTTATTCAGAAAGGACAGGGTAGGAAGAAGGGGAGGAGGAGTGGCACTATATGTAAAAACTACTATTAAAGCTTTGGAATTACAGAGCTTAAAAGGGAGAGAGGAGGCATTGTGGGTTAAACTAGAAAGAGGGAAAGAGAAATCTATTTGCATTGGTGTGATATACAGACCTCCCTCACAAGAGGAAGAGGTGGACAGAGAGTTAATTTTAGACATACGCAGCATTGCTAGGGAAGGGGAAGTGCTACTGCTAGGAGATTTCAATATGCCGGATGTTGATTGGCACATTCCTGCTGCAGTATCATCTAGAAGTAAGGAGATCCTGGATTCTCTACAGGGAGAACTATTCAGGCAATTGGTAACAGACCCCACACGTGAAGGGGCCATACTGGACTTGGTGCTTACCAATGGTGAAAGTGTTTCTGATGTTGTAGTGGGAGATCATTTTGCATCTAGTGATCACCAGATGGTGTGGTTCAGTATTAGGACTAGGGCTGTTAGAATCCATTCCAAGGTGAAGATCTTAGACTTTAGGAAGACTAACTTTGCGAAGATGGGCCAATACCTCAGGGAGTCATTAGTGGGATGGGAACAGCTGGGGGATGTAGAAAAACAGTGGGCAAAACTGAAAGGGGGTATTTTAAAGGCAACCAACCTTTTTGTTAAAATGGTAAATAAAGGCAAAAGGAACAGGAGACCGCTATGGTTTTCGAAGGAAGTAGCTGAAAAAGTGAAGAAAAAGAGGGAGGCCTTCATGAAATACAAGAGATCACAGAGAGAGGAAGACAGGCATCTGTATTTGGAAAAACTTAGAGAAGCTAGCAAAGTAGTCAAGAAGGCAAAGATTCAAAAGGAGGAGGAAATAGCCAATGCAATAAAATGGGGGGATAAGACCTTTTTCAGATATATTAGTGAGAAGAGGAAGGGCAAAAGTGGTATTGTCAGACTGAAGGGTGCAGGGGGGGAATATGTAGAAGCTGATAAGGATAAAGCGGAATTGCTTAACAAATATTTTTGTTCTGTGTTCACAGATGAAGAACCAGGAGCAGGACCTCAGAAAACACCCACAAATAAGAACAGAAGCGAGGGACATCTTGAACAATTTTCAGAAGACTGTGTTCGTGAGAAACTAGCTCAACTTAAAGTAGACAAAGCGATGGGACCGGATGGGATACACCCTAGAATACTGAGGGAACTTGGGGACATTCTAGCAACTCCACTGACTGACCTTTTCAATGCCTCGTTGGAGTCGGGAGTGGTGCCAAAGGACTGGAGAGAGGCTCATGTGGTGCCTTTACACAAAAGCGGAAGTAAAGATGTGGTTGAAAACTACAGGCCAGTTAGTTTAACTTCAGTGGTGAGTAAATTATTGGAAACGTTGCTGAAAGAGAAAATAGTGAGGTTTCTGGAGTCCGGCGAATTACAGGATCCGAGGCAGCATGGATTCACCAGAGGCAGGTCTTGTCAGACAAATCTGATTGATTTCTTTGACTGGGTGACCAGGGAGTTGGACCGGGGGAGAGCTCTAGATGTGGTGTATTTAGATTTCAGTAAAGCCTTTGACATTGTTCCTCACAGGCGACTTATAAACAAACTGAGCACCCTAGGGATGGACCCTAAAGTTACTGCTTGGGTTAGAAATTGGTTGGGTGGGAGGCGACAAAGAGTACAAGTAAATGGAGCTCACTCTGAGGAGAAGGATGTTACCAGTGGTGTGCCCCAGGGATCTGTCCTTGGTCCGATTCTTTTTAACATCTTTGTTAGTGATATAGCGGAAGGGCTGTCGGGTAAGGTTTGCCTCTTTGCGGATGATACCAAAATCTGCAATAGAGTAGACACCCAGGAAGATGTAGATAACATGAGGAGGGATCTAGCTAAGCTTGAAGAATGGTCTAGAATTTGGCAGCTGGGATTTAATGTTAAAAAATGTAAGGTCGTGCATTTGGGCTGCAGCAATCCAAGGGAGCAATACAGTATAGGAGGTGAAGTACTTTTGTCCACTAAAGAAGAGCGGGACCTAGGCATGGTTGTGTCTGATGATCTTAAAGTAGCTAAACAGGTAGAAAAGGCGACGGCAAAAGCTAGAAGGATGCTTGGGTGCATACGGAGAGGAATGGCTAGCTGAAAAAAGGAGGTGATAATGCCTCTGTATACGTCTTTGGTGCGACCTCATTTGGAGTATGGTGTGCAATTCTGGAGACCGCACCTTCAAAAGGATGTGAACAGGATGGAATCGGTGCAGAGGGTTGCTACTAAAATGATTAATGGGCTTCATTATAAAGCATATGAGGACAGACTTAAGGATCTTAATATGTACACCTTAGAGGAAAGGCGGGATAGAGGTGATATGATTGAGATGTTTAAATACCTCCGTGGCATAAATGTTCAGGGAGAGAGCCTCTTTCAATTGAAAGCAAGCTCTGCTACGAGGGGACATGGGATGAGGGTGAAGGGAGATAGATTCAGGAGTGATATGCGGAAATATTTCTTTACGGAAAGAGTAGTGGATCCGTGGAATAGTCTCCCAGTGGAGGTGGTAGAGATGAGGACAGTAACTGAATTAAAAAAAGCATGGGACCAACACAGAGGATCTCTAAAGGTAAAAAGTGGACTGTTGTAGTTGTTGTTATGGAAGGACAGACTAGATAGGCCTTGTGGTCTTTTTCTGTCATCATGTTTCTATGTTTCCGTGCCCTTCGGGGTACCTGCTGGGTACTATTCCCTGTGACACTGTGGGAAGCACACTCGTGCTCATGTTGGGCCCTCAGAAGTTGCTGTCTGGCTGCTCTACTGTTTCAGCATTCCTATGGGCCAGCTAGGCATCACCCTAGTCCGCACTGTGGGCCAGCTGCACCGCAGGATGTGCCGCCTGCAGCCCTCTGTGTCCCCTTTCCCAGCATCTGTCCAGTTGCCCATTCCGACATGCCCGCTCTGCTGTTGTGGAACATGTGCATGCCATGGGAAACCTGGCCGATGGAGTCGGAAACCCTGCTCAGCGCAATTATACTGTGGGCTCATTCACCTTGTAAGCGGACGGAGCATAGACCCTTCCAAGATTCATATCTTTTTTTTGGAGCTTTCTTGGGAGTGTTTTTTTATGTTTCCCATTGATATCACTATTGGCCAGCTTGGTTATTTTCTTTTTACATTTTCTGCTGTACATATTCAAGGTTTATTTGCCCTTTTGTTCCGTGCACATGTATCACACTTATCACTTTTTTGTAGGTTTCCCTGGTTTTGCTGTACATTGCTGACGGAAATGGTTTCTTTTCCCTTTAAATCTGCTCTAACGCCAGGGTTTCACTGGCGTTAGTTTTGAGCCTCGGATTTCACAGCATTAGTGTGCAGGGAGCCTCTCCCCTCCCATTCTCCACCCATTGACCCCTTCTCTCCGCCCCTGGGGAGCCTTCCTCTGCCCTCCGGGAGCCTTTCCCTGCCTTCAGCGCTCGTTTGTGCTGCAGTGCGCGTTATCGCGCGATAAAGTACCTGTGCGCCTTGTAAAGCGCCATTATCGCGCGATAAGGTACCTTATCGCGCAATAACATTACAGAGCGCACGTTAAGACGGTTTAGTAAACATACCCCTTAGACTTTAATACTTTGGACACATCATGCAAAGAGAGATATCATTAGAGAAAGACATATGCTTAGCAAGGTTGAAAGTCAATGCAAAAAAGGAAGGCTAGCAATGAGATGGATCGATACAACAGCAGCAGCTATGCATGCCAGTCTTTCAACAATGAGCTTCCTGACTGAAGACTGAATACAGTTTAGGACAGATATCCAGAGGGTCGGTATGAGTCGACGCTGACTCAATGGCATTTAACAACATAACTTCTTTAGCACCCTTAGGATAACATTTTGGGGCATGTCTACTAAACTGTGCTGTTGGTGTGGGGTTTAGAGTGCCACGTTAAAAGTTAGCATGGGGGACTGCATCACAAATCCCATGCTAACAGGTTGGCATGCGAATAGATGGACAAACGTCTGGTGGGGGCAGAACATGGGTGTTCACAGTGCATCTGCGTTAGTATGGACATGATGGCCATGTATTAACTGTAATGGTTGCCATTAGCATGGGTGCACTTAATGCCACCTCAATGAGTGCCATTAGGTGCACCCACAAGCAAGGCTCCTCAATGTCTGTATTAGCAACATGCCAGTGGCAGGGGGATGAGCAAATGTGCCTGTTGAATTTGCCACAGGCCTCTGTGCTTGTTTCACGGTCCAACCATATGCTACTGAGATACTTTATAGTAAGCATGCCCCTTTGGGCATTAAAGCTGAGTGATATATCCCTCTCATAGATAATGTGTCTAATTTCAGAAAATATAGCTTGTAGCAGGCAGTTTTGCTGCTAACCAATAATCTTCCCAAAAGAAAAATGGATTCCAGGCATCCATAGCAGCAAATGCAGACCTTCCTTCTCTTCTTGTTGAAAACATGTCTGTGCAATAAGGTATTCAGCCACAGGTTAAATGTACCAAAACTATTCAAAGGAAGGATGACGTTAAAGTCCATTTTTAAGTGCAAAGAAGAGTTTGACACAAAGAAATAGGTATTTATGAAATAGTGCACATGATACAGGTGCATAGTTCTGTACATACAACCTGTGCATGTTTAACATTACCCAAACTGAGAAGAGAAGTTTGTTGGGGCAGGGTTGGGGAGTAGTTTGCATTTATGTAAATAATTTTGAAAATATACACATATGCATACAGTATAAATTAACCCATACCGTTTGTGCATACAAAAGCGCAGGTGAAATGTAACCACATAAATATCTTAAAGTTTATTTGTAAAAGGGAAGTAATGTGCATACTTTTCTATTGCAAAATTACAGGGTAAAATATGTGCATACTACTTGTGCACTCAGTTACAAAATTACCCCCAGTGAAGAATATAGGAATGGAGAGGGACTTTCCCCCTGCAAAGACTTTAACCCATAGCCCCTTGAGTTGCAATTAGTTACTGAAAAGTGCTATCATTCCACAACTTTACTTCAGCTGAAGAGGGCTTATGGATAAGAAAACTATATGAGAGATAGATGTCATTTAGTGCAGGTCCATAAACATAAGTGGTGTTTAGTTTATTACTGAAATGCTATTAAAACAAGTAAATCTGAGAATCTGCAATGTGCTCCACACACAGGGGATCTCAGGAAAGTGATAGCATGCTCTATTAGCAGCAACAGCATAGTGCCTTATTATGAAAGGGCACCATATTGATGACGTAAATGTGGCAAAGGAGTTGTCACGTGGCTGATGCAGTGGGGCTGGCTGGTCTGTATGGCATCTCAGGCCGCTACCTAGGGTGTACATCTGTGATGACCCCACAGTGACAGTGGCAGCACAAAGACATGCTGCCGCTGGTGAGAAGGCAATGCGTAACCCCCATTGCCACCATGCTGCCATGTCAGTGTGATGTGGCCAGTGGAGCTATAAATATATTACAAAGCATAGGGAATAAATGTAAAGTAGTAACACATTGCTACCTATATTCCACCTAGCTCTGGAGCATCATTATTGAAATAGATTCAACTTCCATATTTGTTGCAATTCAAGAGGCAATCTGAGCAATGCAACTTAGTCAGTAACTTAAATCTCCATTTTGTAAGTTTGAGACAAGATAAGATAATGCTAGATAACACTGTTCAAATACTGTTCATGAAAAAAAAAGAGAAGGTGGGTAATTGGTTGTGTCAAGACCATCTGCTAAACATTGCTTATTTCTCCAATGAAAAAAGTGTAATAGGGCAGCCTGCCACAAATTATATTTTCTGAAGCCAGACAATAAGAAGGTTGCATGATGGATGACAATATTATCTGTAACCCACCTTAAGCATTACTACTGGAAAATGCTGCAATTCCATACATCCTCCAGTTAACTGAGGTGGTATGGGCAAGAATGACAGTCTAGCCACATCATTTTTAATTGACTGGAACTTATATTGAAAAAATGATAACCTGGTTTGCCTACTTTCATATCAAGGAAAAATAGGTTATTGTACTTTTCAGATTTAAATGAAAATGAAAAACCAGGCAGTCGTCAGGTTTGCAAATACCTTGGTTCTAAAGACGTTACACACACCAAAGGTTTCATTTAAACTGCGGAGGGCCAATAAAGAATGCAGAAGTTCAGGTGCAACTAATTAACCCATAAATAAAATTTGCATAACTCAAAATACCAAACAATGCAGTTGTGCTCGACAATACTGGCACCTTTGCATTTTAGGTATGTTGTGTACAATATCTTGAGAAATAACTGGAACTATTCCAACTATAGGTCATCATAATATTTTAATAGTATGTTCAAAAGTATACAACCAAGAAACAATGACTGTGCAACGAAGGCATAGTAATTTTTGAGAAAAAAACAAAATATGAGTATTAATGGCACCCTTCACTAATATTTGGTTGCACAACCTTGGCAGTGATGGCAGCCTCCAAACATTTCTTGTAGCCATCTATAAGTTTTGAACATCTGTCTGCTGGTAATTTCCCCCACTCTTCAACTGTGATTTGTTCCAGCTCATCAATATTGCCAGGATTCCTTTCACCAATGGCAGATTTCAGCTCTTTCCAAAGGTTCTTGATTGGATTGAGATCAGGACACATTGCTGGGCAGTTTAAAACAGTCCATTTTTGGCTTTTGGATGTATGTTTTGAGTCATTGTTCTGCTGGAGGACCCATGACCTTTGACCCAGATCGAGCTTTCTGACACTAGGGTAGTAGATTTCGCTCCAATACCTTGGTAGTTCTCTGACTTCAAGATTCCTTTAATACGTTCCAGGCCTCTAGTTCCTGAGGCAGCAAAACTGCTCCACAACATTATGGAACCTCCACCATATTTAACTGTAGGAAGGGTGTTTTTTTTCCTTATAAGCTTCATTTCTTCGCCTGTAAATGTATCACTGGTCTGCACTGCCAAAGAGCTCAAGTTTGGTTTCATCTGTCCACATAACATTTCCCAGAAGGACTGTGGTTTCTCAAGGTGTGTTTGTGCAAAGATCAGGCGTGCCTTTTTATGTCAGTCTTTGAGCAGTGGGGTCCCCCCCTTGGCCTTCGCCCATGAAGTCCTTTTTTGTTTAGTGCACGGCTTATGGTGCAGGTTGAAACTACCACTCCAGCTTGTTCCAGGTCAGCCTTAAGCTCTTTGGATTTTGTACATAGTGTTTTTCCTACAGTTTGCACTAACCTTTTCCTCTTCCCACCACGTTCTGGGAGGTTCTTGACAGTTCCGTGAGCAGACAACCTCTTAATAACATTGCAAACTGTAGACACAGAAATCCCAAGTCCTTTGGAGATGGCCTTGCACCTCTTTGAAGTTTGATAATGATTTTTCTGCCGGTCTCAGACAGCTTTCTTGTCTTCACCATTGTGAAAATGAAACAGGGAGTGAATGTGGCGATTTTAAACATTAGAATCATCATTCATTGGTTGATTCAAGTCATGTGAGTACTGAAAATTGATCACAGGTGCATCTAATTTTACTGCAATGGGAATGTGGTTCTTCTGTTCAAACTGATCTGAATTGTTTATAAGGGAGCCAATAATCATGTCCCTTAGGCAACGATCTCAATACAAGAGGAGTAATAATAAATCCCACTCATCAAGCATACTCAGTCATACAGAGTCAAGATGTATCCATTATTTTAAAGAAAACTGTACAGCTGACAATGAACACATAGAAACATTCAGATGTTTGCTTTGAGACTATACCGAAGGAACAAGCCTCCAATCAATTGGTCCCAGTGCTCTCATTGATTAGTCTCATCTGTGTAACCAACCAATTCACTAAACACCAACAATTTTCAGTGAACAAAATTTTAAAACACTTAGCTGAATCTTAGAATAACATCATAACCCGACATGACATCATGTTTCAGGCTATCTAGAGCCTTGCATCAGGGGAAACTTTACACACGACAACCAGCCAACATAGTTTAACAAACAAGCAGCTGTTGGCAAAACTCATCACTGGCATCAGAATATATAGAGGTGCTCTTAACAAGGAACTAAACACCTGCAAGTAATACATTCAAATACAAACTATGTAATTACCCACTTAAACAGTAAATAGATAATTAGGCAACAGCTAGAGAGGTCCACTCTATTTCATCATTGAGCTCGTGAGGCTCCAACAAGCTCAGGCGATAAATCCATCTTTGTTCTAAATAACTCAATCTACGTAAGGAATTGCCTCCTTGCCAATCGCTAGCAACCTGGTCAATCACCCCCCCAACTAAATTGTGATGCCTCATATTTATATTCAACAAAATGAGAAACCATCAGAGTTGATAATAATGTGCCATTGGAGATCCTGCAGAAATGTTCTTTCAAGCACTTGCGGAACTGGTCAGGTTGTCCGACTACATATAATTTAGAACAAGTACAAATAATAATGTAAATAACATCACATGAAATACAAGATGTTGTATAACACGAGCCATATTGCTCATGCATAGTCGGGTGAACCCACTGTGATCCAGCTATCATATTGGCACACCACCAACAATGACCACAGCCCACATGGGTCCCTTCAGCAGGCAACAAAGTTCTCATCTGCAAATAGTTGTTAATGTTCTTACCTCATTTATAGGCAAAACAAGGGGCGAACTCTGATGTATTTTCTAATGCCTGCAGGGTGCGCCAGTGCTGTTTGATCAAACCAGTTATGTGAGTAACCATGTTAGAATAAGGCAGGGCACAGACCAATCATTCTTCAGAAGACTGATTAGAATTCACTGGCAATAACAACAAGTCACAATGAGCATATTTGGCTCTGTTAAATGTCCATGTAATGGCAGATAAAAGATACCCTCTTACCAATAACGATTGTTGAAGATCTTTAGCTTTGTCCAAAAGATCATCTAATGAAGAACAAATTTGTCACAAGCGCAAGAACTGCACAATAGGCAGGCTCTCCTTAAGGTGTCTAGGATGATTTCTCTGAAATCGCAACAACGTGTTTCTCTAAACAGTTTTATGATATAAAGAAGAAGATAATTTATCAGCATGAACTGATGTAACATCAAGAAATTCAATCCTACTGTCAGAATACTTTATGGAGAATTTCACTCCTGTAACTGTTGCAAAGAACCATGCCAGATCACAAAAATATCGTCCAGGAAATGCTTCCATAGACCAATATGTGGTAAATATACAGAAGAATACATGTTTAAATCTTCAAAATGGGCCATGTAGAGTGGCCAATAAAGGGGCCACAGATGCCACCATACAACACCATGACGCTGGAGATAGAATTAACCATCATAATATAGTTATGGGTCAATGTTATCTCAAGCAACTGCATTAAAAATGCAACAGTAACCAGATGAGATACTTGTGATACTTCCAATTTGTGTCTAACAATGACAAAAATCTCATTTTGAGGAATAGCAGTATAAAGAGATTGTACATCAACAGTGATTAAGCAGATATCGTGATTAAGTAATTTAACATCTATTAACAATCACAAAAAAGGGAGGTGCCCTTCATAAACCACTAAACTTGCATAGCAATTGGATTTAAAAACAAATCGACAAATTTAGACATCAGCTCAAGTATGTTATTTCTAAGGGAGACAATTATGAACTTTGGGCAGCATGTACTGTATGTATAAGGAGTATTAGGATGTTTATTCATCAGAAAAGATTCTTCTCGAGGGGTAATAATGCCGTTAACTGTCGCATCATGAACAATTTTAATAACAGACTAAGTAATATCATTTAAGGGATCTCCAGATAACCTTAAATAAAAGGTTTCATTAGATAACTGTGAAATAACCTCAACATGATATTGAGTCACCGACTGAACAACAATGCTGCCCCTTTGTCAGCTCTATGAATAATCAAGGATGTATCCTGCCACAAAGCCTTTAATGCATCCCATTCACCGTTAGTAAAATTAAACCTCCCCCTTACAATGAGTGGCGGAGGATCACATTTTTGTGACAATGGCAACAACACCAAACTTAAACTGCGCGGAAGAAAGGCCCGGCAATCTACTTCTGTAATCTACGAGGGGACATGGGATGAGTGAAGGGAGATAGATTCAGGAGTGATATGCAGAAATATTTCTTTACGGAAAGAGTAGTGGATCCATGGAATAGTCTCCCAGTGGAGGTGGTAGAGATGAGGCCAGTAACTGAAATCAAAAAAGCATGGGACAAACAAAGAGGATCTCTAAAGGTAAAAAGGGGACTGTTGTAGTTGTTATGGAAGGACAGACTAGATAGGCCATGTGGTCTTTTTCTGTCGTCATATTTCTATGTTTCTATGAAAACCCAATGGATAGTTACAACAAAACAAATTGTGCTATGGTGCTGGAAGATGAGACCCCCAGGTCAGAAGGCACTCAACTAGCTACTGGGGAAGAGCTGAAGACTTTTCAGAGTAAAGCCAGCATTTATGATGTGGTTGGATCAAAGCCCTCGGGAAGTCTAACTGCTGATGTAGCTGCGCATGAAAGGAGTGTCAGAAGCTGTAAAGATGTCTTACACGTTGGAAAATGGAACGTACGAAGCATGAACCAAGGGAAGTTGGAGGTGGTCAAGAATGAAATGGAACGTGTACAACTTGATCTGTTGGGTGTCTGCGAACTGAAATGGACTGGCATGGGGCACTTTGCATCAGATGATCACATGGTCTACTATGCTGGAAATGAAAGACAAAGAAGAAATGGTGTTGCATTTATAATAAAGAGGAAACTTGCAAGAACTGTAATGAAATACAATGCAGTCAGCGAACGCTTAATCTCTATTCGTCTACGAGGATTGCCTATCAACACAACTATAATTCAAGTATATGTCCCAACAACAGCTGCAGAAGAGAATGAAATTGAAGAGTTCTATGAACAAGTACAAGATGAAATTGACAGAACAAGCAAACAGGATATCCTGATAGTCATGGGTGACTGGAACGCAAAAGTTGGCAACAAAAAAGAAGGCTAAGTAGTTGGAAAATATGGACTTGGCAACAGAAATGAAGCTGGAGAAAGACTGATAGAATTCTTCAAGACCAATGATCTATTCATCTCAAACACCTTCTTCCAGCAACACAATCGGCGACTGTACACATGGACTTCACCCAATGGATTGTAGAAAAATCAAATTGACTACATCTGTGGAAGTCAACGATGGAAAAGCTCTGTAACATCAACAAAGACAAAACCTGGAGCTGACTGTGGTACAGATCATCAACTACTAGTATGCAAACTCAAGCTAAAGTTGAAAAAGAGCAAACCACTCATGAATGCAGCAAAATATAACCTTGAGAATATACCACTGGAATTTAAAGACTGCCTGCAATATCGATTTGCTGCTTTAGAAACAAATGACAGAGCTCCGGAAGAGTTATGGAATGACATCAAGAAAGTTGTGTTGGAAGAAAGTGAGAAGTCTCTACAAAAGGTGAAAAAGCAAAAACGGCCAAAATGGATGACGGAAGAACTCTGAAAATTGCCCAGAAACGCAGAGAAGCTAAAGCCAGAGGAGAAAGAAAGACAATCGCAGAACTCAACAGAGATTTCCAACGTGCAGCAAGACAGGACAAGGAAAAGTACTACAATGACACTTGTAAGGAAATAGAAGCAGATACTATTAGAGGAAGAACAAGATCGGCTTTCCTAAAGCTACAAGAGTTAAAGAAAAAGTTCCAGCCTCGAATTGGAATGTTACAAGATGCTCAAGGTTCTATGTTGAATAATGCTGAGAAGATCAAGAAAAGGTGGAAGGAATATACAGAGTTTTTATATGATAAAGATCAAGTGGACCAACAGCCATTTCAACATGTACCTTATGATCGGGAACCACTGGTGATGAAAGAAGAAGTTGAAGCAGCATTGAAAGCCTTATCAAAGAACAAAGCACCAGGCATTGATAGCATTCCCATAGAAGTACTGCAGCAATCTGATGCAGCTGTTACCGAACTCACAAGGCTCTGCCAAGAAATATGGAAGACAACATCATGGCCAACTGACTGGAAAAGATCTGTGTTTATACCAATATTAAAGAAAGGTGATCCAACTGACTGTGGAAATTATCGCACAATCGCTCTGATCCCACATGCCAGCAAGATTCTACTGAAGATTATTCAAAAGAGACTACAACCATACCTGGAACAAGAACTACCTGAAGTGCAAGCAAGGTTCAGGAAAGGACGAGGAACGAGAGACATCATTGTGGATGTGAGATGGATCCTTGGAAAGACTAAAGAATACCAAAAGGATATGTATTTGTGTTTTATCAACTATAGCAAGGCTTTTGGCTGTGTAAACCATGAGAAACTCTGGGCCACATTAAGCAGCATGGGTATACCAGAACACCTGATCGTTCTCTTGCGCAATCTGTACATTGATTAAGAAGCAAAAGTTCGAACGGAACAAGGAGAAACAGAATGGTTTAAAATAAGCAAAGGTGTAAGACAAGTCTGCATACTTTCCCCCTACCTGTTTAATTTATATGCAGAACAAATCATCAGAGAAGCAGGATTGTATGAAGACAACAGAGGTGTGAAGATTGGTGGAAGACTCATCAACAACCTTCGCTATGCTGATGATACCACATTACTGGCTGAAAGTGAAGATGATCTGAAACATTTGCTTCTCACAATCAAAGAACATAGTCTCAAAATGTGCCTGCACCTTAATGTAAAGAAGACAAAGATCATGACAACTGGCATAATCAACAGGTTCATCGTTGAAGGAGAAGAAATTGAAATTGTGAACAACTTTAACCTACTTGGATCAACTATCAATAAAGAAGCAACAAGCAGTCAAGAAATCAGACGAAGCATTGCTGTTGGCAGAATGGCTATGAAAGACCTAGATAAGATTCTCAAGAGCAGAGATGTTTCTCTCCAAACAAAGATTCGACTTGTTCAAGCCATGGTATTTTCAATAACGAGAAGTCCGTGGGGCCACGTGCCAGCCGGCCGCAGATAACCGGGGGGCGGCGCGGTGCATGGCCCTGGCCTTGGGGATTGAAGAGGAGGGACAAAAAGCGGCGGCAAGTGCATTTTTTAAAGTCATTGGCTCCCGTGGGTGAGTGAGTTGGAGTGAGAGCCAATGGCCGCAAAGCGGGAGGGTGGGGGCGCCTTGTGGGAGCAGGAGCATGCCGGGGGAGCTGACAGTCCAGCGAGGCGGAGGACGAGGACGGGTGTCGGATTTTCCTGTCGTGGCGGGCATTGAGGCTGCGGTGAGGAAGCAGCAGCAGTGGATGGCAGTGGTCTTCGGCGTGGAGGTGTATTGGGCCCCTTTTGGGTCGGCTGCCGCTGAGCGGAGGCTGTGTCAGTGACAGGAGGACAGATCGCTGGCGGCTGCAGCTGCAGGGCCAGAGGCAAGTGCTTGGCCCGAGGGGTAAAGTTGGTCAGGGTTCCAGGGCTGCTGTTATCTTGCGATTTCATTTAAAAAACAAAACAAAAACGAAACACAAAAAACTCGGAGAACGAGCACTAGCATGCCTGCAAAGGGACAGGGGACCATGAGGTCTAAGGGGAGGGCTGGGGGAAGGGCGGCTATGGCACGAGGGAAGCAAGTTGGGGGGGAGGGGGAGCACAAGGAAAAAAGAGGGGGAAGAGGGGTAATAGGAGGTGGGCCCGGGAGGGGGAGGTAGTTGGAGCAAGGGGGCTCAGCGGGGTGGGGGGGTTCCGGTGCGATTTCTGGCAAGGGGCAGTGCCAGGGGGGCTTCGAGGGGGGCGGTGGCGGGGCAGGTTTCAGGCGTGCTGGGCAGGGCAGACAGGTGTGGGGGGCATCACAAGGGGGATGGGAGGATGGGGGTTGGTTGGGGTCCACCCCATGCCTGGGGGGGTCACAAGGGGGCGTGGCTGGGCAGGACAGTCTGGGTGGGGGGCCCATGGGGTTGGCCTTTAGTACCTGGGGGCTTCTATCCCACGACTTGGGAGCATTGGCGGGGAGGGGGACAGGGGTCTTTCAGGGCCGAATGGTTGGGGGCCTGGCAGCCGTCTTGGGCCATGGCCGGTTCCCCTCCGTTGTTTCCCTCCTTGTCTTCACAGATGTTGGCTGAAGAGACACGGAGCTCGGAGCAGCTGAGAGTTGCGGCGGGTCGAGGTAGCGAGCTGGACGCGGAGCCTGCGAGAAGTTGTACGACGGCGGAGGCTTGGGTGGACCAGGACGAGGAGTTACAGGCTGAGGATCAGCCACAGGCCGCGGATGGCCTGACAGGGGCGTCACAGCTTGGGACTGCTGCAGTTGGTGAGTTGCCAGAGGGGCAGGGTGAGCGAAGTGATGGGGGAGCGGGTATGGGGGGGGGGGAGGGCAAGGCAAAAAAGAAGGGTAGGCATTCCCGTAAGCAGCGGCGAAGGTCAAGGTCCTCTACGTCATCATCAGATGAGTTTTCATCTTCTTCGTTGAGCTCGGGGGCCAGGGAGCAAGTCGACAGGGGCGGGGCTGGGGGGGAGCTGCGTCCGGCGGGGGGGGGGATCTCTTCGCTTGCGGTGTATTCGGAGTTATGGGAGGGGGTGCCGCGAAAGCTGTGACGGAAGATTCGTAAGAGGAGATATATTGATATCTTCCGTCTGCTGGAGGGCAGGAAGCGGTCGGGAGATAGTAAACGGAAGAGGAGGGAGGATGAGAAGGCAGTGAGGGTCTGGAAGGCATCGCACAACATCGTAAACTGGACGAGGGCCTTCTTGCGGTTGGCTAGTGTATGGGGCATCATTACCCGGGGCAACATGGGATGTTGCTAGCTTACGTGGACTCAATTTTGGAAGCGGCACAGACTCATGATGGTTGGGCTTGGCTCAACTACGATGAGAAGTTCCGGGACAAGATGGAGGAGAATAGGTTGCTGTCTTGGGGGACACAGGACATTAACCTTTGGCTGATGCAGATGTCAGCGAGAGGCGGTGCAGGGGGTGGGGGTGCAGGGGGCGGTGGCGGACAAAAAGGGGGTAGTGCATTGGCAGCGGGCACGGGGCAGCCCTTTCGTGGGGGAGGGGCTCTCGGGTTTCAAAAACCAAGTGGCGTTTTAATAAGTCCTCTTGCCCCTTCCCGGACTGTAAGTTCCGGCATAGTTGTTTAGTCTGTGGAGGGGGGCACTCGGCCATCAAATGTGTTAGGAAAGGGTCTCCGGGCGTCACAGCGCCTACTCCCAAGCAATAGTGTATTCTTGGACCTGGCCCCGACGCCTATTCAGTGCGAGGCTCTTAGGCCTTGGCTGAGGCGCTACAGGAGGCGCAGGGTGGGGGTAATGCTTGAAAGGGGTTTTCAGTATGGCTTCGCCATACCAGTGGTAAGAAAAGTGGGTTCGGAGAGGGCGCGTAACTCACCATCGGTGTGGCGTTTTAGTCAAATTGTTAAGGACAAGTTAGCCGCAGAAGTGGAGTTGGGTAGGATAACCGGGCCCTTTGCGGAGCGGCCGTTCGAGCACTTCGTGGTTTCCCCTTTGGGCATTGTACCCAAGAAGGAACCCGGGAAATTCAGGTTGATTCACAACCTGTCCTTCCCGGTTGGTGCGTCCGTCAATGACTGTATTCCACGGGAGTTGTATGTGGTTCGTTAAACATCTTTCGACGAGGCGGTGGAGTTAGTGCAGGAATGTGGGTCGGAGTGCCTCATGGCAAAGGTGGACATCGAATCCGCTTTCCGGTTGCTGCCGGTACATCCGGACTCATTTCATTTGCTGGGTTTTAGTTTCGAGAGGCGCTATTATTTTGATAAGTGCTTGCCGATGGGTTGCTCGGTATCCTGTTCTTATTTTGAGATATTTAGTTCATTCATGCACTGGGCATTGCAGGAGTTGGTGGAATGCGCAAATGTGGTCCACTATTTGGACGATTTTCTATTCGTGGGCAGTGCACAGTCGGGTCAATGTCAGGAGTTGCTGGACGGATTTGTCAGGTTAGCGCGGGACTGGGGTGTCCTGTTGGCAGTGGGTAAGACGGAGGGACCGGCGAAGTGCCTCACGTTTTTGGGGGTGGAGTTAGATTCGGTGGACATGGTGGCTCGACTGCCAGTGGATAAAATGGCGAGGTTGCGGGTTCTGGTGGCGAACGTGATGGGGTCAGCAAAAGTAACGCTGAGGAAGTTGCAGGCTTTGATTGGCTCATTGAACTTTGCTTGTCGGGTCATTCCGATGGGGCGGGTGTTCCTGCGTAGGTTTGCGGCATCTACGTCAGGTGCACTCAAGCCGCATCACCGCATCAGGGTCTCCAGGAGCATGAGGGCGGACTTGGGGGTGTGGGATGAGTTCCTGCAAGGCTTCAATGGCATAGCAGTTATGCGGGAAAAAGAAATGTCTACCTTTGATTTGCAGCTCTTTACGGACGCGGCGGGCAGTTTGGGCTTAGGCGTTTATTTCGGGGGTTCTTGGTGTGCGGAGCCTTGGCCGCGGGAGTGGCAGGTGGTGGGCTTGACCGACAGTATAACCTTCTTGGAACTGTATCCGGTGCTGGTGGTGTTGGAGTTGTGGCCGGACAGGCTGCGCAATCGACAGGTGCTGTGGTGGTGCGATAACGAAGCTGTAGTTAGCGTTATTAATAGGTATGCTCCGCGTTGCCTGCGGGTGGCAGCCCTAATGAGGGAGGTTGTGCTGGCTTGTTTGCGATTGAATGTGGTGGTGAGGGCTCGTCATGTACCGGGGTGTGCTAACCAGGTGGCTGATGCTCTTTCCCGTTTCAAGTGGGACTTGTTCCGGCGATTGGCACCAGAGGTGGATGCAGTTGGAAGGCGAGTCCCAGAGCACTTATGGCAGACTGGCCTGAGGGCATGCTGAACCTGTTGCGGAGCTCGGTGTCACCGGCGACTTGGCAGTCCTATTGCAGAGGCTGCGACCGAGTGGTGGAATTTCTAGCGGCCCTGGGCTGGCGGCAAGGTCCTGTCCCGGACCACATCGTGGGCTGTTACATTCTGGCGGCAAAGGCTGCGGGTGCAGCGAGATCGACGGTACGGGCGCACTTAGCGGGCTTTGCCTTTTTCTCCAGGGCAGTGGGTTGGGGAACGCCCAGTTGGGGGTTCCTTTCACGCCGTTTGCTGTTGGGTTGGGAGCGGGGTGCTCCGCTGCAGGCTGATAAGCGGCGGCCGATCACGCATGACCTGCTCAGGAAGCTGTGCGCCGTACTGCCTTTGGTGGCGGCGTCGGCATATGAGGTCGCGCTTTTTCAGGCGGTGTTTTGCGTGGCCTTCTTTGGGGCTTTCCAGGTGGGGGAATTGGTGGCGCCGTCTAGTGCGGCGGTAGCAGGAGGGGCTTTACAGGTGCATCATGTGCAGGTGTGTAGTACGGAGTTGAGCATACGGTTGGCAAGGTCCAAGACTGATCAGGCGGGCAAGGGTGTATGGGTAAGATTAAAAGACATTGGGGACTCCCTTACTTGTCCAGTGGCGGCCATGCAGGCTTACCTGCGGGTGAGGTTGCATGGGGGGGGGGGAATTTCTCTTCTTGCACGAGAATTCATGCTGTGTTTACAAGGTTTCGGTTCACGGCAGTCCTGCGGATGGCGGTGCGCCGGGTGGGTTTGCAGCCATGCGACTTTGCGCCTCATTCATTTCGGATTGGCGCGGCCACGAGCGCTGCAGAGGCGGGTTTAAACGAGCAAGTGATTCAGCAGATAGGCAGGTGGCGCTCTAATGCGTTCCGGGGATATGTGCGGTTGTGAGGGGGATCGAGGGGAACCAATGTTTGACTGTGCTGTTTCTTTTAGATGGGGGCCAGACGCCGTGCTGCTGCTGGATGATCGGCCATTTGTTTGTGTACTGGGCAGGTCAACAAGCAGTGACGAGGCCCCTGGGGGCGAACATTGGGCTGCACGAAGCGGAGGTGACGATATCATGGCTGGGCGAGCGCGGTCTTCATTGGTCGCAGCTCTTGCCTTTGCTGCGGCACCACCAGCATGTCCGTGGATCCCCGGCGTTGCTGCTGCTGCATCTTGGAGGCAACGACTTGGGGGCCTGGACGGTTAAGCAGCTGATCAGAGCTGCAAAAAGGGACCTGGAACAAGTGTTGTTCATGTTTAAGAAGGTTGTTTTGTTATTGTCGGATATAATTCCGAGGCCGGCTTGCTGGGGTCAGCGGAGGTGGTCTCGGGGGTTGATTAAAGTTAATCGGCAGATTGGCCGATGGGTGTGCAAAAAAGGGGGTTGGCAGATTTTGCATCCGTGGGCTGAAGTGGGGTATGCTGGCTTATATCGGCCAGATAGAGTACATCTATCCCCGGTTGGGGTGGATTTGCTCCTGAACGATTGGCAAGAGACCATGGAGTACGTAATGCAGGCAGGGTAGCTGGTCGCAGCTTGGTGTTCGGGGGGGCTCAGGGGCAGGTGCCTCTGAGCCTGTGGCGGGATCCCGGAGGTGTCCGGGGTCTGGAGTATTGGCACTCTGCAGGGTGGGGATGGGGTACCCCTGACCCGGAGAACCCCTCGGGGCTTTTGCTAGTAATATGGCGAAGCCGGAGGAGGGGGGGGGGTGATGGAGTTGCCGGGGGACGGTTCCCGGCAGAAGCGGGATGGAACTCACTTTGCTACTCACATGGCTGGTGAGGGGTCGTCCCGCTGCCAGAACCGGTATGGTGAAAGATGGTTGTTGTTAGATGGTTTGGATAATGTTATGTTAATAAAAACTGCGACCAGTTAGAATGCCAATAACGTGTAGTGTGTGATTATTTCAGGGGTGGGGCGGGGGTGTGTGGTGATGAAAGGGGGCAAGGTAGGGGCTGGAGCTCCGCGTCTGCCTTACCCGGTTACGAGAAGGCCGCGGGGCCACGTGCCAGCCAGCCGCAGATAACCGGGGAGACGGCACGGTGCGTGGCCCCAGCCTTGGGGATTGTGGAGGAGGGGCAAAAAGCGGCGGCAGGTGCATTTTTTAAAGTCATTGGCTCCCGCGGGTGAGTGAGTTGGAGCGGGAGCCAATGGCCGTGAAGCGGGAGGGTGGGGGTGCCTTGTGGGAGCAGGAGCGTGCCGGGGGAGCTGACAGTCCAGCGAGGCGGAGGACGAGGACGGGTGTCCCCACCCTCCCACCCTTATGTTGGGTGAATTCGGGGAGGGGGGTTGCAGCTGGTGGGGTGGGGGGGAGAGGGCGGGATCCCAGAGGTGTCCGGGGTCCGGAGTATTGGCAATCCGCAGGGCGGGGGGTGGGGTACCCCTGACCCGGAGAACCCCTCAGGGCTTTTGCTAGTAATATGGCGAAGCCGGAGGAGGGGGGGTGATGGAGTTGCCGGGGGATGGTTCCCGGCGGAAGCGGGATGGAACTCACTTTGCTACTCACATGGCTGGTAAGGGGTCGTCCCGCTGCCGGAACCGGTATGGTGAAAGATGGTTGTTGTTAGATGGTTTGGATAATGTTATGTTAATAAAAGCTGCGACCAGTTAGAATTTATTTATTTATTTATTTACTCTCTCTTATATACCGCACTATTCGTCATCAGCGCGGTTTACATGGAACAAAAATGCTCAGTACAGTTAAAACGTATGAGTTTACAGATAACAGGGCACAAAAACTTGGATAACAGGGGTAAACTATTTACAAAACTTACTACATGGAATCATAAGAACAGAGGTTTCATAGAAACATAAACACCACTATGGGTTTGAGTATTAAACTTGGTGTGTTGTTGAGATACCATAAATTTGTCTGGAAATGGTATCACTGGGTGTCTTTGGGCTCTAGGAGATGTCGTTGGGCTCAATAAGGTACTTGTTGAAGAGGTGGCATTTGAGGGCTTTCCTAAACTGTGGTAGGTTCTTAATAGCCCGGATATCAGGGGGTAATGCATTCCAGCATCTTGGGGCACTGAGACTAAAGGCTCTGTTGGCTGTCGATTTAGTGCAAACAGTTAGTGTCTTCGGGACTTTTAGAGAGTTTATAGACGTGGGATCTCTTGCTCTATTTGGGGATGTGATATGGATGAGGGAGGATAAGGATGCAGACGAGAGATTGTTAACAGCTTTAAATGTGATTATCAAGGTCTTGAACACTATTCTAGCCTGGATGGGTAGCCAATGCAACTGTATCAGCAGAGGCGTCACGTGGTCGCTCCTGGAGGCTCCATGGAGGACTCTTGCTGCCGCGTTCATGGCTAGCTGCAGCGGGTTCAAGGTAGATTGGGGAAGACCTTGTAGGATGGCATTGGCATAGTCAAAATGAGGTATGATCAACGCCTGGCAAATTGTCCGGAAATCATTTGGTTCCAGCATGAAACGTAGATGTCTAAGTGAGCGGATCTTGTAGTATACTGATCTGACTATGTTTCCTATGTGGGCCTTCATATCCAGGCGTTGATCTAAAGTGACTCCCAGGTAACGTATTGAGGATTTAGATTGCAGCTCAGCTTCTTTTACTTTAAGATATTGTGGTGGGGTAAAGTTGGGGTTCCTCGTAATGAAGAGTACTTCCGTTTTCTTATGTTGTATTCTGAGGTTTTGAGATAGAAGCCAGTCAGATATTGCATTGAAACAACTCGTCAGTGGGGAGAGGTCCAAATGTTCAGTAGAGAAGGGTATGTAAAGCAGGACGTCGTCTGCGTATAACATGCAATCAACATTGAAGGACCGGATGATATTACAGATTGGCTGCATGTAAATATTGAACAAGAGCGCAGAAAGGGAGGATCCTTGTGGGACTCCCTGGCTTTGGTGGAAAGGTTCTGAATTTATCCCTCCAGAATGAACATGCTGCCATCTTTCGGACAGGTAGGATCTGCACCATTCAAGTGCTCTTCCATTAATGCCCTTGTCAATCAGTCGTCCTAATAGAAGCTCGTGGCTTACTGAATCAAAAGCTGCAGCGATGTCCAGAAAGATGAAAGCAAATCCTTGACGGATGTCGTCAATGCCGGTGATTATCTTGCAGAAGAGAGTGGTAAGAAGGGTTTCCACAACATGGAATTCCCTAAAACCATGTTGGCAGGGGTCTAACGGTGCAGCGGAGTCGATGTGATCCTGCAATTGACGTTGAGCCTCCTTCTCAATGATCTCTGCGAGTAGTGGAATGCTGGATATAGGTCTGTAGGATTCTACCAGTTGGGGATCGAGCTTGCAGTTTTTTAGCAGAGGTCTGATAGAGGTATGTTTAAGGGCTGAAGGGAAAGAGCCAGTTGAGAAGGAGAGGTTCATTATTTTGGATAGTACTGGGCTGAAGTGACTGCGAAGCTCCTTGATCCAGAAGGCTGGGCATGGATCGGACTGGGCAGTGGTGGTATTAAGGGCCGCAATAGTGTCTTCAATTCCTTTCTTGGTGGGGGTAGAGAACATGGTTAGAGCTGTTTGGCAGTCTTGCTCTGTGGCTGTGGTTGTAGTAGAGATTTTGTTGGTCTGGCATATCTTGGATTGGATGTAGGTTGCAAAATCTTGTGGGTGTATCTCAAATGAAGGTCCAGAGGATGGTTCCTTCGATAGAGTCTTGACCAGGTCGAAAAGCGTAGTTACTCACCTGTAACAGGTGTTCTCCAGGAGCAGCAGGAATCAGTCCTCACTTATGGGTGACGTCGGCGCCGACGGAGCCCTCGCGGAGCAATTTTCCCCCAGCTTTCAAAGAAAGCCTTTGGAATTGCAGCGCGCATGCGCGGTCGTCTTCCCGCCCGAGGGTGCCATCTTAGCCAGTCAGATGACATAGCTAAAAAAGGACAGCATAAAAATTTGCAAAAAAGAACATAAGCAGACGATTGCAACTCCAAGGGGAGGAGGGAGGGTAGTGAGGACTGATTCCTGCTGCTCCTGGAGAACACCTGTTACAGGTGAGTAACTACGCTTTCTCCAGGACCAAGCAGGAAGTCAGTCCTCACTTATGGGATTCCCAAGCTCAAGGCTACCGGAGACCCTAAGCACAAAAATGAGCTCCCTCTAGCTCAGCAGCACAGAAGGATAGAATCTTCGCTGAATTATCACCCACCGGTAGCCCACATCCGGGATGGAGGGTAGGAGTTGCTCAGACCTCAAAGAGATTACGGAGGACTGCCTGTCCGAAAGCACTGTCCCTACGGGACTCCCTCTCGAGACAGTAATGGACCGCAAACCGAAAACGAAAGCTGACTAAGTCAGAAAAACCGAAAAAAGTAAGCGGACTCGAGACCGGCGTCGCGAGTCCGGGCGGGAAAGCGATCGGCGTCGAACCGAAAGGAAAAAGAATAAAATAATGAAGAAAATCGACTTTTTCGCGGGGACAAGACGGGGACGTCTGTAGGGCTCCGCGGAAAAAGAAGACTGGCTAAGATGGCACCCTCGGGCGGGAAGACGACCGCGCATGCGCGCTGCAATTCCCAAAGGCTTTCTTTGAAAGCTGGGGAAAATTGCTCCGCGAGGGCTCCGTTGGCGCCGACGTCACCCATAAGTGAGGACTGACTTCCTGCTTGGTCCTGGAGAAAGGTCATGTGGTTTATTAAGTGATCTCTTTAAGGTATCAGAGTAGTACTGCTTCATCGTATCAGTGATTGCGCTGCGATGCGCAGCCAGATGACAGTTGTATGTTGTCTGGTCATTTAAAGAATGAGATCGGCGCCAGCATTTCTCTAGTTTCCGTAATTGGTTAAGCGATGCTCTAAGCTCAGCTGAGTACCATGGGGCACTCACTCTTTTACCTGGAGGCCTGTTGGTTGGTGTGCGTAGGGCGATTGAGCTGAGGCAATTGTTCCAGTGAGAAATTAGGTCGTCAAGGTTCTGGGTGGTTTCAGAGATGAGTTGTTGCGTTTCCGCAAGGATAAGATCTCTGTTGTAAGGCTTGAAACATCGAGAGGGCGGTCTTGCGGAGTTGCTTTGTATTTTGTTGTTTTTTGGGTAGGCTTTGTGAGAAGGAATCTGGATGATGATCAGTTTGTGATCTGACCAAGGAACAGAAGTTATGGATGTTATGGGACCCTGGGCTGGGTTAAGAGATGTTTGCGGGGCGAATACTAGGTCCAGGATATTTCCCTTAATATGAGTAGGATCTTTAACTAATTGCTTGAAGCCAAGATTTTCGAGGGCATCGAGGAAGGCTGATGCTTGATTATCTTGTAGTGTAGGCAGGTTAAAGTCGCCTAGGATCCAATTTGGGATGCTTGGGTTATGAGTGTTGGATGCAAGATCAATGATAGCCGCGAGCTCATCTGGGGAAGCTGAAGGTGCTCTGTAAAGCAGGTTGACTGAACAGCGTTTGTTGGAAATGGTGACAGTCTCCAGGTGATTTGTACTGGTGGAGTCTACTGTCCGAAAATGGAGGTCTGTCCTGGTGAGGATGAGCACACCACCTCCTCTTTTGTCTTGTCTATGACTTGAATGTACGGTGAAATTCTGGGGGAGGAGCTGGTCGAGTATGACGTTGTCTTCGGCAGAATGCCAATAACGTGTAGTGTGTGATTATTTCAGGGGCGGGGCGGGGGGGGGGGTGGAAGTGAAAGGGGGCAAGGTAGGGGCTGGAGCTCCGCGTCCGCCTTACCCGGTTACATCATATGGATGTGAAAGCTGGACAGTGAAAAAGACAGATAGGAAGAAAATTGATGCCTTTGAATTATGGTGCTGGCGGTGAATACTGGCGGCGGCGAATGGTGGCTGGTGGCGAATACTGCGAATACTGGAGGGAAGAGTGGCCTAGTGGTTGGGGCAAGGTACTACAGGCCGGAAGGTCGGTGGTTCAAATCCCACTAGAGGACAGCAACCTTGGGCCGGAAGGACTGGGGTTTCTAGTCCCACAGGTGCTCCTTGTGGTCTTGGGCAAGCCACTTAACCCTCCATTGCCCATGTTACCTGTAAGTATTAGTGTATGTGTCTCATATCCCCTCGTGTTAAATGTATCCCCCAACCGCTTTGACCCGGTGAAAAGCGGAATATAAATGCAGCTAAATAAATAAATAAATGAATAAATACCATGGACTGCCCGAAGAACAAACCAGTCGGTACCAGAGGA
Organism: Ichthyophis bannanicus; assembly: GCA_033557465.1. Lineage (NCBI taxonomy): Eukaryota > Metazoa > Chordata > Amphibia > Gymnophiona > Ichthyophiidae > Ichthyophis > Ichthyophis bannanicus. The sequence goes on from CM066044.1 coordinate 152,151,042, forward strand.
GATCAAACCTAAGCTTTCTTTCTTTCTTTCTTTATTTATTTATTTAACAGCTTTTATATACCGCACTCTTCATCATCAGCGCGGTTTACATTTTAACAATTCGTACTTAAGCATGAACATATGTTAAGTTTACAGATAACAGGGAATAAACATGGATAACTGGGGTTAAATAAATAACAAGAATTCAAACTATTTACAGCAAATTATCATATGTTTATAGTTCTAAAGCTTGGGGATCTAAGAGGGTTTGAAATGGGGGTTTACTTGACTAACCATGATCATTGGTTCGTGTTGGGAGGGAATGGCTTGGGGAGTTCATACTCTGAGAGAGGTGTTGTAGGAAGAGGTGTTTTTAGAGCTTTTCTAAATTGTGAGAGGTCCTTTTGTGATCTGATGTTGGGTGGCAGCATGTTCCAACATCTAGGTGCGAAGGATGAGAATGCTCTTGTGGTAGTTGTCTGGTTGAGTTTTGCTAGGTATTTTGGGATCGATAGTGTGTTTTCTGTTGCGGAGCATTGGGATCTGGAGATTTGTGGGTGATGCAGGTGGTCAGATAATGATGATGATGAGATTTGGTGAACTGCCTTGAAGATAATGAGGAGGGCTTTGTATAAAATCCTATATGATATCGGGAGCCAGTGAAGTTCGAATAGGATGGGAGTGATATGATGACTCCTTGGGGCTCCGTGTAGAACTCTGGCAGCCGTATTCATGGCCAATTGTAGTGGATTAAGCGTACTCTTGGGTAGGCCCTGTAACACAATATTTGCGTAGTCGAAGTGTGGGGTGACCAACGCTTGGGAAGGTTGTTCGGAAGTCGTGTGGTTCAAGCATTGGTCTGAGGTGTCGTAGAGTCCTGATCTTGTGATAGATGGCTTTAACTGTATTTTTTATATGTTCTTTGATTTGAGTGGTAAATCGGCATCTCTTGTTCTTAGAGTTGGTGGGGGAGAGAAGTCTTTGTTCCTTGTTACAATCAAAACTTCCGTTTTTTTAAAGTTAATTCGGAGGTTTTGTGAGAGCAGCCAGTCTGAGATTGCATTGAAAGCAGGTAGTTAGTGTGGTATAGTCAGGTTTCAATACGTTGACTGGTGTAAATAGTAGCACATCATCTGCATAGATGAGGCAAGATATTCCAAATGACCGGGCGATGTTACAGATGGGCTGCATATAGATGTTAAATAGCAGGGCCGAGAGGGAGGAACCCTGTGGTACACCTTGCTTCTGTTGGAAAGGCATAGACGTATTGTTACCCGTCTGGACCTGCTGCCAGCGGTCTTCCAGGTAAGATTTGCACCACTTCCATGCCATTCCTTGAATCCCTTTTTCATGTAGTCGGTTAAGTAGCTTAACATGGTCAACAGAATCGAAGGCTGCTGCAATGTCTAGGAAGATCATTGCAACTCCATTTCTGATGTTGTCTGTTGTATTAATAAGCGTGTTCATTAGAGAAGTTAGAAGGGTTTCGACTCCGTGGGATTCTCTGAAGCCATGCTGATTCGGGTCGAGTGGAGCTTTGGAGTCAATGTGTTGTTGAATTTGCCTTAGAGTGACTTTTTCTAGTATCTTGGCTAGTAAAGGGATACTTGAGATTGGGCGGTAGGAGTCTTCTTTTTTTGGATCGAGTTTATTGTTTTTCAGTAGTGGACGAATGGAGGTCTGTTTGAGGGCTGTTGGGAATATCCCTGTGCTAAGTGACTTTAGAAGCTCAGATGACAAGACTTTGACTTTCATACTTTGGACACATCATGCGAAGAGAGAGATCATTAGAGAAAGACATCATGCTTGGCAAGATAGAAGGTCAACGCAAAAGAGGAAGGCCAGCAATGAGATGGATCGATACAATAACAGCAGCTACGGGTACCAGTCTGTCAACAATGAGCCGCCTGACTGAAGACCGAACACAATTTAGGATTGCTATCCAGAGGGTCGCCATGAGTCGACTCCGACTCGACGGCATTTAACAACAACAACGAGTGGACCTCTCTAGCTTGCCCAGATATTTTAAAATTAAATCACGAAAGTTACAATGGCTGGTGGGATAGGACCTACTGGAGACCAAGTGGATCGAGACTGAACCAGATTTTCAGATTAATGTTTACTGCCATGAAAATAATCATGCAAATGTAACTTGCAGATAAATGCCTGTATAGCCAACCAGATAGCAAAGGGATCATAAGAAATAGTCGGAACAAAATTCAGTCCATGATTTAAAACCAAACACTATGCTGGAGATAGATTAACATCTGAAATGTTTATGATCTCTAATTCTGCCTGGATTTTGATCATGCCACCATGTTGCAGCTGTCTTATGAACAGAAAAAGACCACAAGGCCTATCTAGTCTGCCCTGGTCTTCTTGACATTACCTCTGTCACGACCTCTGCGTGGATGTCTAGGTTCTAAAAAATTCATGGCCCTGTACACCCTGCGAATGGGGGTGAGATGTGCTGCTTATTCCACCATGGAGGTGGAATAAGCAGTTGAAGTGACACCGATTGGACCTGGGAACCTTCCTGAAGGCCGGGATCAGCGCATGGTAGGTCCTGCTGCCCGATCCTGGCCCCAGCTGCCCAGCCCGAGGTTGGGCGATGGGGTAACAGGGGGTCAGCAATGCGGCGGTGGGACCAGCATGCGGGGAGGATGTGTCCGCCAGGCCATCTCAGAGTCTGATCCTGACTCCTACGGTGCAGAATAGGGTCTTAACGGGCCTGTCCTGCTCGGGACCATCCAGACAGCCTGAATATGCCCCTATTGGGATCAGGCTCCACATGTATTCATGCAATGTGGAGCCATGCAATTCCATCCTAACCAATTTCTTCTGTAGGTCAACCAGTTCTGACCAGCTACTATCAATTCCCATCGATTCCACCTCTTCTAATAAGGATACTTTCTCCACATCCTTGCAATGTCTCAGTTTTTATACTATTTCCTTTTTTAATTAGTCTTGTTTTATTTGATTCTTTTGTGTGTCAAATATGTGTGCATATATAGTTCAAAGCCATTAAGGGGTTGAACTGTAAGGGTGCCGATAATGTTCACCACAACTGTAGAGGTCTTGGCATAATGATTTGAGATTACTTGCTATAGGCAACTTATACCATACTTATGAATAAGCCAAGCTTAAATTAAACATGAAAGTTGGGCACAACAAGAATCTCTCACTTATAATGTATCTCCTACATTCAAATAATTAAACAGGGACAATAGATCCATCTAATGATACATCCCTTCAAAATCTCAACAATAGATCATTTAAACCTGAATTAAAACACCACTTCTGTGTACTGAAGTGATCAAAGATAAACCCATAAATGCACTGTAAAAAAATATTAAATCTGCAGATGTTTGATGTGAAACATCAAGGCTAATGTTCCCTTTAATCCAATGTGCACGGCCAAAAGAACAAATTTCCATTTGTACCAAAAGCTTGTTCTTTGTAAACCTTACACAGTTGAGTTATTTGTAAACCATTATGATGCATAGATACAGAGGTATAAAAACGTTGTTAAATACATGCATAAAAGAGACATAAGACATAGACAGAAATAATCTATTTCAATCAGCTAATGCCCAATTTGAAAAACAGCTTCTTAGTTGTAGGCATTTTCATAAAAAAGGGCCACATCTTATTGCAAGGATAATTGCTATCTCAGTAACTTTATACACAGGTTACAACACTTTTAAAAATCAGTAGAAAATTATATTTTCACTTTATATGAAGTTAAATATTACTTAAAAGCACTATACATCAACTGCCTATTTTCTGTTAATACAAATGGCTCACTCATGTAAGTATATTTTACAAAGCTTTACCACAATTATTTACTTAAAGTACTATGATGACAAGGGGAATGCCTGAATTAAAAGCAATTCCTCATCAGCAATTTGAGTTTAAGAATGATGGAGTAAGGGATGTCATGAGATGTTCTATCCTGCCGTGCATTTCTAACGCTGCTATTTGTTTTCATTTTTTGCATATTGCACTTTATCTATACCTTTGAGAAATGTAAGCTCCACTGCTCTACTGGCAACAACTCAAAGCATCTTCTTTATTTATTATATCTTTATTATATCACTTGATTGACTGTCCAAGCTAAAGCGTCAGGGCAGTTTACAATAGAAAAATGCTGCATTCAGGGAGGAAAGGAACGCAAAATATACGACAGGAAAGTGAAAAGAATAGGAGAGGAAAGTGGAAAGAATAGGAGAGGAAAGTGGAAAGAATAGGACATGTAAAAGCAAAAGGCGCATGACAGAAAAATCAAAGGTTAGGAGGAAAGAGGTGTTATAATCGATACAGACTGCTATCAAGAGCAACCCCCGATGCAGAGAAATGGTGTTCTTGAAACATAATCGGGTTGAAAGTGGATTTCTAATATGGACTAGTATGCATATGAAGCTCACAGATTAAATTCAGATAAGTGCTGTTTTTCATGGTTTATGAAATGTTATGATTGAAATTTTAATATCACAGCAGACAGATAATGATACAGTGATAGCTATATCCACACCTGCTCTTTTTTGAGATTTGATGGCCCATTTCAACAAGGAGTGCTAGTAGGAATTGAACTTGGTCTCTTGGCTACCAAGCCAGTGTTCTAACCACGAGGCTACATCTCCATTCCTTGTAGCCTTAGGCAAGTCACGTAACCATCCACTACCTCAGAAGAAAGGCCTGGTAATCTACTTATGGTCACATTGCCAAGAAAACCGAGGAGCTGCTGGGTCACCAGGAGTCAACATTGACTTGAAGGCACATACTACATTTTTGATCCATTTCAAATTTGAGGGGCATGTTTACTAAAGAGCGGTAGCCGGTAGCATGGGCTCTGGTGCAGGGATAACATCTGTTTGGCCAAGGAAAGATAAGGAGAAAATCTTCCACAGTAATACCAAGGACCAACAGGCAACAAGTGGAAGGAACACAGACAATTAAAAACTTTTTATTTAAAGGCTCCACCTGGCCAACTTTCAGCTAATTAGCCTTCTTCAGGGGCCAGTCTTAATGACAGCTTTAGCCAGTACATATCACCACCTTTGGGCAATCACTCTTCTTTTTTTGTGCAGCAGTTTTCACTATGGAAAGCCCTTCACTTCACTCTGGACGCTCTGAAGCTTGGCTTTACTCTCCTGCAAAGCCTGTCACCAACACCCTTTGCAGCAAAGGTGATGTTATGTACTAATCAGAGCGGTCATTATGACTGGGCCCTGAAAAAGGCTAAGTAGCTGAAACGTGGCCAGGTTGGGCCTTTAAATTAAAAGTTTTAATTGCCTGTGTGCCTTCCGCTTGTTGTCCGTTGGTCCTTATAATGTGTGTTTGGGCCATGAAGTAGTAAGGCGTGCATGGCCCAAAGTCAACCATGCTAAAAATGCCGCACTACCTGAGCAGCATGTGAATAGGTGGGATTAAGGTGGCGAGAGGGAAGAGTGATGCTCCTCACTTTCTTGTTTACTACTTATGTGTATCTTAGCATACTCTAGTCCCCAGTTTTGTGATGTTGTTCATTCTGATTAGATTGTAAACTCTGATGAGCAGGGACTGTCTCTTACAGCTATATGGACAGCGTATGCCTTGTAGCGCTACAGAAATGATGAGCAGTAGACGACATGGCGTGTGACTAGAGTGGGCGTGCCTTCAAGCACAACACACGCCTGCCTCTGACCGGGCGGTAATTGCACCTGCGCCGCTAGTGCATTGCTAGTTTTCACTTTTTATATGGAATAAAGCTGTTTATGCGACCTGCATACTTTTGATCTGTAATAGATTACTGTAACTCCTTATATATCAGCTATCCAGTCATATCCCATTAAAACCCCGGTGCCTTCTTAACGGATGTAAACAGTTGTATCATATAATACCTTTTTTTGTCTCCTTGTACTGGTTGCCAGTGGTCAATGGATTAAATATAAACTATTTATGATTGCTTTTAAAGCTTTGCAATATACTGCACCTGTTTCTCTTCATGCTGCTTTAACAGCAAAACCACCTCTATTTACACTTTAATCCTCACAGCATTTTTCTTGCTATTACCGCCTTCTAATCCTTACATAAGGATGTAGTGTCGTACATAAACAGGCCTTTTCAGTAACGGGTCCCACTTTACAGAAAACCTCTTTGAGGCTACAATTTGAACCTGATTTGTTAGTTTTTGAAAGAATCTTAAGGCAATGCTATTTAGAGATACATTTGCTATCATCAAATAACTCATCACATCACAAAAATTCTTATTGTTATAACTAAGGATGTTGCTATTATGATTCAGTGTTGTAAATTTTACTACATAAAGGCACATTTTAGAAAGGCCGTTTAATGAGGTGGAAGAGGCATGGAAGTGAAAACATCTGGAAATCTATACCAGTTTTAAAAGAGAGGGTGAGTACATGGGAGGCTGATGTAAAATCAACATATCTCTGTCCTCCAAATAGACGTGTTTTGTAATTTATAGAAGGATGTGCAATACGAGGCGTCATTTCACAAATGTACATTTGGGGGACATTGACAGAGGAAACCTGACAACTTACAAATGTTGGCATTTTACAATGAGCACATGTAAATGTCAGCACTTACATGGGTAGCTAGCTGTTTTGCAAACCCAGACGTGCAGATACTCCTAATTACACAGGACTCTATTTATACGTCATTTCAATCTGGAGGGTGAAACAAACATTCGGGGATTAATCCCCCCTTAATTCCTCTTGCAAAGGGATGTGCTAAATTCATGCCAGGGAGCAGGTGGACTTGCTGGCATGGACAGTTTTGGGCTTACATGTGCATTCCCTATATGAAATGGGGAATGCCTGTGCAGATTATTGTTCTGCCCGTGACCCGCCTATATGTAAACTGGATGCAATTCACACACGTTGTATAGCTGCTTCTACACATTTAAATCACAATCAGGCCTTCTAAACTAGTCTCCTTTATGTTTATTTCAAATGCTGCATTGCTATCCACTCAGAATTTTAGATTAGCACTAGCAGTAAATAAATTATTAATGTTATCTTCACCATTTTTATGGTTAATGGTATTTTCATATTGTTTACCATCTTGGGCAGTTCATGTATCTACAGATGTGATATCCAAATCAATAAAGGAAATATGGAATATATGATATATATCAATCTATCAAATTAATGAAAGAGGCATTTTTAATATAACTTGCTAAACTCGTTTGAATTCCTAACTCTTATAGCAATATCAGCTGAATGGCTAAACTTCAGAGGAACGTGCACCCTTCTCTTGACAGAGAGGAGGTTTTTGGTGCATGGCTTATATATGGAGGAGACAATGAAGTGAGAAAAATACTAAAGGACATGCGTAAAGGCTACCTGAGAAATAAGTAAGGAAAGAAGTCTTGTAAATGACCGCAACCATAAGTTAATGTACAAGAAATCTAAAAGCTAAACCGAAAGCTAAAAACAAAACTCAGGAGAACTGAAAGAAAATGGAGAAAAACCAACGATGAAAATGACAAAATAACATACCTATACGAACTCAATGCGTATCATTATGAGACTGACAAAGCAAAGAAAATCTACCACATGAAAATCCTCAACACCTCCATAAACAGACCTCGGGAACTCTTTCAGATAATCAAAAAACTGACAAAAACACCACACAACTCTGACCAACTACCACAGATTCCACCAGATCTCCTGGCCCGTCAATACAAACAACTACAGCGACCGCAAAACCTGCAACTAACCTCACAGTCAACTACAGAGAACCTCCACCCCAACTTGCACAGTGACTGGATCACCTTCAAAGAAACATCAACAGAAGAAATTTCAACCACCATCTCCTGCCTTCACACCACCACCTCCCCGCTGGACCCAGGCCCCACTAACTGGATAAAGAAATCAAAAAATGAACTGAGCACACCATTAACCCGTATCGTCAACGAATCCTTCTCCAGAGGACACATGCCAGACGCCCTCAAAACCACGATCATCCGTCCTTCCTTGAAAAAGCAAAACCTGGATCCTCTCGACCCAGCATCCTACAGACCCCATAGCAAGTCTACCTTTCACAGCCAAAATAATCGAGAAGATTGTCCAGCAACAGCTTCAGGAACACCTCGATGTTAACAACATACTGGACCCTCAACAACACGGCTTCCGCCCGCTACATGGAGTCGAGACCCTCATGACCACGCTGATGAACACCCTCCTCACAGGAACTCAAGGAAGACACTCCGGATACGCCATGATCTTCCTTGATATATCTGCAGCCTTTGACACCATCTCTCACAACATCCTCATACACAGACTACAGACTATCAGGATCAAGGACACCGTGCTGAAGTGGTTTCAATCCTACCTAACAGACAACAGCTAATCCACACCAGCGCTTCAACCTCCCCCCCATTCCAGCAACACCAGGAAGTACCCCAAGGATCCACTCTGTCAGCCATGCTCTTCAATATTTACCTCCAGCCACTCTGCACAGTCATACGCACCCACAACGTCAGCTTCCACATCTACGCTGATGATATCATGCTCTATGCTCCCATTACAACCACAAACCCAACAAACACCCACCTGTCAGCATGCTTCACAGCAGTGTCTGACTGGTTACAAACAAACAACTTAACTATCAATATAAAGAAAACCGAAGCCCTCATAGTAACAAAGGATCCAGACTTCACACCACCCACACACCTCAACATAGGAACTACGAGCATCCAAATTCAACCACAGATAAGATACCTGGGCATTATCATTGACCAAGCACTCACCTTAAAGCAACAGATCACTAAAACCTCCGGAACTATATTTCACAAAGCAAGAACAGTGCAACGTCTCAGACCCCTCCTGGAACATCACGACTTCCGAACAGTGATGCAAGCCATGACACTCCCACATCTAGATTACTGCAACATAATCTACCATGGACTTCCAGCCACACACACCAACCCCCTCCGAACTGCATTAAACACCACTGCGAGAATCATTCAGAGCGCAAAGAAAACCGACCACATCACCCCAATTCTGAAGGAACTACACATTCTCCCCCCCTTGAGGCACGGACAAAATACAAAGCCATCCTACTCACCCACAAGGCTATCCATCAAACACAAGACAACCAGCTTCGCACCCTACTGGCTCGCCCAGCCCACGGCAGATCTACTAGACAAGACTCCAACGTTTCCCTCACCATCCCTCACAAAAGAACCAAATGCTCGCAACGGACCTGCAAACGAGCCTTTGAACTCTATGCTCCATCTTTATGGAACTCCCTACCGAACTATCTCAGAAACAATACCAACCTGCTATCTTTCAGAAAACAGCTGAAAACCATCCTTTTCCAGGAATACTTCAACTCGACCCCCACCGAAAAACCTGCAAACCTCTAAGCTCACCCACAATGAACCTCTACCTCAAGGCCTATGTCTATGTCCATTGTCTGTCCTATGTCCAAAGTCTATCCTATGTCAGAATCATCAATGTTGCCTCCCCGGTGGTGGCCCTACCCTGTACTTAATTCCCCCCCCCCCCTATGTACCACCGCTTTGACCCGGCGAAAAGCGGTATATAAATACAGCTAAATAAATAAAATAAATAAGAAATGATAATTGCCTTTCGTAAAAGAACCAGTTCAAACAATACTGACTACATGCTAATGAAATCCAGCACCTGACCACTAGAAGTGGAAATGATTACCACCAATTATTTGTTCGTTTAAGCCATATCCCTGTAGCAAAATGCTTTGGAAGGTGTCATTGGTATAACTGGAAATTCAATTCCTACTTCTACAAAGGAAAAAAAATATGCAAAACAATTTAGGGAATATCAGAGTGTATGACAAATGAAAATATAAAGAACCCTGATAACTGCATCCGCAGTACTGGCAGCATTCATATTAGCACAGAGGTAGCGCTGGAGCCATGTTAATTGTAAGCACAATTAAATAAATTAAAATAAAATAAATAACTGCATGCAGACATTCCCTCCAGTCATTAATGCGGGTCCTCCACCACCACCATACTAATTTTTGGGACTGAACATGCAGTAAACTATTGCGCTTATTGAACATACACCATAATTCAATATAGCATTCCACCATACTGGGGAGACAGATGTCCAGAATATAATTCAGGTACACTGAGTGCCCTCAACAGTTGGTTTTATAAGATTTTCCATATGACATTATTATTAGTTACGTCTGAGGCATGTTTTTTAAGGCTTTCTTCGCACATTTAAAACTTCACAGCAGTTGGCAGGGCGAAGTGTTTTGTTTTCACATACTCATGGGAACACACCTTTTTTAGCTTTTTGATTGTACTATTTATAATTTTATTTTATTTATTGTTTATTCTCAAAAGTTTTTTTTACTCTGCAAAAGCTTTTTAGTGTATCATTAAGTTTTTACTCTTCACCAGCGATGACAGAACAGGGTCTTAGTTTTTTTTTTACAGCATTTTGAAATGCCAAGATTTGGCATGTTCCAATAGGTTAACTTTTAATGGGATATAATATGCTATCCTTTGACCAAGTTTTAATTGTCTTTTTCCAGCAAGATTTTCCTACAACAGCAGGATTTTATAAGGTATTTGGACGTCTCTTAGTATGTCCCCCTTTTTTTGGTCCTCCTCATCTCTTCTTCTTTGTGCTGCCTTTGAGGCACTTTTAGTGCTTTTTAGTTATCCATGTGCTAATTTGTAATTTGTGTCCATACATGACACTATGCAATATATGGACTCATTTTATTTGTACTATTCAGGTATATTTCATTTGTTTGTTTTGCCTCTTTCTTTTTATGAACAAGTTGATAAGATGGCTACCTCACTGTTTCTTATGCCTGGAACAAACTACCTGTCTCTTCTGCCCTGCTTCTCCACCCGATCGGCAGCATTGAGGGAGAGCAGGAATGTAAGCTCCTCCCAGCTCCCCTCCGACAAGGCCAATCAGGCCCAACGGAAACCCTCAGCCGGACATTTAAATTTCACTGCAGCAGCCAGCACAGTCTCTTCTGCCCTGCCCCTCCACCCGATCGGCAGCATCGAGGGACAGCGGGAAGGTAAGCTCCTCCCCACTCCCCTATGACAAGGCCAATCGGACCCTCCCACCAAGCCAGCGTGCCCGCACCTGAGGGCCCTTTGGCATGGCCCTTAGGCGTGGAACTTAGAAACGTAGGCATGATTATGACAAAGGTATGTTGATCTACTCCATAATAAATCTTTTACTATTCACAAACCCTGTATAATATTGTAAGTAACAAACACAAAAGTTTATTCTCTATAACAATCTTGCTGTAATCACTGCTGTATTTCACCTAACCAGAATCAAAAGATAACTTATTGCTAGAACCTTTATTAGCCAGTCCTACCAAGCTATTCTTAATGCACAGAACTGTAACAAAACTGCTGCATTCTTGTCACAAGAAAACAATTTTGCTACATTGTATCCATCAAATTGTATTTACATTGTTTCAGAGTGCTACACACAACAATCTGCTACCTACCCACTATCTCTCCATTAGATGCCTGCTGTAACACACTGAACTTACATAGGTAGTCCGTTATTTCTCAACTTCTTCACCTTTCACTCACACCTCTCTCCCAGCATGGAGAACTATACCAGCCACAAAGCACACCACCTTATGGATCCACATCCTAGTCCTCTCCATAGTCTCAGCCCTCCTATCAAATACCTTTGAAGTGAAACATAACATAGCAAATTACATCCCAATAATCTATTCACACAGAATACCTCTCAATGTCAATTCCTGGCCCTATCCCCACTGATATCAAGTTCACCGAAAATGCAGGCTCACATATATCATTCCTGAAACCACCACCCCCACCCAGCACACATATCCAATCCATACCCCTTTAATATGCACCCTGATCAATGTATGCTCAGCCAGGAATAAAATTCCACTTATCACAGACCTAATATATGATCACAGCCTTGATATACGCTGTATTACAGAGACATTGTTTCTTGAAACAGATTCAGTCCTCATAAACCAACTTTGCCCCTCCACTCACTCAATCTACAACAGCATAAGAACAAACAGAGGCTTAGTACTAGCAAAGAAAGAACTAAACTTTTCCACTGTCGAATCAACTTCCACTCCAGGCATTGATCTGATTAAATTATCCAACAACTCACTCTCCACATGCCTACTATACAGAGCACCTCAATCTGATAGCCTTGACCTCTCTTTATTACTCGAATCAGCTTGCACTCCACAAACCACCACACACCCTCTCATCACCCGAGGCAATTTCAATATCTCTTCAACCTCACAAAACAGGCCGCTTCCTTCTTAGAAGCTATGGAAACCTTACACGTCACCCAGATCCTCAATTCACCTACCCACAACAAGGGCAACACCTTGGGCCTGATATTCGTACCACACATTATTATGGGCAACTCTCATATACCACACACTTTTTACCCTGTCCCATGGTCAGACCACTCACTGATACTATTCTCTGTTCCCTCTTATCACCAGAAAAATACCTTTCCATCCTCATCTCCACAGACTTGTAAATTCAAACAATTTGACATCAGCCTATTTCTTAAACAAGTAACTCCCCAATTAGAATCGACAATTGACAATGAGGTCAACTTCGACTCCCAAATCAACAGATGGAATACGATCTTGACCACAGTGGCACAAGTACTCCCCAAACCGCCCACACAAACACCGCAAAAGAGCACCTTGGTTCTCTACATCACTACATGATTTAAAAACAGAACTCCGACAGCTTGAATGCTGCTGGTGTCGTCTACGCGACCCATCTAGCCTCACCGCCTATTCTGAATTGTAATAGTACAATTTATGGATCGTAGGATTATATTCTCATTGTATTCTCTTTTCCGCTTTAGTGTTTCATGGTAGTAGGTGCTACTACCATGAAACACTAAAGCGGAAAAGAGAATACAATGAGAATATAATCCTACGATCCATAAATAAACCTAGGGAACTATTCTCCATTGCCAAAGCCCTATTAAAAGAAACACCAAATCAAGAGCTGGAAGATAAAATTTCTCCACAAACCATAGCAGACCATCTCTGCTCTAAATACGCCTCACTCTCATCCAAAACCAGAGGCCCAAATCTCCAAGATAACCCCCAAAACAATTTGGAACCAGTTTGACTCTCCGTCCCTTGAAAACATAATAAATGTCATTAAAAACCTTACCACCACTACCTCTGCCCTCGACACATGCCAAGTCACATGGATTAAAAGTACAAAGGAAACACTAAGCCCCTTCATTCAATCCATGGTTACAAACGCCCTTAAAACTGGAATCATGCCTGTGCCCCTGAAAGACAGCTCCATTCGTCCCATCTTAAAAGAGAACAAACTGGACCCCACATCACCAGCATCCTACAGACCGATTTCAAGTATCCCCCTACTAGAAAACATAACTGAAAAAATTGTACAAAAACAGCTGCAGAATTACATTGATGACCACACCCCTCTTGACCCCTTCCAACATGGTTTCAAAAGGAATCATGGTGTAGAAACCCTGATCACGTCCCTCCTTGACTCGGTAATAACATACACCCAATCTCCCAACCAAGGATGCATACTAATCTTCCTTGATATCTCCTCAGCTTTTGACTCCCTCCCCCACAGACAGCTCCTCAACAGATTCCACGACATAGGTCTTAGAGACCCAACACTAAACTGGTTATCGCCATATCTTGAAAACAGAACACAACAAGTACGAATTGGCAATAAACCTCCCTATCATTCACACTCTCTCAAGGAGTCCCCCAAAGCTCCAGCCTCTCAGCACTCCTCTTTAATATCTTTCTTCAACCCATATGCAAACTATTCCAAGAATACCACATACAATATCAACTGTATGCCAACGATATTATGTTCTTTACCACCTTTAAGATCTCCAAGCCAAACTTTACCAATATCAGCAACTGATTCTCTAAGTTAAGACAATGGCTCCACCAACACAACCTTATAATTAACCAAACCAAGACAGAAGCCATCCACATCTCCTCCAACCTATCATTTGTTCCCCCATCCTCTATTGTCCTTGGAGATTACACCATCACGGTAAAGAATGAAGTCAAATACCTAGGCCTAATAATAGACCAAAACCTCACTTTTCATGAGCAGATAAAAACAACTGATTCCATTTACTTCAAAATATGAACCTTAAGGAACCTCGTCCCTTACTAAACCCAGACTCCTTCCAAACTGTCTGCCAGGCCTTAACAACCTCGACCCTTGACTTTTGTAACCTCATATACCATGGTCTCCCAAAACACAGCCTACACCCTCCAGATGGCCAGAACACACTTGCGTACCTAATAACAAGCTCACCTAGACAAGCCGACATCACCCTCATCTTTAAGGACCTCCACTGGCTCCCTGTACAAACTAGGATAAAATTTAAAACCATCACCTTAATTCATAAAGTTCTACACAATGAATCCACCCCTGCCTACTCTCGCTCCTTTCAAAACTAAACTCCACCAGACCACATAGATCAAACACAACAAACATTTTAAACATTCCATCACAAAAGAAAAAGTGCACACAATTCACATGTAACTGAGCCTTCTCCCTCTATGCCCCCTCTATATGGAATGCCCTCCCCTCTGGCCTTAGAGGTTGCAACGACCATTCGGAATTCTGTAAAAAGCTTAAAACCTTCCTCTTTACCGAATACTTTACCCTGCCCCCCTAAACACCAGATCTCCAATGCTAATCAAAATTAAACCCCATCCAAGATAATCAAAATTAAACCCCTTCTTCTCCCCTCCTCATCCCTCCACTTCCCTATCTCCCCCCCTTATCCCCCAATTAATGTAAATAGTTCTATTGCAAATGTTCTACCATTGTTGTTCCTTGTAAAACAGCTATAAATACACTGTTACAAATTGTTCATTGTAAACCATTTTGAATTGCAGAAAAATGGTATATAAAAAATGTTAAATAAAAAAAATAATAAACATTTTTTGGAAAGTCCCAGCAAGAGTTTGTGTTGCCAGAAGCATGGTAATGAGTGGGTATCAGCTCAGGAGAAACAAGATCAAGTCAGCAATGCCTGATTCACTCCACCCACGTCAGGCTGGTTTCCGCCGAGGGCACAGCACCGAAACCGTTCTGCTTGCACTACTAAATGAATTACATGTCACTCACGATCGCGGTAATATCACTCTTCTTGTCTCACTGGATTTGTCTGCTGCATTTGATTTGATTGACCATCGTTCACTCCTGTCCCGACTTTCCGACATTGGTCTCCAAGGTACTGTTTGGCATTGGTTCCGCTCCTTCCTTTCCTCCCGCTCCTTTTCTGTGCATGTAAATGGTCAGGCCTCTCCTGTCCTTCCCCTCACTTGTGGTGTACCACAAGGCTCTGTACTCTCCCCTCTACTGTTCAATATTTTCCTTGCTCCGTTGCCCGTGATTATCCAGCAATACCCGGTCTCCTCCTATTTTTATGCGGATGACATTGTTCTCCTGTTTCATACTTTGCCCTTATCCCCTGACATTTCTCAGTTGAATCTCTGCCTTTCTCACATTGCCTCCTGGTTATCAGAAAATGTTCTTCACCTCAACCCAGCAAAGTCCTCTGCAATGTGGGTCTCCCTGAGTGGCTCATATACCACTCTTGCTCCTTCCATTGGATCAACCAGCATTCCCCTCACATCCTCGTTTCACTACTTGGGCTTTCTTTTGGACCCTTCTTTGACCTTTCATGAGCACATTTCCATGATCTCCCGCCGCTCCTTTGCTGCTTTATGGCAAATCAGGGCCGTCCAATCCGTATTACCTACCAGTTCCCTAGGCACCCTTGTCATTGCTCTCGTCATTAGCAGATTGGATTATTGCAATGTTTACTTAGCCAACCTTCCTAAATATTGCCTCCAAAGGCTTCAACGCATCCAGAACACTGCAGCTCGCCTGATCACCTCTTCTAGAAGTTTCGATCACATTACCCCCATTCTTCTTCGTTTGCATTGGCTCCCCCTTCATTACCGATTCCATTATAAATTTCTGATTCTACTTCATCGAGCCATTTACACCAGTACCCCCCTTTATTTGGCAGATTGCATTTCCCTTTACTCTCCTCATCGACAACTCCGCTCCATCCATACCAACCATCTATCCCTTCCCTCACCTTCCCAAGCCCATCTGGAACAGACACGGCACTCTGCTTGGTTTTTCCTCAGACCATTATTATGGAATACACTGCCTGCTTCTCTCTGACTAGAATCATCCTACCCCCAGTTCAAGTCACTGCTTAAGACATATTTATTCCAGAAAGCCTTTGACCTCCCCCTCAAAGCCCCCCCTGACTGTTCTTTGTCTTCGTCTGTAATCCCATGAATTGTCTTGTTTGTCTTCCTTTCTGTCACTATGGTTTATTATGAGTTGATATTAATGTATGATTGGTTTGCCCTTTTCTACACCCTCTTTCCTATCTATTTTTTGGCGTTCTATTTCCTGGTTTGCAGTGTTTAATCAGTTTTTATTGTACACCGCTTAATGCTTTTGCCGTAGTGGTATATCAAATATGTAATAAAGATAAAGATAAAGGTACCCACCCACAAAAAAGTGTGAACAATAAGGATTTGAGCAAATCAAGGCCTTTTTTTCAGGAAATGGCAATTGGAAAGAGGCAGGAGCTGGTTTGAATTCAAGTGAGTTTGATTATATGTTACTTGTTTTTGATTTTTCATAATTTCATTATACTTTATGTTATGTTTTAAAGCATTTTAATTGGCTGTAAATCACATGGTCACCTTTTGACAGTAACTCAGTATTAAAAAGTTGTAAATAAAGGGAATAGAAGGATACTGCTATGAAGAAAGGCTTAAAAGGTTAGAGCTCTTCAGCTTGGAAAAGATAGCTGAGGGGAGATATGATAGAGGTCTATAAAAAATAAGTGGAGTGGAGTGGAGTGGGTAAATGTAGATCAGTTGTTTACTCCTTCAAAAAGTAGAAAGACTAGGGGACATGCAAAGAAGCTACGCGGACGACATCATGTTATACTCGCCACATCTACGCGGACGACATCATGTTATACTCGCCATTTGATGTGTCAAACCCGGATTATAGTAACATATGTCGTTGCCTCTCTGAAGCTGAACTGTGGCTGAAATCAAGGAATATGAATATTAATTTTAAAAAAACAGAAGTTCTATTTATAACAAGAAACACAAGCTTCACTCCCCCACTTGAAATCAAGATTGGAAAAAAACTCTCTCCCAGTCAAAGATGAGATCAAATACTTGGGAGTCACTCTGGATAAAACCCTCAGCCTCACCAAACATATAAAACAATCTGTAAGAACAATATATTTCAAATTGAGGACAATCCAACAACTTAGACCACTGATAGATAACACTGATTTCAGAACCATAGTACAAACACTTATTACACCACATTTAGACTACTGTAATGGTATTCTTCAAGGGACCTCTAAGAAAAATATTCACACTCTTCAATTAGCCCAAAATGTCACCGCAAGGATTATCTACAAAGCGAAAATTTCAGATCATATATCTCCGATCCTCTACGCTCTCCATTGGCTACCCGTCTCATGCAGAATCATCTACAAGTCCTTAGTCAATACGTTTAAGATCTTTAATAATATAGCACCATCTTTCTTATCTACGCTGATCACCATCCCACATGATAATAGATCGAGACGAAGAATAAACCTTCACACGATACAAGTTCCTGATTCTATTCGAAAAACAAGTCAGAAGACAAGTAACACAGCTTTCTCATACTTCGCTCCTACGCTATGGAACAACCTCCCGATTGAAATCAGAGAAATCAAAGATCTTCAATTATTTAGAAAAAATCTAAAAACCCATCTATTTACTCTGCACTACAATAACCTCCACATTGAAGATAATCCTAACACAGAAAAAAACACCGTTCATCAATCACTCACTGACCCTACTTAGACAAAGCATAAACCTTTCTCACACATTCACATTACTCACCTAGATTAACCTTACCCTTAGAAAGCAATTTGCTTGTCGCTAATGTGAATAACTGTAATTTAATGTAAATATTTGACTTTACTGTTGATGTACTGTTGGTACTATGTTTTGAAACATTAGCTAATTAATACCCAGTTCATATGTTCCTACCCCTCCTGTTATCTCATTGTATTTTTAAGTTACACTTAATAGTTGAATGTTCTTTGTTCTAAATCTGTTCTATGTAAAATAGTTCTTTGTTCTAAATCTGTTCTATATAAAATAATAGTGCTCTATTATTAATGTTTGTTACCTGTAAACCGCCACTGATCTCTGGAAGTGGCGGTATAGAAAAGATGTATAAATAAATAAATAAATAAATAAATAAATAAATAAATAAATAATGTAACACATTTAAGACTAATCAGAGAAAATATTTTTTCTATATAGAAAATTAGCTAAATAAATAATATTTTTTCGCTCAACGTGTAATCAAATTCTGGAATTCGTTGCTGGAAGATATAGTAAAAGCTGTTAGTGTAGCTGGGTTTAAAAGAGGTATGGATAAGTTCCTGGAGGAAAAGTCCATAAACCATTATGGACCAATGTTTCTATAGGATCTCTAAAGGAAAAAAGGGGACTGTCGTAGTTGCTGATATGAAAGGACAGACTAGATAAGCGATGTGGTGATTTTCTGTCGTCATTTTTCTCTGTTTCTTTTATTAAACTAGACTGGGGAAATCCACTGTTTAGTCCTGGGAAATGTATTTTGGAATCTTTCTAGCTTTTGGAAACCTGACAGGTCCTTTTGACCTGGATTGGCCACTGTTGGAAACAGGATACTGTGTTCGATGGACCTTAGTCTGTCCCAGTATGGCAAATCTTATGTTCCAATCCAGGATAAAGCCCAGTAGTTATTAAAGGAACCACTATTTTCCTGAAATGTTCTATTTTCTCTATAGGATGTATAACTCTGCATACTCAGAAAAAATACAAATAGCACTCTATTAGCACAAATATCAACAATTCTTTAAAGAGAACCTCAGATTGGGTGGCAACAGTGTATCAAACTCTTAAACCATTGCCCATAGCATCATTATCTGTCTCTAAAGTTGTGCAATTTATTAAATATTACCAAAAGCTTTTTTATAAAACAATTGTTTCAATTTTTTTTAAAGTGCATA
This sequence comes from Ichthyophis bannanicus, assembly GCA_033557465.1. Lineage (NCBI taxonomy): Eukaryota > Metazoa > Chordata > Amphibia > Gymnophiona > Ichthyophiidae > Ichthyophis > Ichthyophis bannanicus. Next base: position 152,170,151 of record CM066044.1, read on the forward strand.
GACTATAACAACTATTAAACGTAAAGAATCAACAAAGCACTTATCTGCCCAAAAGAAGCACCCAACATGAAGCCATGTTTCAGGCTAAAAAACAAACCTTGCTTCATGAGAAAAGCTTATCGAACTAGAAACACTTCTAAGCAGCCATTTACTCAAAGCTTCCTTCAAGGTCACTAAGGAACAGGAAATAGCAGCAGAATTTATAGGAGGTACCAACAAACACCTGGCTATTTTGAATCAGAAGGGGCGCAATCACAAGACCGTTAACCATTCAATCGCTTGACTGAATCCATTAGATGACACGATAAATCCATTGTTTTTTCTCGGAGATTTAAAAATTGCTCACAATTACCACCTTTCCAAGTATCTGGCACCATGTCAATCACTCACCAAATAAAGTCTTTAATATTATAAAGCATATGCAAGAAATGAGCCACCAACGGAGCAGCAACATTCCCAGTTCTTAATCTACTAGAATACTCATTCAAACATGTTTTAATCGGACATTTTGTACGGTCCACATACACCTTCATGCAACTACAAGTGATGACATATATTACAAAGCTGGAAGTGCATGATGACCACTGCCAAGCACGAAAAGACCCATTGATTCCCAGATAAATCCAAACAGGTCCAGAAATAATATCTGCATACCACTGACAATTATGACAGGGCTCATTACTACAATCTGTCAAATCCCCAGTAGGGGGAAGTAACCAATCAGCAATATTACGACTCCGACGAAATGCTATGAGCGGGAGCTCACGCAACGCCTGGTATACAGATAACATTGTCCAGTGGGCACGAATTAGTTGAGTAATCTTCCTTATCTCATGCATATAGGGAAGTACACACACCAGTCTTTCACATTCCGAACATTATCTATATAATAATAAATGATCACGATGCACATTTTTAGCCTGTCGAAAAGCTTTAGAAATGACAGATTCTGGGTAACCAAGCTGCTGAAGATGTAGCAGATCCTTAGCTTTTTCAAGAAACTGTGCAATGGTTTAACAAATTCTCTTCAACAGATATTTCCTATTCCTCAGTGACCTTGAAGGAAGTTTTGAGTAAATGGTTGCTTAGAAGTGTTTCTGGTTTGGTAAGCTTTTCCCCAGAAGCAAGGCTTGTTTTGGAGCCTGAAATATGAATTCATGTCAGGTGCTTCTTTGGGGTAGATGAGTGTTGATTCTTTAAGTTTAATGATTATTATTAAATTGTTTTATAAAAGGTTTTTAGTAAGATTTAATAAATTGCACAACTTTAGAGATTGATGATAGTGCTATTGGCAATGGTTTAAGTGTCTGATACACTGCTGCCACTAAATCCGAGGGTTTCTTTAAAAAAACTTTTGGTATTTATGCTAGTAGAGTGCTATTTGTATTTTTTCTGATTATTATTTTATAAGATCTTTTTGATTACTGGCTCTGCATAGTAGCATTATATTTCAGCAGAGATCCATTTGTAGTTAAACAATTAAGCTGAATACTGCAGGATAAAATGCTCCTTTAATGTTTCTACCTACAGCATATAGGCTAATTTTCAAAAGCAGTATTTTATTTTTCAAAAATCTCATATGACAGAACTGCATTTAGTCAGAAAATTCAGGAATAAAGATCACAGAATGGAAATACGTTGCCCTTAAATCAATATTGTAGTTTTTCATTTTATTTCCTTCATCGTGGAATTCACACTACACTAGTACATGCAACTTTGAACAACAGCTCACCATAAAGAGCATAAATGATAATTAGTAACTTCTGATTGACAAACTAAGTGATATGAACTTACTTTAATACTTCAACAAAAAAGATTTTCAAGAGATATGACTAAAAATCTTTAAGATTTTGTCAAGAAAGGGAATATTTTTCTTCATAAAACCTGCAAGCTTGCAGGGTCCCACGTGATGCATGAGTGAGTAAGGAGATCTTCCTGCTCGCTCTGGGGCTGCCTTGAGATATAACCTAGTCATTTATCACACCTCTGGACAGAAAGTAGAAATTGTTTGGAAGATAAGGTTGTGGAAAGAAGGTGTACACTGGGAGGAGATTAATGAGTGAAGAAAATATGCCTTTGCCTGCCAAAAAAGACCATGAGAAAACAGGCAGGTCCAGAGCCACAGCCTCCACGATACCGGAGCCAGCATCTCCCGGAGTTGAGAGTACAGACTTGGCACCGGAGGAGTTAGCGAAGGAGGTGGTCAAGCTATTAGACCCCAAGTTTGATCAGATAATGAAGAAGCTGGAAACAATGGGAGACTCGCTGACGGAGGTTGGACAGAGAGTTGAGGAACTTGAACACCGCATGGCGAGCACTGAGGATGAAGGAGGACGACAAGAGAGAGAGAGCGGTTGGAGCAAAAAAAGCAAATAGAGGCCTTACAAATTAAAGTGGATGATCTTGAAAACAGGTCAAGGCGAAATAACTTAAGAATCATGGGGGTGCCAGAGTCAACGACGGATCATCTGCTGCTGCCTCTGCTTCAAAAATGGCTGCCAAAGGAGTTGGGCCTAGACTCGCTGGTAGGAAACCTCAAAATAAAGCAAGCACATCATATCGGAACAGGACGAGAGGAAAGGCAAAGACCGCGGGTGGTGATTATGCGAGTCCTAAATTTCCAGCATAAAATACAACTGCTGCAGGCATACCGGAGAAAAGGAGATCTACGACTGGAAAATCAGAGGCTTTTGATGTTTCAGGACTATTCAGCAGCAGTGGCAGCAAAGATGAAAGAATTCACGCCCATCTGTACTGTCTTATTCAAGAAGAAGTCACGCTTCACTTTGGCATTCCCAGCGGTGTTGCGAGTCTCAAGGTTGAGACAGTGACTGCGGCAAAGCAATTCTTGGCTGGTTTGGAGGGGGACAATGGCGGAGAAGAGGTGCGGGCCTGAACCCTTGAGCAGGCAAAGATGGAGGGACATCGTCAGAGTGTGATGAACCCAACAAAATCAGGACATTGTGGACTATTATTCTTGAGTGCAGTAGGTGCAATGATAAAAAGTTTGAAGGGAGTGATAATGTGTTTTAATAGAGATACAGTGTGATGGAGAGTCGAGGCAGCCCTGCAGCGTCCAGCTGGGATTAGACCTCAGCAGGGAAGGGCTGAGGGTAAGAGATGCGATGGTTTTACAGGGAACACGGGGAACAGGGGGGGGAAGGGAAACGGAGGGGGGAGGGGGAGGGGAAGGGAGGGAGGGGTGTGGGGGTTGGGAGATCGACGAATGAATGGAGAATGTATGATTGGCATGATGGGGAAGGGGTGGGAATCGGGGAGGGAAAGGTAGATATAAATGATATAAAGGGTCAGGAAGGACACAATGAACTCCCTGAGCTATGGAACCGTAGATATGAGGAATTTTTGCATGGCACAAAGTCTGGGGTTGGGGTTGGGGCTGGGCAACCCTGGGCGAGGTTTCAAGCACTATGGAAAGTGGAAAAAAATATGATATTAGGAAATGTAATGGGGCATGATTTGTGGATAGTCACATGGAATGTGGGGGGAGTGAACACACCCATTAAGTGCACAAAAATACTACAAGCGTTAAAGAGAGGGAAAGCCCAAGTGGCCTTGCTGCAGGAAACCCACCTAAGTGCGCGGGAGCATGAGAAACTTAAGAGACTGGGTTAGACAGGTAATTGCTGCATCATCGGGTGGTCGGAAGAGGGGGGTGGCGATTTTATTTATTTATTTGCATTTCTTATATACCGCACTATTTGCGATCAGCGCGGTTTACATAAAACAAAACAGTATCCGACAATAAACAAAAGTCAGGTCATTACATTGAACAGGAAAAAGTAACTTGGAGAACAGGGTAAACTATATACATATGCAGGTGCCTTGATTTTGATAAAAAAGGGGATCCCCTTGGATATTATTAGTGAGGAGGTAGATCCGCAGGGGAGGTTATTGTTTCTGCATGCTCAACTGCAGGGGGAAGAACTATATTTGGGCAACATTTATGCCCCGAATGTCTATGACCATCAGTTCTTTAAGCTAATTTTACAAAAAATAATGGGGGCACCGAAAATACCACTGGTATTAGCGGGGGACTTTAATTGCCCACATGATCCACAGCTAGACAGATCACAGCCGAACAGGGGAGGGGGATGGACAAAAAAAGTGGTGGGGTACCTGTGTAGAATGGGAGGATTGAAAGATACATGGAGAGTCTTGCATGAAGGCGAAAGAGATTACACACATCTGTCACGCGCCCATCAATCATGGTTTCGGATTGATTACATATTAATTTCGAGAGAATGCTTTGGGAAAGTGGCGAGTGTGTAAATTGAACCTATTGTAGTTTCAGATCATGCAATAATAAGGATGGATTGGAAAGGGAGGCGAACTGGTGGCAGCAGATGGTCTTTTCCCAGCCACTTATGGAAAAATCCAGAGTTTCAGCAATACTTAGTGCATCACTGGGAGGAATACTTAAGATTCAATGAGGCACAGGCGAGCACATTTGTGACGTTCTAGGAGGCGGGGAAAGTAGTGTCGCGTGGTCATATAATAGCATATGTAGCAAAGGAACGGAAATGAATTAATGAAACTATATTGCGATTAACTCAAGAACTTCAGGAAGCTAAGGGAGAAGCTTTGTGAAACCGGACGCACACGATGGCGTACACTGAAACCCAAAAGAATTTGAATGCCGTATTGCTTGAATGCCGTATTGCAAAAGAGAGCGGTGTATTCCATGCAATACTATAGACATCAGTTTTTCAGATATGGGAACCAGACGGGGAAATTACTGGCCAGGTTGGTGAAAGATAGAGGCGGTCCCAGGGGGGGTAACCATAATTCGTGATAGCGATGGCATGAAACAAAGTGAGGCACGTAACATTGTGCGAGTATTCAGGCAATACTATCAAGATTTGTATTTGCCGGAGGGGGAAAATAGGGGGCAGGAACAGGTCTTTTTGGATGCGGTGCAGCTGCCGAAACTATTAGAAGCAGAGCTGCAAGAATTAAATAAACCTACAACAGGAGAAGAAATACAAAGGACATTTAAAGCAGGGACACCACATAAAGCCCCGGGGCCTGATGGGTATGGGATTGAGTTCTATAAAATGCTAACAATCCAAGTTACACCAACCTTGGCAGCCTTGTATGGGGAGGTCCTGGAGACGGGGTTCTTTCCGAGAGATATGAGAACGGCGGCCATAACCATTATTCCCAAGCCAGGCAAGGATCCAGAGGACCCGGCCTCGTATAGACCGATATCGTTAATCAATTATGATATGAAGGTTATGGCGTCGATATTAGCCAATAGGCTACAGAAGATACTTCCAAGACTAATTGGGGTGCACCAGTCAGGTTTTGTGAAAGGAAAAGAGGCGTTTTTGAACATCAGTAGAGTATTGTTGGGAATGGAGATGTGCCTTCTTCAAGAGACTCCATTGCTTCTGATAAGTCTAGATGCTGAGGCGGCTTTTGATCGGGTCTCCTGGAACTATATGTTTGAGGTTTTGCGCAGATTTGGCTTTGAGGGGCCTTTTTTGCATTGGGTAAAAGCGCTCTACATGGATCCTTTGGCTTCTGTGGTCAGCGGGGGAGAATATTCGCAGTCCTTCTTGCTGAAGAGGGGTACTCGGTAGGGCTGCCTCTTGTCTCCCCTCCTATTTGTACTTCAACTGGAGCCTTTGTTGCTCTCCCTCATTAAGATGGAGGCGATAAAGGGCATAGAATGGAATAATGGAGGCATTAAAGTTAGTGCTTTCGCAGATGATATGCTGTTATGTATTTGAGACCCACAGAGATCATTGAATATGGCCCTACAGCAGACCAAGCGATTTGGGACCTTGTCGTGGCTACGTATAAACAGGAATAAGTCCTTAGCACTAGATGTGGGAGGGGCGGGGGTCTGGAGAAGTTGACAAGGGGACTTCCCGCTGATATGGGCGCAGGGGCAGGTTCGCTATTTAGGTATTCAAATCCCAGGGAATATGGCGCAGCTGTATGATGTGAACATTGGGCCAATGATGGATAAGACAGTGGAGAGACTAAAGAAGTGGCAGGACCTTCCCATATCACTTATGGGTCGTGTAGCTCTTATTAAAATGGTAGAATTACCTCAATGGGTTTATCTCTTATGATATGTCTCTATATGGATATTGAGGAAAGATATATTGGTGCTGCAGAGACAGATAGGTAAAGTTTTATGGAGGGGGGCAGAGACCCCGCATAGCTTTGTCTGCGATGATGAAAATGCTGGAGGAGGAGGGAGCAGGTCTGTCCATCTTGCGATCTTACAACTTAGTTTGTTTGTTTAGGCCCCTGCGAGATCTGGTAGTTGGCACTGCGGGAAGACACCACTCGAGTTGATAGATCAGATGTCAGGGGCATATCATAGGGTATTATCTACTGCATAGGACCGGTAAGGATCTGCCGCTGGCCTGGAGAATCTCCGAGTATCTGCGGGCACGCCAGCAGGCGTGGTGAGTATTATGTCAGCAGAGAAGGTTGAACTGGAGAGCCACTGACTGCCTCCCTTTGGTGGGAAATGCAGATTTCGAGCCAGGAAGACAGTGGAGTCCCAATGGGATGGACAAGGTGTGGGGTAGCATATGTGGGATGCTTGAGGATGGAGGCTGCTTCGGAAATAGACTCATTTCAATCACTGTGCAAGAGCTATAATTTGGAAGCAAAAACCTTTTATTTTTATCTACAGGTGCGGCACTATGTGGGCAGCCTGTATAAGGAGTTTGGTACTTTGATGAGCTCGAGGGGTCTGTTGGAGGCATTCGAAGAGAAAGGATCAGTACGTAACTTAAGAGAGGAGATGTGCTCAGGAGGAGACTTGGAAGCCCTAGGGACTTTAGCCCAAAGATGGCAGCAGGACAGAATGCCTGGAATTACGGTGGAGCTGTTAAAGAAAGCTTTTAAGGGGATAAAAACTGTTTCTGAGTCAGTACGTTTACAAGAAATACAATACAAATTCCTCTGGAGAGCGTATGTCCATGATGCATGGGCAGCTCGGATGGGAATATCTCAGACAGATGTGTGTAAACTTTGTGGGAAAGAGAAAGGGACGTTAGCTCATCGCTTCTAATTCTGTGCTTTGATACAAAGATTCTGGGAAGGGATAAGGACGAAGCTTGTGGAATGGAGGCCAGGTAGTCTGACACTCTCACCAGAATGGTGCTTGTTTGGTGCCTATCAAGGAGGGGGGCTGGTTGAGAGCTACCACAAAAAAATGTAGGAGAAACGTTTCCTAGTAGCTAAGCAATGTATACTATGCCAATGGATGTCTTGCAAACCCCCAGAGCTGAGGGAGTGGGAACAGTTAATGATCGAAATGATGCGCATGGAGCGGAAAATGGCCCAGATGCTTGGGAAAAATAAAATGGAGGAGTTTGGAAAAATAGGGGAACCAGTTCTGATACAATCTCCCCAAGAAGGGGAAGGAGCACAATAGACTGTGACTCAGTTAATATATGAGCAGTAGGCAGTGGTGATATAAGACGAATGAATGAGCTCGAGGAGTGAGTGGCAGATTGCTTGGCTTACAGTTAAGGAGAGGATGCGGTTAGAGGGTGGATGGGCGAGAGGGTAAGGGGAAGTGGGGTGCAGGGTAGGGGCAGTAAGGGGGAGAGGGGAACAGGGGATTGGCATGTTGGTAATTTTCTCATGCTTTGTTCTTTGTTCAATATTGGTTAAATAGGGGACAGTATACATAATGGAGGGTAAGGAGTTAAGTGTATTAAAGTTCTATACACTATGTGATAATGTGAGGGGTTAGACGTAGATTGTATGAGAGAGTAGGAAGGGGCATGCTGTATTAGTGCAAAGACTTGAACTATGTACCAGATGTCAATAATGTTACTTGAAGTTAATATTGTTGGTAATGAGAATAACAATAAAAATGATATTCCTTAAAACCTGCAAGCTTCTTAAGGGCATTAATTGATTTCTTACTGCTCTGCTATGCATTTTGTTGCTTTTTCTGAAATTATAATTTGTGTGCGCCTCCCCCTCTCCAATATTGTTCTTGTATTAGGAGAATGATACTATAATTTTATTTTTGGGAATATTTTCTTGTGTGGTTTTCGTATTTATATTCCTCCTTTTCCTTGGTGTTTTATTTGTGAGTAAATTGTTTTGTAAAAGTTAATAAATATAAAATGTTTTAAAAACCTGCAAGCTTTTTTTCTCTTCCCATAGAGGACAATGCTTAGTTTGTATTCTATATAGCAATTCAGAAACTATTATTCCTACTGTTCTACGCTCTGTATTTGCTGATCAGTTTATTAAACTGAAAATTTATGTCTCTGTCACTCTTCAGTGATGCTGCCCCCAAAATCCATGTACATCAGAGACATGGTAGAACCCTCAGGCTGTCTATCAAACATCATGTTAGTACAAAGAAAGCAGCCGCTGCATCTAGAAATACATAACTCTGACTGCAAGAGATTCATCTCCAAGAAACTGCATGCATCAGGAAAGGGCTTATAGAAAACAGGAAACCAGAGCCTGGGGAAATTACTAACCCCATTAAAACACTGGCAAACAAGGAAAATTGGGCCAGTAGCTGAGCGAGTATTAATGGATGATAGATGTGTCACGATCGTTTTCAGCCTTACTTTTTTTTATTTTCCTAACGAAGAGTTCCTAACATGGTATAACATGCACTACTGACAGGAAAGCAAGAGCAGTGACATGTGATAAATGCTGAAAAGACAGTAGCTCTGCAGTTAATTATAACACTAGAAAATGCAGATGTAGAAAGCAAAGATTAAAATGTATGACCTAGTGAATTTAGACGGATGACCTCAAAGACAGTCTCAATTCTAATCCCATTAATTACAGTACTTTGAGAAAATCCAATAGCCATTTTTTAACAGGCATATATCTTGGTAAAAAACAAAGAAATGAAGAAATGAAATGTTACAATAAAATGGCGAGATACTACATGAGTTGCTAGAGATGCAGACACTATTAATTTGCAGTTAATCTCCAGTTTAGAGGAGGAGAATAAATAAGGAAAAGTTGAAGGAATTAAATTCAAACAAGGTAGTAATTGAGAAAAAAATGTCCCATGTAGAGGAAATTATTGCTATTACAGGCAATAATCTGTTGCCCTTAAAGGTTATTTTAAGGATGAAGGAGAACATTTCTAGATAATGTTGTAGTCAGTTTTCTTGACATCAAACTAACATTCTTCTGGGTTTAAAAAAACTTGGACAAGTTCCTGGAGGAAAAGCCCATAAACTCTTATTAAGATGGTCCTGGAGAAAGCCACTGCCTATCCCTGGGGATAAGCAGCATGGATACTTTTTGGGATCCTGCCAGTTATTTGTGACCTAGATTGGCCATTGTTGGAAACAGAATACTGGGCTTGATGGACCATTGATCCAACTCAGTAAGACAAATCTTATATTCTTATATTCATAAATAAGTCATTAGACTTAAATCATAAAGATAGAATATGTGGAAATATGGTTCAATTATTTAAAAATAATGTATCAGTAATTGCAGACCAGAAGTTAATAATTGGGCCAATTATTATCATTACAATTTATTACCCATTTTTTTATGTTTTAGAAAAACTCACCTATGACAAAGCACAACATGTTAAATAAAAGTGCATTAACGCCGGGAGAACATGATAAATAGCAAAGTATCAATATAGTTATAAAATCAACAATGCAATTTAAATAAATCATCTAATAACTAGAATAGTTGACTTTAGCTGGAGAGAAACCCATAACAAGAAGTTTAATGTTCTAAAAGTGGCAAAGATACAGTGACCTGGAGTACAGTCAAGTCAATTACAAATACAGCAACGTGAAAACTTCTTGCCAAAACACTCTGTTTACAACATTGCATGCATGCCAAATACAATTTCTGAAATAAGAAACTGGCTCAGTTTGCGTTTAGGTAAGATGTATTCCTCTGGAATATTAACAACAAATGGAGAAAAAAGAAACTGGTTTAATTTTTTCTTGCAGGGGGATCGGGGATACGAGATCAGGTGGAAGAGGGAGACAAGGTGTGTATCGTGCCTGGATTAAGACACTTTGGAAGACTCCATGTATAAAAGGTGCATTACTTATTAGGAGTAATTCTACTGCCCTTGGTCCTCCCTCTCTCATTCTGTATTTTTCCATGCAATTCCAGTGATTGTGGAGTCATGGAAATCCATGGGATATGCGAACAGCAGCACTCAGAACATGCCAGCCATAATTGGAATAAGCAAGTAAGGGACAGGATAGCATGGGACATAAAGGTTAGGCTAGAGCACAGCAACAGAACAGCAGGACTAGCAGATGAAGGAAAAGATGGAAGATAATTTTCAGTATAAGACAGCACACCCTTATATTCAGGCCAGGCCAACAGAGTAACAATAAATGACAAGTAGATATAGAGCAAGATAACCCATCCAGTCTGCTTGGCAAGGTGTTTGGACTGCAACTACCAGGTTATCCCCACACTTTAATATGTACAGCTACTGAGGAAATCCACTGCTTACTCCTGGGATAAGCAACATGGAATCTTTGTACTTTTTAGGAACCTGACAGGTACTTGTGACCTGGATTGGCCGCTGTAAGAAACAGGATACTGGGCACAATGAACCTCTAGTCTGAACCAGTATGGCATTTCTTATGGACTTTATGTATGCACCACCAGGCCTTCTGTTTAGGGCTGCAATTGTTGCATCATGCAAGTTACCCACATTGCTTTCTGTTTAAGGTTGTAATTGTTGTGCCATGTAGGCCATTCTGATACTTCCTTAGAAGTGCAGTGCAGTCATTTTACTACTGTTTTGGGCTGACTTGTCAATAGTGCAAGATCACTGTTCTGTTACCAAAAGATGCAAATCAGCTGGGCAGTGTTTAGCCCTGAAGAGTTGGGCTCTACTACTGGAGCACTTTGTTGGAATTATAAGACAAGATATAAGACAAGTACAATATTAGAAACACTCTCCATTTATACATTCTAGACGGTCTCCACTGCAAGCAAAGTAAATCTATGGCTCTAAATATAACTTCTTTGCTTGAGAGTTCTTAAAGGGGGTTAGTTTTTTTAAATAACCGTTTCTGCTATTCTGCCAACTGATTTGTTTTTGTAGTTGTATTGCAGAAGGGGATTTTTTCTGCTGCTATTTTTTTCTCTCCTCTAATCTTAAGGTTCAAATAGTAAGGTAGGCGCTTTGAAGTCACTGCACTAAAAATTTCTGTAATTTGTTCACGGACGAAGGGCCAGAAGCAGGACCTCAGAAAACACCAACAAACAGGAACAGAAGTGAACAACTTTCAGAAGTCTGTGTTTGTGAGGAGCTAGCTAAACTAAAAGTAGACAAAGCAATGGGGCCAGATGGGATACATCCAAGAATACTGAAGGAACTTAAGGAAGTTCTAGCGGTTCCACTGTCTCACCTTTTCAATGCTTCTTTAGAGTCTGGCATGGTCCCAGAAGACTGGAGAAAGGTACATGTGGTCCCTTTACAAAAAGCGAAACTAAGAATGAGGTTGGGAACTACAGGCCTGTTAGTCTGACCTCTGTGGTGAGCAAAATAATGGAAAGGCTGCTAAAACATAAGATAGTGAGATTTCTGGAATCCAATGAATTGCAGGATTCGAGGCAGCATAGCTTTACAAGAGGCAGGTCTTGTCAGCAAATCTCATTCATTTCTTTGACCTGGTGACCAGAGAGTTGAACCGAGGGAGAGCTCTAGATGTGCTGCATGTAGACTTCAGTAAAGCCTTTGACACTGTTCCACACAGGCCACTTATAAACAGAGTGCCCTAGGGATGAACTCTAAAGTGACTGACTGGATTAGAAACTGGTTGAATGGGAGGTGACAAGGGATACAGATAAATGGTGCTCACTTGAGGAGATGGATGTATCCAATGGTATGCCGCAGGGATCTGTCCTTAGTCTGATTCTTATTAACATTTTTGGTAGTGATATTGTGGAAGGGCTATTGGGTAAGGTTGCCTCTTTGCAGATGATACCAAAATCTGCAATAGACACAACACCCAGGAAGTTGTGTAGATAACATGAGGAGTGCTCTAGCGAAGCTTGAAGAATGATCAAGAATTTGGAAGTTCAGATTTAATGCTAAAAAATGCAGAGTCATGCATTTGGGCTGAAAAAAATCAAATCAATTCAATATAGGGGGCGAAGTGTTTCTGGACACAAAAGAAGAACAGAAGCTGGGGTGATTGCTTCTGATGATCTTAAGTTGGCTAAACAGATAGAAAAGGCGACAGCAAAAGCCAGAAGGATGCTTGGCTAGAGGAATGGTGAGCATGAAGGAGGTGATAGTGCCTCAGTATAAGTCTTTGCGAGACCTCATTTGGAGTAGTGTGTGCAATTCTGGAGACTACAGCTTCAAAAAGATATAAATAGAATAGAGCCGGTGCAGAGGATGGCTACCAAAATGGTCAGTGGGCTTCGCTATAATGCATAGGGGGACAGACTTAAAGCTCTCAATATGCATATGAGAGATGGGAGAGAGGAAACATGATATAGACATTAAAATTTCTCCGTGGCATAAATGCACAGGAGGGAGCCTCTTTCAATTGAAAGAAAGCTCTGCAACGAGGGGGCATAGGATGGAAGTGAAAAGAGAAGACTCAGTAGTAATTTGAAGAAATATTTCTTTATGGAAAAATTGGTAAATACATGGAATAGTCCCCCAGAGGTGGTAGTAGTTCAAGAAAGCATGGGACAAACACAGAGGCTCTCTAAAGGAAAAAAGGGATTGTGGAGCTTGGTGGTTGGTATGGACAGGCAGACTGGAAAGGCCATATGGTCTTTATTTGCCATCATGTTTCTATAACCAAGGCCAATATGTTTATGTTTATTGAATTTGATAAAACCGTCTTTCTGCAGGAATCAAGGCGGTGTACAATTTTCCAAAAAACAAAGAAAAGTCAAGGCCGGGGGCCAGTGAAAATAAGAAAGGAAGTTACAATGCTTTGACAGGAAAGAAGAAGAGGGAGGAGAGATAGGACGAGACGGGAGAGAATACATATTCCAAGATAGAAACAAAAGGAGAAGGAAAGCAAGAAGGTCACACAAAAGGGGAGGGAAGGTCAAAGGCCAGGGAGAAAAGGTGGGTCTGCAGATTTTGTTTGAAGGTGATATGATGGGTCTCTAAACGTAAGGAGGAGGGGAGAGCATTCCAAAGAGCCGGGCCGGTGAAGAAGAAGGCAGAAGAGCGGGTGGATTGCAGGTGAGCAGATGAAGGGGAAGGGAGGGTGAGGCGGTTGAGGTGGAAGGAACGAGGAGTGTGTGCCTGGGAGAGTGAAAGTTGATGAGGTCTGCCAGATATTGAGGGGTGCTAGTGTAGAGAACTTTGTGGACCAGAGTAAGCAATTTGAATTGGAAGCGAGCAGGGATAGGCAACCAGTGGAGGTGGAAGAGCAGTGGAGTTACATGGTCGTGGAGGGTGGCGTGGGTAATAAGATGGGCTGCAGTATTTTGAATCCTTTGGAGCCGAGACAGTTGAGACACATGAAATTAAAAAGGAAAACCTAGTCTCTAACTAATGTCCTTGAGCTTGAATCACAGTTTGTCCAAGATCGTCTGGAAAAACAGAGAAGGATCACAAAGCTAAAGCAGTAGATGATTATGAAAATGTGAGTTACATTTTTAAATACTTGTGCTATTCAAATTCCTTTTAAATATATGTATTAGCTCTCTCTTCCCTATTTGTTAGGAGGCAGTCCTTGATTTTTTTTCTTGCAAACAATATGGGAAGCATATTCAATACACAATTTTCAAAATACTCAAAGGTCCTTTTGTTAATTAAACATCATGCAGTACTTCTTTTTATATTTAAAAGACTATATACTACCTATCTTACATTTTAGATGGTTTACAAAATACACAAGAAATAATTGACGCTTTTCTACAAGTTTCTTTTTTGTGCTGAGGAGAACATGAGCATTCCCTTTGTAGTCTAAACTAGATTAAATGCAGAGCAGAGGGAATGCAGACTTTGTATTTGTGCTCCATAAATGAAAAGATGGTTACCAAGTATATAATTTTTCATACACAGAGGTTTAATGCAGAGATGCAAAGTACCAATTATGTGCACCAGGATAATATTTTAAAAAAAGAAAATTGAAAAGTGTGCACTTGCAGTATGACACAATGACGCGTTTTCTCCACTTATAAAATTGGGCATATGGGGGGTGGGTTCATATGTGTCTCTCACAGGAAGTGTTGGGGGTACGTTAGTGCGTGTCTCTCTCATGGGGAGTGTCAAGGTTGTGTCAAGGGGTGTATGCGTGTGTGTGTGTGTGTGTATGTTAAGGGGAGTATTGGAGGGGGTATGATGGTGAGTGTCGAGGGGTGCATGCATGTGTGTGTGTGTGTCAGGGAGTGCACACCGTGTGTATATGTCTGTCTGTCTGTCTCTCTCTCTCATTCAAGACCTTTGCCCAACTTTCCTTCAGTCTCTCTCTAGGGGAAGTAACCCCTCTCTGGAGGAGTAGCCTAGAGATTACAGCAGTGGGCTGACACCTGAGAAACCTGGTCAAATTCCTCTGCTGCTCCTTGGATCTTGGGCAACTCACTTATCCTCCATTGCCTCAAGTACAAACTTAGATTATAAGGTTCTTGGAGACAGGAAAGTACCTACTGTGCCCGAATGTCACTTGCCTTGAACTTCTGAGAAAAGCATGATCTAAAGCCAATTTCCTTTCTCCTTTCATAACCCCCCACCAGCACCAGCCTTCCTCCAGTCTCTCTCTCAGGATTCCCCCAGTTTCCAGTAGGAGTGTACTATCGACCGCCTAAGCCAGAATGAACAAATGGATGATGAAATGCTCAAAGAAATCAGGGAATCTAACAAAAGTTAAAGCACAGTAATAATAATGGGTGATTTCAATTATCACAGTATTGACTGGATCAGTGTGTCATGGCAGGACATGCTCGGGAGATAAAGTTTCAAGATGAAATAAATGACTGCTTCTTGGAGCAGCTGGTTCATGAACCGACCCGAGGGGAAGCCATTTTGGACCTAGTCTTTACTGGAACACCAGATCTGGTGAAAGAGATAAAAGTGTTGGGGCAACTTAGCAATAGTGATCATAGCATAATCGCATTTGATTTAATTAATGGAGGAGGGATGGTAAGGAAATCCACAGTACTACCTTTTAAATTTCAAAAGGGAGACACTGCTAAAATGAGGAAAATAGTTAAGAAGAAACTAAAAGGAGCAGTTGCAAAGGTTAAAGACTTACATCAAGCTTGGATGTTGCTTAAAAATACTATCTTGAAAGCCCAGACCAGCTGTATTCCACACTTTAAGAAAAGTGGAAGAAAGTTCAAAAAACTGCCGGCATGTTTTAAAGGTGAGGTCAGAAAGGCTGTTACCAAAAAAGCATCTCTCAGGAAATGGAAAAAAGAGCCAAATGACGAAAACTGGAAACAGCACAAGCACTGGCAAGTTAAATGCAAGTTATTGATAAGGCAGGCAAAGAAAGAATTTGAGAAGAAGCTTGCGGTGGGAGCAAAAACGTATAGTAAAGACTTTTTCAAGTACATTCATAGCAAAAAACTTGTGAGAGTGTCAGTTGGACCATTAGATGATAGAGGGGTAAAAGGGGCAGTAAGAGGGGACAAGGCCATAGTGGAGAGCCTGAATGGATTCTTTGTTTGGTCTTTACTGAGGAAGATGTAGGAATGTTACCCATGACTGAAATGGTATTTAAAGGAGATGCTGCAGAAGAATTGAAAGAAATATCGATAAATCGGGAAGATGTATTACAACTATTTGATAAAATGAATAGTAACAAATCACCTGGACCAGATGGTATACATCCAAGGGTGTTGAAAGAACTGAAATATGAGATTTCAGTCCTGCTATTAGTAATCTGTGAAATATCATTAAAATCATCTGCAATATCTAAAGAATGGAGGATGGCCAATGTAATGCCAATTTTTAAAAAGGGCTCCAGGGGTGATCCGGGAAACTACAGACTGGTGAGCCTGACGTCGGTACCGGGAAAAATGGTAGAAACCATCATAAAGAACAAAATTACTGAACATGTAGATAGTCATGGCTTAATGGGAGACAGCCAACATGGCTTTAGACAAGGAACATCTTGTCTTACTAATCTGTTATATTTTTTTGAAGGTGTGAATAAACAGGTAGACAAAGGTGAGTCGGTTGAAATAGTGTATCTGGACTTTCAGAAAGCCTTTGACAAAGTCCCTCATCAGAGACTTTTGGCAAAACTAAAAAGTCATGGGATAGGAGGCAGTGTATTATTGTGGATCAGGAATTGGTTAAAAGATAGAAAACAGAGGGTAGGGCTTAATAGCCAATTTTCCCATTGGAGAAAGGTCAATAGTGGAGCACCCCAGGGATCTGTGCTGGGTCCGCTGCTTTTTGACATTCATAAATGACCTGGAAAATGGAATAATAAATGAGGTTATCAAATTAGCAGATGACAAAAAACTATTTAAAGTAGTTAAAATCCAAGAGGATTGTGGAAAATTGCAAGAGGATCTTGATAAATTGGAAGACTGGGCATCCAAATGGCTGATGAAATTTAATGCGGACAAGTGCAAAGTTATGCACCTAGGAAAGAACAACCCAAACTATGGTTACATGATACAAGGTTCCACATTAGGAACTACCACTCAGGAAAAAGATTTAGGCGTCATTGTGGATAACATGTTAAAACCCTCGACCCAGTGTGCAGCAGCGGCCAAGAGAGCAAATATAATGCTAGGAATCATAAGGAAAGGAATGGAAAATAAAACAAAGGGTATTATATAATGCCGTGGTGCGACTGAACCTTGAATACTGTGTGCAATTCTGGTCACCGTATCTTAAAAAGGATATAGCATTATTAGAAAAGGTGCAGAGAAGAGCCACAAAAGTGGTAAAGAGGATGGAAGGATACCACTATGAACAGAGGCTAAAAAGGTTAGGGCTCTTCAACCTGGAAAAGAGACGGCTGAGGAGAGATATGATAAAGGTCTATAAACTAATGAATGGAGTGGAATGGGTAAATGTAGATCGATTGTTTACATCATCAGAATATAGAAAGACTAGCAGACATGCAATGAAGCTACAGGGTAACCTATTTAAGACTAATAAGAGAAAATATTTTTTCACTGAACGTGTAATCAAACTCTGGAATTTACCGGAGGATGTAGTAAAAGCTGTTAGTGCAGCTGGGTTTAAAAAAGGTTTGGACAAGTTCCCGGAGGAAAGGTCCATAAGCCATTATTAAAAGAGACCCAGGATATCACTGCTTGACCCAATACAAGCATTGTAGAACCTGTATCTTTTGGGGAAACTGCTAGGTACTTATGACCTAGATTGGCCACTGTTGCAAACAGGATACTGGGCTTGATGGACCTTCGTCTGACCCAGTATGGCATATGTTATGTTCCACCATTCTCTTTCTCTCTCTCATGACCTTGCCCCCATGGTCTCTCTCTTTCTCTTACTATAAATGACATCCCAGCCACAGGCTTCACACAGTCTCTCTTATGATCCCCTCCCCCCCCCAGGCTTTAGCCAGTCTCACTAATTTTTTCTCTTATGACACCCCCCCCTCCCCAGACTTCATTCAGAATCTTGATCTCTCAAAACCACCACCACCTCCAAGGCTTCAGCCAGTCTCTCTCTCTCTCACATAACCCTCCCCTCCCCCAGGCTTCACCCTGTCTTCTCTCTCTTTCTCTCATGACCCCCTCTCCCCAAGCTTCATCTAGTCTCTTTTTCATAATGCCCTAACCCCAGGCTTTACCCAATCTCTATCACTCTCTCCCTCTCATAACTCCCCTTAATTCAGTCACTATCTCACTCACCAATTCTTGTGCCTGGCTGTAGCTCCTGAAAAATGCAGTATTTCACATTTCCCCCCACCATGATCATTGCATGGTTGAACCGTGCAGTGAAAATTCAGGCTGATATTGCGGTTTCAGTCTTTACCAATGATTCAACTGTGCAGAGAGCCAATCATGGTGGGAGAAGTGTGAAATGCCATATTCTTCAGAAGCTTCAGCCAAATCAAAGGTTAACATACGCATGTTTGTTTACGCATGTTTAAGCATGTGCAAACATGCATGTGAACAGACAATTTGCCCAGCTGCCTCAACTCTCTCAACAATAGGTGCTATTCCTAAGCAAAATGCACCTAAGAAAGAAAAACTACATGGAAAAAATATGATTGCATTTGCTTTATGACATGACAAGACATAAAAAGGAGGAATATATTATAACTTTTACGAGAGAATAAAGGTCAAAAGGGAGCTCATGTTTTTTTCTGAATGACATTCATGACTGCAAGTTAAACAATGATTCTGCAATACTGTCATCGTAACAAAACAGAACCAAGGGTTATTATTTACTACTGTTATTCTATACTCGGACATATATTGATGCATAAATAATTGTAAAAAAATAATAAGAATATTTACAGGATGTCATTAACACCACAGTCTTATGTTTCTGTATTAAAATGAAACATTATCTAGGTAAAAGAAATAGACCGGGGAATCCCTGCAGCAGGAAGCGAGGAGGTGAGCCCCTCCCCGCTACCCCCTGCTCCACCAATCTGGCCGCCCAAAGCTTCTTCAAAATTATAAACATGCTCAGGTGCCGAAGAATAGACCGGGGATCCCTGCAGCAGCAGCAGTGGGAAGCAAGGAGGTGAGCTCCTCCCCGCTCTACTAGTTTGGCTGCTCGAAGCCTTTTCAAAATTACAAGCACGCTGAAGAGCCCTTAGGCATGGCCCTTAAAGTGGACCAAAGTGCGGGAAGTATAACCATCGACATCACACCCTTCCCTCACTTTAAAATAGACTTGCCATGTACTTCACAGCGCCTGCCACAATCTCACCACTGCTGCAACCCAGATGAAGCCTTCATAGCATCGTGCCTGCCAGCCCCCAAGTGCCAGCAGCCAGCCCTACACAAGCAATCGCCCATTATCCTGAGAACTTGGATTACACATACAACTTCAGGTCTTAACAATTCAACATCATACAACACAACCTGAGATCTCATAATCACCAGGTATGCTTGTCAATAATTCAATTCTCCCCTCATCAGTGGACGACATTCCTTATAAAAGGGAGGCCTCTATCCTACCATCATCGGAACAACCTGCACTAACCTCTGGGATATCACGTCCTGAAACACTATATTATCACAACGAATCATCCATAACACTCACAATAAACGATTTGAACATCACTATTAACAACCATGGCAGTGTACTCAATCCTCCTAACAACTGTCATAGCTGATATCCTAAAAGCAATTTTAATGGAAACTACCACTTCAACAACAACAACTCCCCTCCCAATTCCCATTATCTATCAGCAATTGCAGACCATACAACCAATGCAGTTGTCCACATTTCTGGCACACTTCCCACCTCATGAAAATACCCCATTTCCCCTCAAAACAGCAGGACCCAATAGGCAGGCAGAGCTCCGGAGTCTCAATGCGTGGATGAGACAATGGTGCAGAGATGAGGGGTTCGGATTTGTTAGGAACTGGGGAACATTCTGGGGAATGGAGGGGCTCTTCCGAAGGGATGGGCTTCACCTTAACCGGGATGGAACCAGGCTGCTGGCATTAACCTTTAAAAAGGAGATAGAGCAGCTTTTAAACTAGATAATAGGGGAAAGCCGACAGTCGCCCAAGAGCGCATGGTTCGGAAGAATGTATCCTTGAAGGATACTACAAAAAGCAGAGAGGTTCCAAAAAAGAGTAAAGTAGCCCAAATGCCCTCGAGTATGGAGCAGACAGAACTTAAAGATCCCAAATTACCCATGTCTACCAATAGCCAAATTAATATGAATAAAATACAGTCTCTAAAATGCTTGTATGCAAATGCTAGAAGTCTACAAAACAAGATGGGAGAGTTAGAATATATAGCACTAAACGAGAGGTTAGATATGATTGGAATATCAGAGACATGGTGGAAGGAGGACAACCAGTGGGACACTGTGATACCTGGGTACAAACTATATCGAAATGATAGAGCTGATCAAATTGGTGGAGGGGTTGCGCTCTATGTTAGAGAGGGCATTGAGTCAGAAAGGATTAAAGTTTTGCAAGAAACAAAATTTGCTGTAGAATCTCTATGGATTGAAATTCCATGTAAAAAGGGGAAGGCGATGGCAGTGGGGGTGTACTATCGTCCGCCTGGCCAGAATGAACAAATGGATGATGAAATGCTCAAAGAAATCAAGGAAGCTAGCAAAAGTTACAGTGCAGTAATAATAATGGGTGATTTCAATTACCCCGGCATCGACTGGGTCAGTGTCACAACAGGACATGCTAGGGAGATAAAGTTCCTAGATGAAATAAATGACTGCTTCTTGGAGCAGCTGGTTCATGAACCGACCAGAGGGGAAGCAATATTAGACCTAGTCCTTAGTGGAACACCAGATGTAGTGCAAGAGATAAGGGTGTTGGGGCCACTTGGCAATAGTGATCATAGCATGATCGCCTTTGATTTAATTAGTGGAGGAGGGATAGTAAGGAAATCCACAGTACTACCCTTTAACTTTCGAAAGGGAGACTATGATAGAATGAGGAAAACAGTTAAGAAAAAACTAAAAGGAGCAGTTGCAAAGGTTAAAGACGTACATCAAGCTTGGGTGTTGTTGAAAAATACTATCTTGGAAGCCCAGACCAGCTGTATTCCACGCTTTAAGAAAAGTGGAAGGAAGTCCAAAAAATTGCCAGCATGGTTTAAAGCTGAGGTCAGAGAGGCTGTTGTTGCCAAAAAAGCATCTTTCAAGAAATGGAAAAAAGAGCCAAATGATGAAACCTGGAAACAGCACAAGCACTGGCAAGTCAAATGCAAGGCATTGATAAGGCAGGCAAAGAGAGAATTTGAGAAGAAGCTCGCTGCTGAAGCAAAAACGCGAAATAAAGACCTTTTCAAGTACATTCGTAGCAAAAAACCCGTGAGAGAGTCAGTTGGTCCATTAGATGATAAAGGGGTTAAAGGAGCACTAAGAGGCGACAAGGCGATAGCGGAGAGACTGAATGAATTCTTTGCTTCGGTCTTTACTAAGGAAGATGTAGGGATGTTACCCACGACTGAAGTGGTATTTAAAGGTGTGGAAGAATTGAAGGAAATATCGATACATCGGGAAGATGTCCTACAACTATTAGATAAACTGAAGAGTAGCAAATCACCTGGGCCGGATGGTATACATCCAAGGGTGTTGAAAGAACTGAAATTTGAGATTGCAGACCTGCTATCAGTAATTTGTGAACTATCATTAAAATCATCTCTAATACCTGAGGATTGGAGGATCGCCAATGTAACACCAATTTTTAAAAAGGGTTCGAGGGGTGATCCGGGAAACTACAGACCGGTGAGCCTGACATCAGTACCGGGAAAAATGGTAGAAACCATCATAAAGAATAAAATTACTCAGCATATAGATAGTCATGACCTAATGGGAGACAGCCAACATGGCTTTAGACAAGGAAGATCTTGTCTTACTAATCTGTTATGTTTGTTTGAAGGAGTGAATAAACAGGTGGACAAAGGTGAGTCGGTTGATATTGTGTATCTGGACTTTCAGAAAGCCTTTGACAAGGTCCCTCATGAGAGACTTTTGGCAAAACTAAAGAGTCATGGGATAGGAGGCAGTGTACTACTGTGGATCAGGAACTGGTTAAAAGATAGAAAGCAGAGGGTAGGGCTAAATGGCCAATTTTCCCAATGGAGAAAGGTGAATAGTGGTGTACCCCAGGGATCTGTGCTGGGTCCGCTGCTTTTTGACATATTCATAAATGACCTGGAAAGTGGAATAACGAGTGAGGTTATCAAATTTGCTGATGACACAAAACTATTTAAAGTTGTTAAAACCCAGGAGGATTGTGGAAAATTGCAAGAGGATCTTGATAAATTGGAAGACTGGGCATCAAAATGGCAGATGAAATTTAATGTGGAGAAGTGCAAGGTTATGCACCTAGGGAAGAACAACGCAAACTATGGTTACACGATGCAAGGTTCCACATTAGGAACCACCACCCAAGAAAAAGATTTAGGCGTCCTTGTGGATACCATGTTAAAACCCTCGGCCCAGTGTGCAGCGGCGGCCAAGAGAGCAAATAGAATGCTAGGTATGATAAGGAAAGGAATGGAAAATAAAACAAAAGATATTATAATGCCTCTATATCGTTCCATGGTGAGACCGCACCTTGAATATTGTGTGCAATTCTGGTCGCCATATCTTAAAAAGGATATAGCAATTTTAGAAAAGGTTCAGAGAAGAGCCACCAAAATGGTAAAGGGGATGGAAGGCTACTCCTATGAAGAAAGGCTAAAAAGGTTGGGGCTCTTTAACCTGGAAAAGAGACGGCTGAGGGGAGATATGATAGAAGTCTATAAATTAATGAACGGAGTGGAACGGGTAAACGTAGATCGATTGTTTACCTTATCAGAATATAGAAAGACTAGGGGACATGCAATGAAGCTACAGGGTAAACTATTTAAGACTAATAAAAGAAAATATTTTTTCACTCAACGTGTAATCAAACTCTGGAATTTGTTACCGGAGGATGTAGTAAAGGCTGTTAGTGTAGCTGGGTTTAAAAAAGGTTTGGACAAGTTCCTGGAGGAAAGGTCCATAAACCATTATTAAGAAGGGACCCAGGATATCAATGCTTGAACCAATACAAGCATTGTGGAACCTGTGTCCCTTGGGGAAACTGCTAGGTACGTATGACCTAGATTGGCCACTGTTGGAAACAGAATACTGGGCTTGATGGACCTTGGTCTGACCCAGTATGGCATATCTTATGTTCTTATCTCTTAAAAGAACCAATTCAACACTCACTGCTTAAATGCATTTTGATTAACGCATGATCTTCCAGCAACAAGATTCCAACTTTAGTGGTTTACATAATTGAAAACCATATTGATATAATGTGTATCACAGAATCTCGGATCAAAGCGACAGACAACCAACTACTCCTCAACCAACTATCCATCCCAGAATACAACATATTCAGTAGCCCCAGAACAAACAGAAGGGGAGGAGATACCCTAATTATCGCCAGAGACCATCTTCAACTCCAAACCATTAAAACCAATTCAGCAGAAGACCTTGATGTACTCACAATTACTATCAAACACACTACAATCTGCTTGGCATAAAGGTCACCAACCTGAAACGAAACAAAACTCTCACCACTAATACACAAAACGTGTGTTCATAGCCACAACAATAAGCACTTCATCCTATTAGGAGATATAAACCTTCCTTCCATAAACATTAAGCAAGCCTCTTCCTGGATATGCCATGCAAGAAAGCATAGTTACTCACCTGTAACAGGTGATCTCCGGGAACAGCAGGAATTTAGTCCTCACATATGAGTATCGTCGGTACCGACGGAGCCTGCGCGGGAACGCTCCCCAGCGTCCAATTAGAAATCTTTTGGGAGCATCCCACAGCGCCTGCGTGCTGCCTTCCCGCCTTTCCCAACTGCCTCTCTCCAGTTGAGTTTTAGAGCTGAGACAAAGAGAGAGAGAGAGGGAAAGGAAAAGAGATAGAGAGATACAACTCCTAGGGGAGGTGGGTGGGTTGTGAGGACTAAATTCCTGCTGTTCCCGGAGATCACCTGTTACAGGTGAGTAACTATGCTATCTCCATGAAACAAGCAGGAATGTAGTCATCACATATGGGGAATCCCTAGCTTTAGGTGCCAGGGAGAGACCCCAGAAGTTGTGTGTCCCTGAGAAGGGCTCCACTTCCCCCCATGGATCTCTGGCATCCTAAGAGGGATGGTGGGTAGGAGTTGATTAGGTATGGAACAGGTGTTTGAGAACAGCCTGACCAAAAAAGGCATCCCAGTGGGAGTCCTTGTCCAAGCAGTAATGGGCTGTGAAGGTATGAACCGAGGCCCAAGTGCCTGCTCGACAGATGTCGTCAATAGACACAGAGTTCAGATGAGTCATTGAGGCTGCCATGGCTCTCACATTGTGAGCTGTGACATGGCCCTCCAGAGAAAGGTTCTTACTCTGATAGGCGAAAGAAATACACTGAGCAATCCAGTTAGATAGTGTTCTCTTGGAGAATGGGAGTCCCAAATGAGAAGGATCAAAAGCAACAAAGAGTTGAGAGGACTTTCTATGTTGCTGTGTTCTTTGTAAGTAAAAAGCTAGAGCTCTTTTACAGTCCAAGGTATGAAGATTCCTCTCTGCATTTGATGCATGAGGTCCTGGAAAGAAGACAGGCAGGTAGATCTCTTGGTTGAGATGAAAAGGCGAGACCACCTCAGGCATAAAGTGTGGATGAGTCCTAAGACTACCTTGTCATGATGGAACCTTGTATAAGGTGGATTAGCTACTAGCACTTTCAATTCACTAATGCGGCGTGCTGATGTGATTGCAATGAGAAAGATAACCTTCCAAGAAAGAAATTTCAAGAAGGTGGTAGCTAAAGGTTGGAAAGGTGGCTTCATGAGCTGTCCAAGAACCAGGTTCAAGTCCCATGCCACCAGAGGTAGTCTAATGGGAGGCTTAGTTAGAAGGAGGCCTCTCATAAATCTTGCTATGAGAGGATGAGAGGAAATAGGTTGTCCATTTAGAGGTTTAAGAGAAGCTGCAATAGCACTCAAATGGACTCTTACTGAATTTGTCTTAAGGCCTGCATTAGATAAATGGAGGAGATACTCCAGCAAAGATTGCAGAAGTATCGCAAGGGGGTTAAGACCCTTTTCTGAACACCAAATAGTAAACCTTTTCCACTTGAAAGCATAAGAGTGTCTAGTGGAAGGTTTCCTGGAAGCATAAAGAACATCTTTCACTTGCTGAGAAAGATTAAGCTCTTGGAGATCTAGGCCTTCAGCAACCAAGCCCTGAGATGCAGAGACTGGGGATTGGGATGCCATAACATTCTGTTCTCCTGAGATAGGAGATCTGGAGCAGACCCTAACTCCAGGGAGGGAGCTTGAGAGAGATGTAGAAGCAGAGGGTACCACACTTGCCAGGGCCAATGTGGGGCTATGAGAATCATGTGGCCTCTGTCTCTGAAGCTTGAACAGGGTTTTGGGAATTAGGGGAATGGGTGGAAAGGCATACAGGAAGTCTTGACCCCAGTAAAGGAGGAAAGCATCCCTGGCCTGAGCCGGAATTCTGGAACAGAACTGGAGAAGTTTGGCATTCCACGGACTTGCAAAGAGGTCTATGTCCAGGGTTCCCTAAAGTTGAAATATCCTGGTCACCTGGTCTGCATGCAGAGACCACTCGTGTGGAAGCAGAACTCGACTGAGTCTGTCCGCCCAAGAGTTTTGAATGCCTGGAAGATATACTGCCAGCAGATGAATCTGATGCTCTCTGGCGAGGGCCCATAGTCACAAAGCTTCGTTGCAAAGTGACAGAGAGCCTGTTCCCCCCTGCTTGTTCACACAGAACATAGCTACTTGATTGTCCGTATGAATGAGGACTGTCTTGTAGCTGAGCAGGGAGTGGAACAATCGCAGAGCCAGGAAAATTGCTCTGAGTTCCAAGAGATTGATATGCAGACAACTCTCTTGAGGAGACCAGGTGCCCTGGGTGGAGTAGTCTTGCAGATGAGCTCCCCAACCCTTTGGAGAAGCATCTGTTGTGAGAGTTGCTTGGGGTAAGGGCTGTTGAAAGGGGGACCCCAACAACAGGTTTTGAGTGGACCTCCACCATTGGAGAGACAATATGAGGCGATTTGTGTTTGCTATTTTGTCTGACAGACACCCTGATGCCTGGGTCCATTGGGTGGATAAAGTCCACTGAGCTGCCCTCATGTGGAGGCGAGCATATGGAACCACATGCACGGTGGATGCCATGTGGCCCAGCAACTGCAACATTTCTCGAGCAGTTAGATGAGGCTTTAGCACTGCTTGAGAAGCTAACTGCGCCAAGCGAAGGCAACGGGCCTGAGGAAGATAGGCCCTTGCCCTTGTGGTATCCAGAAGAGCTCCTATGAACTCTAAAGATTGAGTGGGGGTCAGACTGGATTTTGGGATGTTTATTACCAGCCCTAAATACTGAAGGATACGCATTGTGCAGGATAGAGAAGTCTTGGCCTCTGACTGTGTTGGAGTTCGAATGAGCCAGTCGTCCAAGTAAGGGAAGACGAATATTCCCAGAGTGCGGAGAAATGCTGCTACCACAGCCATGCATTTCGTGAACACCCTTGGTGCAGAGGCCAGACCAAAAGGAAGCACCCTGTATTGGTAGTGCCTTCCTTGAAAAAGGAATCGAAGGAACCTTCTGTGGGTTGGATGGATGAGGACATGGGTGTACGCATCCTTGAGATCTAGAGAACAAAGCCAATCTTGATTCTGAAGGTATGGAAGCAGAGCTCCGAGAGAAATCATCTTGAATTTCTCCTTGACAAGGAATTTGTTCAATTCTCTGAGATCTAAGATAGGTCTGTATCCCCCTGTTTTCTTTGGGATAAGAAAATAAGAGGAATAGAACCCTGTGCCCTGTTGATGAAGAGGCACTTCTTCTATTGCCCCTTGGGCAAGAAGGATGGCGATCTCCTGACCTAACAGGTTGATGAGAGAGGTCAGAGAATTGAACTGCTTCACTATTGTGTGAAGGGGCATGCTTGAAAAATGAAGTTTGTACCCCTCCTTTATGATGAAGAATGTCCAATGCTCTGCTGTTATTTGCCCCCATCTGGGGGCAAAATGACATAACCTTCCTGGGATGGTGGACGGTTCTGGTCCTTCCAGAACCAGAAAGGCTAAGTTCTCTAGCTGAAAGTCAAAGGCCCTGAGGAGGCTGAGGCTGCTGGGCCGGTGGAGGCCTAGCAGCCTTTGCTTTCTTCTGTTTGGGTGGTTGCTGACGTTTGGTTGAAAATTGACCTGCAGAAGATGCCTGATGACCATAAGCAGAATAAAATCTTTTCTTTTTAGAAAAAGATGTTTTCTTGAACAATTTTTTTCTAACAGGATCAGCAGTGGACTTGGATAGTCTATCCAAGGTGGAATTTTCAGCATCCATTTCATTGGCTTTTTCCTGCCAATCTTTACCAAACAGGTTCTCACCAGTACAAGGGATATTTCCCAATTTATCTTGTACCCAGAGCTCTAAATCAGATGCCTGGAGCCAAGCAATTCTACGTGCACCTATGGCAATAGCCGAGGTTCTGCTTATACACTCAAAGCATTCAAAGGCTGCACGGTTGGAGAATTTAGAGACATCTTGGGCATGTTTGACCCAAGTAAGAAAGTCCTGTCTTTTATCCTCAGAAATGAAAGGACTTAAAGTCTGTAAATTATCTGTGACCTCCTTTAGGAACATTCCTATGTAGAGACTATAGGAACTGATTCTTGCAGCAAGCATGGAAGTTTGAAAGACTCCAAAAGCATCCAGGGTTCTGCATTCACGTCCTGGAGGATTAGAGGCATGTCTTTTTGCACTTCTAATCCTTCTCATAGCTGACTTCACCACAATAGAGTGGTGAGGAAGTTGAGTTTTATGGAACCCAGGACAAGGAGGGACATGATACATAGTATCTAACCTACGAGAATGAGGAGAGGTGGTAAGAGGTGTTTCCCACATCCTCAATGTGAGATCATATAGAATCTCATGAATGGGTAAGGTAGCTGCCTCCTTAGGAGTTTTGAGATATTGTAAAATTTCCAACTCCTTGGCCCTTGGCTCTGTTTCAGAGACCACAGTGATGGACAGGCCCCGAGCCACCTCTCTGATGAAGTCTTGGAAAGACATGTCCTCTGGAGGAGACATCCTGCAATTAGGGGAGGACGACTCCTCTGGAAGAAGCATTGCTGCATTGACAGAACTTTCAGAATCCTCAGATTCTTCTGAGGACTCGAAGTATCGTCTGTCCGGATGCTCCTGCAGAGCCCAATACCTGTACCGACCAAGATCGGTACCGGGAATAACCGGTACCGGAGAATCGGTACCGGAGGGCATCGGAGGACAGAGTACCGGCATAGCAGACACCGATGTCGATGCTATCGATACGGGTGCCGATACCGATGCTAGTGCCGGTACCGGTGGAGTTGTCTGTCGCGGTACCAAGGGCGTCGATGCCGCAACGAAAGCCGCCAGACTGCGTTCCATGGTCAGAATCCTCTGGTCCATGGACGCCGCCAATGCCTGGATGTCGGTACCGGTGGAAGCCAATGGTACCCCAGAGCATGGCACCAGGAGATCTGTTGAGGCCGAGCCATCTAGAACATCCTGGAACCCCGATAATGCTTTGGAAGCCGAAGCCTCCCGCCGGGGTAATTTTGCCGGTGCAGAATCCTCGAGGGCAACGCCAGAGGCATCTCGATGCTTAGAAGGAGATCTACCCTTCGAGGACCGGCTGGATTTATGTTTAGTTACCAGAGATCCACGGGAGGAAGAAGCAGCCCTGGAAGACGTCGATGCCACCGAAGCCGCATCAGAGGGAAACAGGGTACCGAGCTTGGCAGCTCGGTTCTGCCGACCTCTTTTAGACATCATGGCACAGGACACATAATCCATGATGGAGTGGTCAGGACCTAAACATTTTAAACACCATTCATGGGTGTTGGTGACGGAAATGGTACCGCCACACTTGGTGCACTTTTTAAAACCTGAGGCAGGTTTTTCCATGTCAAAGAAAGCTTTTGGGCCTTACCCAAGAGGTGCACCTGAAGAAAATAGAAAAAAACATATATATATATATTTTTTTTTAGAAATAGGCAGGGCCGGATTTAGCTAGAGTGAGGCCCTACACCAAGAAAAATTGTGGGCCCCCCCCCCATGTCCCTGTGCAGTCCTGGGCCCCCCCCTGTGCAGTCCTGGGCCCCCCCATGCCTCCGTGCAGTCCTGGGCCCCCCCGTGCCCCCGTGCAGTCCTGGCCCGCCCCGTGCAGTCCTGGGCCCCCGGACAGCATCGCGGCTGTCTGAGGGGCTTCAGAGGGAGCCGGGGAAGCCCGCGCGAGGCCCCGGCTCCCTCTGTACCGCCGCCAGCGTGAAGAGCCTTTTCCTACACGCTGGCGGCTGTTTCTGTGAAGCCGGGAATGCTGGGAAAGGTTAAAGGGCAACCTTTAACCTTTCCCAGCATTCGCGGCTTCACAGAAACAGCTGCCAGCGTGAAGGAAAAGGCTCTTCACGCTGGCGGCTGTACAGAGGGAGCCGGGGCCTCGCACGGGCTTCCCAGGCTCCCTCTAAAGCCCTCCGGTGGGCCCAGGGGCAGCCCAAGGGGGGTGCGGGGCCATGTGTGGAGACTCGGTGCGGGGCCTCATTTGCATAAGGTGTCTCATTTGCATAAATATTTGCATAATGTTACCATACACCAGAGCTACTCAATTCCAGTCCTGGTGGTCCACAATCCTGCAGGTTTTCGGGATATCCCTAATAAATATGCATGAGATATATATGCATTGGAGGTATCCTGCCAACCTGACTGGTTTGTGGCCCTCCAGGGCTGGATTTGGAGACCCCTGCTTTACATCTCTGTCATTTAAGATTGTGAGTGAACAAGGTACAGATATCCTAGACATCAAAAGGGTAGATAGAATGTGTCACATTCCTCCTCGATTCTCACCACCACCAAAAAGTTGTCTAATAGATAATATTTTGGTGGTGGTGAGAAGCAAGGAGGAATGTGACAAATGCTATCTAACTTTTTTGATGTCTTGGACATCTGCACCTTGCCCACTCACAATCGTAAATGACAGAGATGTAAGGCAGGGGTCTCCAAATCCAGCCCTGGAGGGCCACAAACCAGTCAGGTTGGCAGGATATCTCCAATGCATATATATCTCATGCATATTTATTAGGGATATCCTGAAAACCTGCAGGATTGTGGACCACCAGGACTGGAATTGAGTAGCTCTGCCATACACTAACTTTTAGTAAACATGCCTCTTAATGAGTATATGGATAAAGAAAGACTAAAAGGTTTCTACATTACTATAATCCAGTACCAACCGCCAGGCACATTAGGAACTACTACAAACACTGCCCATTTAGAACCCATAGCAAACCCGCCATATCCTAACAGCACTACCAGGACTCACAAAGCACCATACCCTAACTATCAAAAGGCAACACTGCAAATATTAAACCAATACATTTCAGAGAACAATAATACATGACCTACTGGGGAAAGAACAAGTGGCAATGTCAAATAGGAATTATATAAACAGAATACCTCAGCTCAGTTACACATGCACAACATAGACCATCACCAAACAAGGAATCACAATTTAGAAACAGGAAGACAATAATTAAACTGGGAACCCCAAAAGCCAAACTTGGAATATACAACAACACTGTAGAAATAAAACTATAAATTAATTTCCTCTTGTACTAAACAAAGCGCAAAAATTAATGATGCACATTTCCCAGAGCTGACATATTCCAGTTAATAAATTCAAAATAAAGAGATATTTTTCTACCTTTTGTGCATTTTTTTTCAGTTGCAATTGTTCCAGCCACTTTCTTCTGGTTTCTTCGTGTCTTCTGCTAACTCTCCATCTGCTGTCCATTTGTCCTTTCTTCTGTCTTCTTGGGTTTTTTTTTCCATTCTCTCTCTACATCTGCTTTAACATACTAATCTTTCTCCTTTTGCTCTTTCCTCATTCCTATTTCATCTACTCAAAATTTACCCCTCCATCCTCAATCCCCACTTACTCTCCCAATACCCGGCCAATTGTAGATTTTTTATCCCTCCCACACAAATATTTTTCCCCTCTCCATTTTACTCTCCCAGCACCATCCCATTCTAATCCTCCCCCAACACCAGCTCCCTTCTAGTTCCAGCCTCACCCAGCATCCATTCCCTTCTAGTCCCTGCATCAGCCCATTTCCAGTCCTAGCCCCCCATTAGCCCATTTCCAGTCCTAGCCCCTCCCATCAACCCAATACCAGTCCTAGCCCCCCATCAACCCACTTCCAGTCCTAACCCCCCATCACCCCATTTTCAGTTTAAGCCCCCCCTATAACCCATTACCAGTCCTAACCCCCCATCAGCCCACTTCCAGTCCTAACCCCCCATCAGCCCACTTCCAGTCCTAACCCCCATCAACCCATTTCCAGTCAGCCCCCCATAGCCCATTGCCAGTCCTAACCCCCCCCCCATCAGCCCACAGTCCATTACCAGTCCTAACCCCATCAGCCCACCTGAAGTCCTAACCCCTCCCCATCAGCCCATTTCCTGTCCTAGCCCCCCCCATAGTCCATTATCAGTCCTAACCCCCCATAGCCCATTATCAGACAGCCCCCATCAGCCAACAGCCCATTACCAGTCTTAACCCCCCCATAGCCCATTGCCAGTCCTAACCCCCCCATCAGCCCACAGTCCATTACCAGTCCTAACCCCATCAGCCCACCTCAAGTCCTAACCCCTTCCCATCAGCCCATTTCCTGTCCTAGCCCCCCATAGCCCATTACCAGTCCTAACTCCATCAGCCCACCTTCAGTCTTAATCCCCCAACCCATTACCAGTCCTAGCCCCCCATAGCCCACTCCCAGTCCTAATCCCACCAGCCCATTTCCAGTCCTAATCCCCATCACCCAATTTTTAGTTTAAGCCCCCCCATAGCCCATTACCAGTCCTAAGCCCCCATCAACCCACTTCCAGTCCCATTCCCATCAGCCCATATAGACTTAGCTCCCCCATAGCCCATAGCCCCCCACATAGCCCATCACCACTCCTAACCCCCCCATAGCCCATTACCAGTCCTAACCCCCCCAACAGCCCACAGCCATTACCACTCCTAACCCACCAGAGCCATTAACCAGTCATAACCCCCCCAACAGACCACAGCCATTACCACTCATAACCCCCCCCCGCCCATCACCTGTCCTAACCCCCCAGCAGCCCACAGCCATTACCACTCCTAACCCCCCCAGCCCATCACCACTCCTAACCCCCTCAACAGCCCACAGCCATTACCACTCCTACCCCCCCCCCCGCCCATTACCAGTCCTAACCCCCCCACCCGCCCACAGCCATTACCACTCCTAACCCCCTCAGCCCATCACCAGTCCTAACCCCCCCAGCCCACCGAATTCTTTTTTTACAAAAAGAGCTGTCGCTGCCTCTGCCGGGGCCGGGGCCGGGGCCGCCGCGGCAGAATCGAGTGTGCCGCGGGGCCCCCCCTGCCCAGCAGAGCCTGCCCTCCCCGGTATCACCTCTCTCAGCTGCCTCCCTCCAGTCACACGCGCCGGCTTTCAGAGCGCGAGGGAAGAGTTTTTCCCTCGCTGCTCTGTTTAAGCCCGCGGGGGCTGATGGGACTTCCCATCAGCCCCCGCGGGCTTAACAGAGCAGCGAGGGAGAAACTCACCTCGCGCTCTGAAAGCCGGCGCGTGTGACTGGAGGGAGGCAGCTGAGACTCGAGAGGTGATACCGGGGAGGGCAGGCCAGGCTCTGCTGGGCAGGGGGGGCCCCGCGGCACACTCGATTCTGCCGCGGCGGCCCCGGCCCCGGCAGAGACAGCTTTTTTTTTTTTGTTTTAATTTTAATGATGGATCAGAATGTTTTTTGCGCGGGGCCCCCTGAAACGCGGGGCCCTGTGCAAAAAACATTCCCGGTGGGCCCTTGCCAGCTGTGGGCCCTACGCCACGGCGTACGTGGCGTATAGGCAAATCCGGCCCTGGAAATAGGAAAAGAAAGACCGGCGGTACCGGTAGAGCGTCGAAGAAGGCAGACGCGACCACAAAAAGAAATAAAGAAAAAGAAAATTCTTATGTGGTGACAGGAACACGACCTGCTGGCTCCGCGGAAAAAGAAGAACTGGAGAGAGGCAGTTGGGAAAGGCAGGAAGGCAGCACACAGGTGCTGTGGGATGCTCCCTGGGCCGGATGGTATACATCCAAGGGTGTTGAAAGAACTGAAATATGAGATTGCAGACCTGCTATTAGTAATCTGTGAACTATCATTAAAATCATCTCTAATACCTGAAGATTGGCGAATCGCCAATGTAACACCAATTTTTAAAAAGGGTTCGATGGGTGATCCGGGAAACTACAGACCGGTGAGCCTCACGTCAGTACCGGGAAAAATGGTAGAAACCATCATAAAGAATAAAATTACTCAGCATGTAGATAGTCATGGGCTAATGGGAGACAGCCAACATGGCTTTAGACAAGGAAGATCTTGTCTTACTAATCTGTTATGTTTTTTTGAAAGTGTGAATAAACAGGTGGACAAAGGTGAGTCGGTTGATATAGTGTATCTGGACTTTCAGAAAGCCTTTGACAAGGTCCCTCAGCAGAGACTTTTGGCAAAACTAAAGAGTCATGGGATAGGAGGAAGTGTACTACTGTGGATCAGGAACTGGTTAAAAGATAGAAAGCAGAGGGTTGGGCTAAATGGCCAATTTTTCCAATGGAGAAGGGTGAATAGTGGTGTACCCCAGGGATCTGTGCTGGGTACGCTGGTTTTTGACATATTCATAAATGACCTGGAAAGTGGAATAACGAGTGAGGTTATCAAATTTGCAGATGACACAAAACTATTTAAAGTTGTTAAAACTGAAGAGGATTGTGGAAAATTGCAAGAGGATCTTGATAAATTGGAAGACTGGGCATCAAAATGGCAGATGAAATTTAATGTGGACAAGTGCAAAGTTATGCACCTAGGGATGAACAACCCAAACTATGGTTACACGATGCAAGGTTCCACATTAGGAACCACCACCCAGGAAAAAGATTTAGGCGTCATTGTGGATAACATGTTAAAACTCTCGGCCCAGTGTGCAGCGGCAGCCAAGAGAGCAAATAGAATGCTAGGTATCATAAGGAAAGGAATGGAAAATAAAAGAAAAGATATTATAATGCCTCTATACCGTTCCATGGTGAGACCGCACCTTGAATATTGTGTGCAATTCTGGTCGCCGTATCTTAAAAAGGATATAGTGTTATTAGAAAAGGTACAGAGAAGAGCCACCAAAATGGTAAAGGGGATGGAAGGATACTCCTATGAAGAAAGGCTAAAAAGGTTAGGGCTCTTTAACCTGGAAAAGAGACGGCTGAGGGGAGATATGATAGAAGTCTATAAATTAATGAACGGAGTGGAACGGGTAAACGTAGATCGACTGTTTACGTTATCAGAATATAGAAAGACTAGGGAACATGCAATGAAGCTACAGGGTAAACTATTTAAGACTAATAAAAGAAAATATTTTTTCACTCAATGTGCAATCAAACTCTGGAATTTGTTACCGGAGGATGTAGTAAAGGCTGTTAGTGTAGTTGGGTTTAAAAAACGTTTGGACAAGTTCCTGGAGGAAAGGTCCATAAACCATTATTAAGAAGGGACCCAGGATATCAATGCTTGACCTAGTACAAGCATTGCAGAACCTGTCTCTTTTGGGGAAACTGTTAGGTACGTATGACCTAGATTGGCCACTGTTGGAAACAGGATACTGGGCTTGATGGACCATGGTCTGACCCAGTATGGCATGTTCTTATGTTCTCCCAAAAGCGTTCTAATTGGATGCTGGGGAGCGTTCCCGCGCAGGCTCCGTCGGTACCGACGATACCCATATGTGATGACTACATTCCTGCTTGTTCCTGGAGATTTCCAATATCAACAAATCACTGCACCAACTCATACAAGTGTTAGAACACTGGACCTCATTTTCACACCAACGAAGTGGTCTTATCTATATCGCCTACCTCAACCACAACAGACATATCATGGTCCGATCATAAGATAATAACCTTTTGCATTCCCACAAATACCACACTAAATCCACATAGTACAACACCACACAACCACCGAAAATTCCGCTCTTTTAACAAACAATCCTTTCTAAACAAACTCACACCTCTTATAAACATGGACCTGTCCGACCTTGACTCCATAATCATCAACTGGAACGACAGTATCTCCTCCTATGCAATCACCCTTCAAAAAAGAAACATTGCCAGGTACCATAGGCGTCGGCTACTATTAGATTGGTCACACTAGATGTAACCTCTCTATACACTAGCATCCCACAGACAGCAGCTCGTGATATAGCATTGGAAGCACTAACTCTTCGAGAAGATCTTTCAGATCTCCATTTATCATTTTTGGCAGACCTTCTAAATTTAGTCCTATTTAATAACTATTTTTTGTTCGAAGGAACGATATACCACCAGCGCCAAGGAGTAGCGATGGGTGCTACCTGTGCCCCTTCGGTGGCAAATTTTTACATGGCATCTTTCGAGAAACAATGGATTTTTTCGGACCCTTGTAATCCACATATTTGTGTATGGAGACGCTTTATCGATGATATTTTCATGTTATGGGATGGACATCAGAATGAATTGGATCTTTTTTTGATTTGGTTGAATGACAGGGATCAGAATCTTCATTTTACATCTGTAAGCAATACCACCAGCTTACAATTTTTAGATGTATTGATTACAAAATCTGATGGTTGTTGGCACACGTCTATATATAGAAAGCCTACAGATAGAAACACTCTTCTACACTATAAGAGTGCACACCCCTGAAAGTTAAAAGATGGTCTTCCATTCTCTCAGTTCCTAAGGTACAGACGGAACTGTTCGGATATTAGGGACTATAAGACACAAGCATCCCATTTAAAGGAGAAGTTTCGGGTGAGAGGATATCCATCTAAGATTATTGACCAGGCTTACAAACGAGCATTGTTTAATAATAGAGATGCCTTGCTAACTCAGACTTAGAGAAACTCTGATGAAGATGACCAGGTGAATTTAATCACCCTCTATTCGCCCTACAGCAGTAAGATCCAGCGCATTATAAAGAAACATAGCAGTGTACTTCACAGCACCATTGGTTTGGAGAATAAGCATATTAGATGCGTATGGAAAAGACAAAAATTTAAAAGAAATCCTAAGCCCCACTATGCTAAGACCACTGATTCCAACTCCAGTGTTACAACACGCTGGACATTATAAATGTGGCCACTGTGCCATCTGTAATATCACTACTGAATGTACTTTTTTTCAACATGGTGATAAGATATACCATTTAAAACATCACACTACCTGTGCTTCGACACATGTCATATACTGCATTCGTTGTCCGTGTCAATTGCTCTACGTGGGAAAAACCATCCGACCTTTTTATATTCGTATACAAGAGCATCGGAGCAGATTAAAATGTAGGCGTATAGAAGCACCGATTGTATCGCACTGTCTCAACTTACAGCATGTTTATGAAGATCTTACCTGTTTCTGTATAGATCAGGTAATGTGTGGCAATGGCAAAAAAACTAGAGAACAACTGCTGTTATATCGAGAACAAAGATGGATTTTTGTATTGAAATCGACAGTGCCAACGGGATTGAACATGCAGATAGATTGGAAAGCATGCATGTAGTTGTGGAGGGTCACTTTTTGGACTTTTCTGCCACAAGTGATAGCGGGAGTATATAGTTGACAGCGTCCTGATTTTCTCTTAACCTTCATTTTTTTATATCGCGTGATATCAATATGCCTGAAAAATGTTCAATGATTTGGGTTCTCAAGCCGTTCAGGTTGTCAACCATGATATTGTTCCTATGTACACCTCTAGTAGAGCAATGTATGTTCTCTTTACATCAATGAAGGTTTTTACGTCACTACTTACATCTCCAGCTGATAGTCATTACATCGACATTTTGATGGATAGAAAAACGCCGCACAATGAGCATGCGTGGCGTCTTTTGGCAACAACTGTTTAAATGAACAATGCAGAAGACAGCGGCCGGTTTGAGAGCGTGGTGAGTGAAAATTTAGCCATAAACTATGATAATTCAATGTGATACCTGTACAACAGTTGAAATGAATAGAGGTGTCAAGTACAAACACACAAATAATTTGATATTGTATTTATAGAAACATCGGCGTAGTGCGAACAAAATCCCCTCGAAAAAACCTAAGAGTGAAACGCACCAGCGCGAAGGTTGGCGTTGGGGAAATATTAGCTCGTTCAGATAAGTACCACTTTTTAAAAAAAAAGGTTTTTTGAGTTATGATATACTTTTTGTGGGAAAATTATCTGTCTTGAGCCTAGCACTATTTAATTGAACATCAGCAACATATACGGGTCGTTGATGCAACTGTGAGCTGTGGGTCTGAGCTTTGCTTGTAAACCCATGAAATTAGCTCCGTATGAGTCTGAGACCCGGTTGCAAGAAATATATACCTCACATGGTGAAGAGTGGAGCGTTTTTGTTTTAACGTTACTATAAGGTACCATAGCAAGGCACCATGGTACTCCCCAGAGCTGAAACATCTCAAAGACCTGAGAAAATTAGAACGTAAATGGAGGTGAACTAAGGACCCCATTCACCAGCATAAATACTGCACACTAACCAATGCACACAAAAGAGAATACCACACCAAACTCATCAAATCTTCACTTAACCACCCCAGAGAACTATTCGACATAGCCATGACCCTTCTAAAGGATCAGACCACCCAAAACACAAATCCTCATCTATGCCCAAATAAAATGGCCAAATATCTCCAGTCCGAACAACTGAACTACACCCACAATGGACTATCAACAAAATGAACCAACTTCAATCATCCCTAAAGACTCCTGGAAAACATTTACTAGCACTTCACCAAAACAACTAGACATTATAGTCTCTAACTTGAATACCACAACCTTCTTGCTCGATCCATGTCCAGTTTCCTGGATAAAAGTCTCCAGACAGGAGCTCAACCCCTTTCTGACATCAGGCTCATGGGTCTGCAGTTTTCTGGATCATCCCGGAACTCTTTTTAAAAACTGGCATTACATTGGCCATTTGCCAATCTTCAGGTATTACAGATGATTTTAATGATAGCTCACAGATTACTAATAGTAGGTCTGCAATCTCATATTTCAGTGCTCGATAATACCAAAATAATTTTTATAATCCTAAATTTTTAATTAAAGTTCTTGAAAAATGAAGCAACAAGAACAAAAATATTTATCCTAATTTCTCATGCAACATACAAATCACATCTAGCTGAAACCCATGCAATGGCTATATGTGTAATTGAATAGCTACCGAATAGTAGCTGTAAAAACCATCAGTTTTATCAGTTGTGGTGCAATGACGTTTGACCATCCATACAATACTAAAAACAACAACATTATTTTTATTTATTATTTATTATTTATTTATTACAGGCTCTTATATACCGCTCTATTCAGAATCAGCGCAGTTCACAATATAACAACATACTGTTAGGTTTTACAGAGAACAAGGTCAGAGAACTTGGATAAAACATGGGACGTCATTACTGCAACTATTTACAAGAGTATTTACAAGTATACATAACAGGATTTGTTCTTAGTTTGGGTAGTGATTAAGATTGGTTAGTTGGTCAAGTAATATTGGGGGAAGAGGTGGGATTTGAGTGCCTATATATTTGTATCATGCATGCTCTACCTTAGCAACCAGCTATTGCTGCTACGATTTTATATCTATATTCACTATGAGGCGCATTAATAAAGTTAACACACATTAAGTGCCACTGCACCCATAGAAATAAATGGGGTCTGACATGTAACGCGCATTTACTTACTAATGTAGACATGACTATGTTCTGAGACTGATTTTCTAAGCTGCATTAGCTGTTAACACAGCAGTTAACATGTGCTAATTTCCATTGTAACTTTGTAACACAGAAGGAGGTAGTGAAGGGTGGGGAAAGAATGCTTCTCTGTCTTAAGTTAAGGGTAAAATGCTGGGAAGATTCCCAACTGTTTAGTAAATAGGATTAGATAGAGCCAGGCTGTGAAACAAAGACATGGTTACCTGGCTGAAAATCTGATTTTCATTTCTTGCTCTCCTCATCGGATTATGAAATCCCAGTTTACAGATGAGATATTCTTAACAATCTGAATATTTTACAGGGAGGAAATCGAGTGAGTGGACTGGCAGAATAACACTTCAGGATAACCTTCATTTGGTCATGCTGCCTGGTTTTAATTTCTCCAAGTTAGGACACAACATTAAAAAACTAAAACTGCATTCTAATGTTTCTCTTTGCTATTTCTTTTTCCACTGCTTTATTTGGTATTAGGTCTACGTTTACTAAAGTGCAGTGAGTGTTTGCACTGACCGCACTTTGACTGTCAAAGTGAAGAGTTGGCATGACGTGCAGCCACCCTATCAGCCAACATCCCATGTGCTAGCTGTCACCAGCCAACACAGCCAGGCTCTGCTTCAATCCTACCTATCACACCCAAACCAGTTAGTGCGGATTTTTATCACACTGACTACTTTTAATGTGTGACAACCAGACGGTGATACCAAACTGTTTCAATGAAGCATCACAATGGCTAGACTCCTGCAACCTCAACCTAAACCTCAACAAAACGGAGGTCTTCTTGGTCACTAGAGATAAGGACTTCCTTCCACCAAATAAAATACAAGTCAGAGATGCAAACCTCGAAGTCAAGAATGAATTTAGATATCTAGGAGTGATCCTAGATCAGAATCTTAACCTATTCTAAACACATTACTTCAATAACCCGAACAACACACATTAAAATCAGGATGACCCAACATCTAAGACCACTACTCTCAGCTCAGGACTTCCACTCGGTTCAGGCGCTGATCAGCCCCCATTTTGACTACTGCAAGAGCATACTACAAGGCTTGCCAAAACAATCACTAAATCAACTACAATTAGCACAAAATACTCTTGAAAGAAACATAAACAGGGTGGCTAAAGCCAAACATATCACACCCATCCTCTTCCAACTACTCTGGCCACCTGTAGCATGTATAATTATATACAAATCCTTAGTAACCACATTCAAGATCCTACACGACCTAGCCCCAGCACATCTTAGTAGCTGTCCTACCTGAAACAAGGCAAAGGAGAGGTGGTACCTCAAACTCTCTGATATTACCTATAGACTTTAGGAAAACAAGCCAAACAACGAGCAACAGAGCTTTCACTTTCTATGCATAAATCCATTGGAACTCGCTACCTCAAAACCTAAGAAACATAAATGACCTACTCACCTTCCGGAAAAGAATTAAAACACACCTATTTACAGATTATTATTGGAACAAAGTAGGTGGTCAGAATATCTTTCCCACATAACTCGTAAGCAATCCACTTGCACACAATACTCCAATTGCACCTGTAAATAGGCCTACTTAACACTGTCGAAATAAAAATTACGTTTATTTTATATCCATGAAAGCACCTACTCTGCATGTGTAAATAAGTTTAAATTATTGAGTTTACTTATGTTTGCTTTGCTGCATTGTTCAGAACACCTTGTTTCAATGTATACCATTTTAAGTTTGTTTAAATGTTATATGTAAACCCACTTGATTATGTTGAGAAAGCAGTATATAAAACTCAGATAAATAAAAAAATACCATGGGCCTCTTACTGCACTTCAGTAAACTTGCCTCCCCTTAGGGATCCTTTTACTAAAGCCCATTAGGGTTTAGCATGAAAACTAACACACACTAAATGTAAAGCCTCCATGGTAACTGTCAGGGGTGTGGGCAGCATGTTCCTGACAATTATCAAACGCACAGTACGCTAGCTGCCATATTAACAGCTCATGCTAACCGCCATGTGCTTTCTAAACTACACTCTATCCCTAACCCACCCATTCCCCACCACATCACTCGATGTGCAGTTACCGCCAGAATTAGTATGTGGTAACTGCCATGTCGGTGCAATAACGGAATTAGTATGTGGTAACTGTCATGTCCATGCAGTAACGGCTATCCCTAACCCACCCATTCCCCACCACATCACACGATGTGCAGTTACCGCCAGAATTAGTATGTGGTAACTGTCATGTCCATGCAGTAACGGCTATCCCTAACCCACTCATTCCCCACCACATCACTCGATGTGCAGTTACCGCCAGAATTAGTATGTGGTAACTGTCATGTCCATGCAGTAACGGAATTAGTATGTAGTAACTGTCACGTCCGTGCAATAACAGCTACCACATGCCATTACCATACAATGCCATGTGCTTTCTAACCCACACTCTATCCCTAACCCACCCATTCCCCACCACATCACACGATGTGCAGTTACCGCTGGAATTAGTATGTGGTAACTGTCATGTCCGTGCAGTAACGGCTACCACGTCATTACCACACACTAAAGCACATGTTAACTGCTTAGCGGGCTTTATTTATTTATTTATATTTATTTATTTAGCTGTGTTTATATACCGCTTTTCACCGGGTCAAAGCGGTTTACATTAAACAGGAGGGATACATTGAACAGGATTGTTTGCAAATACGTACATGGGGAAACGGGGTATACCATCACCAGGGGGGCGGTGGTAAACATATTTACATTCTTGCAAGATGTCTCCAGTCACAGTTACATTTTTGGTTCTCTTTACAATCATATTCTTAGGTCGTATTTTTTACAGCTCTGGTTTTCTCTTTTGTTTTAGCCCTCCTTGGAGAACTTCACTGGGTGCTGTTCTGTGTAGTAAAAGGCTCCTTAGTATGTCAGTGTGTCCATACAGTCAATTTGTAAACAAATCTACTCATCTAACTTTGGGTATTAGGCTGCTCAATAGCTAAATATAATTATTCTAAAACGTAGGCAGCCCTAAGTGGAATTTTATCACGAGAAGAAACATAAGAACATAAGATATGCCATACTGGGTCAGACCAAGGTCCATCAAGCCCAGTATCCTGTTTCCAACAGTGGCCAATCTAGGCCATACGTACCTAGCAGTTTCTCCAAAAGACACAGTTCCACAATGCTTGTAATGGGTCAAGCATTGATATCCTGGGTCCATTCTTAATAATGGTTTATGGACCTTTCCTCCAGGAACTTGTCCAAACCTTTTTTAAACCCAGCTACACTAACAGCCTTTACTACATCCTCCGGTAACAAATTCCAGAGTTTGATTACACGTTGAGTGAAAAAATATTTTCTTTTATTAGTCTTAAGTAGTTTACCCTGTAGCTTCATTGCATGTCGCCTAGTCTTTCTATATTCTGATAATGTAAATAATCGATCTACGTTTACCCGTTCCACTCCATTCATTAATTTATAGACTTCTATCATATCTCCCCTCAGCCGTCTCTTTTCCAGGTAAAAGAGCCCTAACCTTTTTAGCCTTTCTTCATAGGAGTATCCTTCCAACCACTTTACCATTTTGGTGGCTCTTCTCTGAACCTTTTCTATTTCAAATCATTTTTATTGATTTTTCACAAAAGAAGTCATGGCAACAGTAAGAAGGGCATACAACAGCGTCCCCTCCCAGATAACATAGGCAATGAAAAAAAAGAAAAAAAAATGATCTGAAACAATAAAAGGCAGTACACGCGAACCAATTGCCAATACAACATCCTTAAAGAGGATACAAGCCCACAGAAACAAGAAACAGAGAGCAGAGGGGCCCAAAGCCACCGATATACAAGGAGGCAGAGTCGTGCCTCTGAGAAATACAATCACTAAGAGATCCCCCTCTAACACTGTTTAGACTAACATTTCACCCCCCCTTCCCCCGCTCCCCCCCCCACCCGAGCAGGAATCAGGCACAAACTACCAACAGAACCAGTAGTAGGGACAGCAGATACAATAATGAGAACTGCAAAAGATCATGAGAGAAGTAAAATAGCAAGAGAAACAGGACACATAGCCACAAAACAGACTTCATCCTGGCAGCAGACTATGGCACTGTGGGCGGGAGACATACTACATCATTGTGGCAAAACCCCATTAAACATTGAACACACCTCCCCGCTCTCTAGGTGATAAATGGGAAA
Organism: Ichthyophis bannanicus; assembly: GCA_033557465.1. Classification (NCBI taxonomy): domain Eukaryota; kingdom Metazoa; phylum Chordata; class Amphibia; order Gymnophiona; family Ichthyophiidae; genus Ichthyophis; species Ichthyophis bannanicus. Next base: position 152,212,789 of record CM066044.1, read on the forward strand.
TCATAGGGGACCATAGTTCCAAAAACCCCTCCCAACTCTTACCCCCTTTTGTTTGTGCGGTCAATTTTTCCATACACATCAGATCAAACATGGAGTTCTTCCAGAGCGCCAGGCAAGGAGGGGACGCAGCTATCCAATGACTCAGCAAGGCTTTCTTGACCAACAAAAAACCGCGCTCAAGCAGTGCTCTATGCCAGAAATTGAACCGCTCAAAGCTCAACCCCCAATTATGAAACAGACAAACCTCTCTCTGCAACACACAGCTGGACCCCATCCACCCCCTCATCTTATTACAAACTTGTACCCACACGTCTCGCACCCTCGGGCACCCCCAAAATTTATGGGTAAGGGTCCCTACTTCTCGTCCACACCACGCACAAGTGGCGGAAAGCTGTAGACCAACCTGAAAGGCCCATTTATCACTAGTGTATGCTCGCCACAAAAATTTATACTGCATTTCTTGTAAATAAACCCACACTGGCCCTTTCGATATCCACTCAAAAGCCACCTGCAGTATCTCCTCCGTCATTTCCTCCACCCCATCTCTCCGCCACCGGTAGGCAAGCTCAGTAAGGAACGCAGTACCTCCCGGTGGCCGAAGCACTCGCCTGTAAATCTCCTCCCCCGGTTGATGCTTCTCTAACTTCTCCAATATTAATCGTGGGGACCCTGAAGCTAACCAATCCCCCTCACCCGCAGTAACAGATGCCACATAGTGTCTTATTTGCAAATATCCATAGAAATCATGCGTACGAAGATGATGCCGACGCTGCACGTGTTGAAAACTATCCAGAACCCTGTCCTCACGGGAATATAAATCTCCAAGACACACGAGCCCCCTCGTAGCCCAATCACAGAATATATTCCGCTGAGTAAACCCAGGCCCAAAATCGGGATTACCCACCAAAGGCAACAGGGGTGACTTACGCCAAGCCCACCCAAATCTCTGACAGAGCACTCTCCAGGCAGAACGCAAGGCCCCCAAATATCTCCCGCCCACTCCAGCCCGTATCGCCGGCGGCAGCTGGCCAACATGCAGAATATATAAACTATGATATGGAGCCATCGCTTCCGTCAACTGCCGTACCGGGGCACACCCCCCATCCCCCTCCAACAACGCCCTAATATGTCGAGCTAGATAGCGCAGATTATAATTGCGCAGTGAGGGCAGCTCCAAACCCCCCTCCGCTCTCCTACTCATTAAGGCCCGCAGGGATTTCCGCGCTCTCCGGCCCCCCCCATAAGAACCCACGCAAACATTGTTCAAAGCGCTTCCAGTCTTTATCCAGGATCCATAAAGGTAGCATACGTAGCACATATAACCATCTAGGAAACTCCACCATAACAAACAACGCAATCCGCCCCTTCAAGGACAGAGGCAAACTGCGCCATCCCGCCAAAGTTTTAATACTTTTGGTTATCAAACCAGGCACATTTGCGCAATAAAGATTTTCAGGCCTATCAGGTAATTATATCCCCAGATACTTAATCACCCCGTCTGCCCATACCAACAGAAAAGCCCCTTTCCACCCAGGCCGCACTTTACCCCCAACATCCAGAACAACCGACTTCATGGCATTAATTTTTAAGCCCGAAAACCCCCCATATTCCTGTATCAGCCGAAGCACGCGATCTAAAGACGTGGATAATTTCGTGAGGTAGAGCAACATGTCATCAGCAAAAGCGCTAACTTTTAGATCTTCCCCTCCCATACGTATACCAGCAATCTCAGAATCACTTTGCAGAGCCCGTAATAGAGGTTCCAAGGCAAGCACAAAAAGCAGAGGGGACAGAGGACAGCCCTGTTGAGTGCCCCTTTCCAGCACAAAAGGATCCGAAAAAACACCATTGGAGCCCACTCGCGCCATTGGTTGCTCATACAACGCTTGAACCCACTGCACAAAACTCCCTTGCAATCCAAATGCAGACATAACATCCCACATGTAAACCCAAGCCACCCGATCAAAGGCTTTCTCAGCATCGAGGCTTACAAGAAGCAAAGCCTCATCTTTCCGTAAACAATGCTCCATGCCCAAGAGCAATTTAGCAATATTCCAGGACGCCTCCCTCCCTTGCACAAAACCAACCTGTCGGGCATCGATAAGCGACGGCAATAAAGGATTAAGCCGGGCCGCCAGAACTGAGGCCAATAGTTTCAGATCACAATTAATGAGGGAAATCGATCTATAAGAGGCTGGATCCGTCGAATCCTTCCCAGGTTTCGGAATCACTATGATATCCGCACAGCGCATATCCCGAGGAAAGACACCCGCTACACGGGCCGCCTAAAACATCACCACCATGGAGGGGGCGAGGCGAGGAGCCAGCAGTTTATAATACTCCATACTAAAGCCATCCGGACCGGGAGCCTTATGGGACTTTCCCCACTTAATTCCGGCTAAGAGCTCCTGCACCGACAAGGGCGCATTGAGCCTCGCCAAGTCTTCATCCGAGATCCTGGGTAGAGATAATTTACGTAAGAAGGCCACCCCTTGTTCATAATCCCTCTCCTCCTCACTATACAGCTTCATATAAAAGGCTCGGAAAATCTGCGCAATTTGCGCTGGCTGATGCTGCAATGTGCCTGTCTCTTCTCGGAGCACAGGGATAAACCAAGTACCTCTAGGGTCCCGGACAAGTTTGGCTAATAACTTCATAGATCTATTACCATAAAGATGGAGTCGATGTTTATAATAATGCATCGAGAGCGTAGCTCTCCTCTGGAGCAATTCATTTAGTGCAGCCTGCGAGCGGGCATAATCCCGTTGAAGAACGTCACCTCTACCCCTACACAGCTGATGCTGCAGAGCCCGAAGGTTGCGCTCCAGTACCCAAGATACTACGATCCAAGTGCTTACGACGCAAGGCCGTATAAGAGATAATCGCTCCCCTCATCACCGCCTTACTGGCCTCCCAAAATGAAAGCGGAGAACATTGCGGGGTATCATTGAATAAAACATACTCATCCCACTGTTTTTCAAGATAGAGTCGGAAAGCTTCATCTTCCCACAAGTATACTGGAAATCTCCACCCCACTCTCGCCAGCCCCTGGCACTCCCAGGTAATCCAGACCATCCCATGATCCGAAACAGCTACAGGTTCTATTTCCGCCTGCAATACCCGAGGGAGCCCCCCTTCACTTACAAGAATATAATCTATGCGGGACCAGGTGAGGTGCGCTCTCGATTGATGTGTATATTCCCGCGTCTCAGGGTGTAGAACCCGCCAAACATCCACTAGGTCCCCCAGCCTACAAAGGTATCCAACCCCCCTGCGGGTCAAAGCCCCCTCCCCCCTGTGTTGGGATTTATCCAAACGTGGGTCATGCGGACAATTGAAATCACCAGGCACAATGATCTTAGCCCTCCCGACATGTTTTAACAACCCCACCAGTTTGGTAAAAAATGCATGATCATAGACATTTGGTGCATAAACATTCAGCAACCAGACTGGTTCATTATACAATTTACCCTACAGCAGAATATATCGTCCATGGGGGTCAGTTTGTACATTATGTACTTCAAAAGGTACCCCACGTTTCACTAACACCACTACCCCGGCTTTCTTCGTACCCGACTCCGCCCCATAGGAGACCTCTACCCAGTCCCTTATTAATTTCCGATGTTCAAGGGCGCTCAAATGTGTCTCCTGTAACAGGGCTATATGTGCTCCCTTTCGTTTCAGCCCCTGCAATATCTTAGTGCGCTTAGCCGGAGAGCCTATGCCCCCCATATTCCAAGATATTATCTTAACCGCTGGCATACCCTAGGCATATAGAAGACCAGCTGATAAAGCAACAAGATCCACACCCAGCCTCATCTCTGGGACCCTATCCCAACCCACCCGTGGTTCCAAAGCTCCCAGGTGATTTAAACGCCCCTCCTGCCAACAGAACATCATAAGATAGTGCCGTCCCCTTCCTGTACATACATCTGACCCCCAACCCCCCACTACCTCCCTCCCACCACCCCTCCCCCCCACCCCCCTCCCCAACCCCCAATCATTCACCTTCCCCCCCCATCCCACCACTACATCCACTCACTACCCCACCCCCCTAAGATCCATTCACTATCCTCGGGCCTTGAGGGCCGAGGCTCAATCCCCCAGTAGACACCTCAGGGCCACCCCACACCATCCTACACAACACAGGAGTCCAACAAACCCCACATTCTAAAACAAACAAATAAAACATTAACAACTCTTGCACAACTACCAAACAATATTGCATGTCACAGTCCACGGTCTTGTAGCCTCTGGCCTTCCCAAGCGCGCACTCAAATGTTCAAGACAGCAGCCATCACCCAAGGCCATTAGAGGGCACACCTGCCGCGTCCCCTGCAGACGCTGGCCGGCTCTCCACAAACCGCCCGGCCTCCGCCGCGTTAGCAAAAGAGTAAGTCTTTCCCTGATCCGAGACACGCAGGGTAGCAGGGTAAGCCAAGGTGAAGCGCAGCTTCCGCTGAATCAAGGCAGCACAAACCGCCAAGAATTCTTTCCGTTTTCCAGCGACCGCAGCCGAATAATCCTGAAAAAGCAGAATCTTGTGATTGTCCAACACCAGCTCTCTTTGTTTGCGGTAAGCCTGTAGAATCTTGAATTTGTGCTGAAAGTTCAGAATTCTGGCGATAACAACGCGAGGCCGCTGCCGGGACTCCATTTTGGCCCCCAAACAATGGGCTCGCTCCACCTTTAATTCCCCCACCAACCCAGTCAATCCGAGCGCTTTAGGGAGCCACTGTTCAATTAGGTGCTCCAGCAGATGATCCAACGTGGTCTCCGGGATCACCACCAGCCGCAGATTATTTCTACGCGACCGGTTATTGAGATCGTCGACTTTAGCAAGGAGGGCCTCAATCTGCACGGGGGGGGGCCGCCATATCCCGCGTTGTTCGCCCCTCCGTATCCTCCAACGTGGACACCCGTTGCTCCAGCTCCTCAACACGGCGGCCCACCTCCACCATTGCCTCCCCCATCTCTTCCAACTTCTGCAAAATGCGATCAAATTTGGGGTCCAGCAGCTTTGCGACCTCCCGGGCCACGACTTCCGTCGCCGAATCAGCACTGTCTGTCCCAGGAGAGCGCGGCTGCTAGGTCGACGCCGCCGCCGCAGGCCCGGACTTGGCAGGTTTATCCTTGTCGCGTTTCGGCAGCGGGGGCATCCCGGTAACGCGTCGTCGAAGATGTTCGTTGCCTACAACAGGCAGAAAGAGGAGGCTGCCCTGCACCACAGATTTATGCTCAGGAAGGAAGTTTATAGCTAATTTTAGCATGGAGTAGCCCCGGAGTGAGCAAGACACGTCTTACTCCCTCATGTATCACGTGGGATCCCTGAACCTTTTCTAATAACGTTATATCCTTTTTAAGATACGGCAACCAGAATTGCATACAATATTCAAGGTGCGGTCTTACCATGGAACGATATAGAGGCATTATAATATCTTTTGTTTTATTTTCCATTCCTTTCCTTATCATACCTAGCATTCTATTTGCTCTCTTGGCTGCTGCTGCACACTGGGCTGAGGGTATTAACATGTTATCCACAATGACGCCTAAATCTTTTTCCTGGGTGGTGGTTCCTAATGTGGAACCTTGCATCATGTAACCATAGTTTGGGTTCTTCTTCCCTAGGTGCATAACTTTGCACTTGTCCACATTAAATTTCATCTGCCATTTTGATGCCCAGTCTTCCAATTTATCAAGATCCTCTTGCAATTTTCCACAATCCTCTTGGGTTTTAACAACTTTAAATAGTTTTGTCTCATCTGCAAATTTGATAACCTCACTCGTTATTCCTTTTCCAGGTCATTTATTAATATGTCAAAAAGCAGCGAACCCAACACAGATCCCTGGGGTACACCACTATTCACCTTCCTCCATTGGGAAAATTGGCCATTTAGCCCTACCCTCTGCTTTCTATCTTTTAACCAGTTCCTGATCCACAATAGTACACTGCCTCCTATCCCATGACTCTTTAGTTTTGCCAAAAGTCTGATGAGGGACCTTATCAAAGGCTTTCTGAAAGTCCAGATACACTATATCAACCGACTCACCTTTGTCCACCTGTTTATTCACACCTTCAAAAAAACATAACAGATTAGTAAGACAAGATCTTCCTTGTCTAAAGCCATGTTGGCTGTCTCCCATTAGGCCATGACTATCTACATGCTAAGTAATTTTGTTCTTTATGATGGTTTCTACCATTTTTCCCCAGTACTGACGTCAGGCTCACCGGTCTGTAGTTTCCTGGATCACCCCTGGAACCCTTTTTAAAAATTGGCGTTACATTGGCGATCCTCCAATATTCAGGTATTACAGATGATTTTAATGAAAGTTCACAGATTACTAATAGCAGGTCTGCAATCTCATATTTCAGTTGCAATCTCATATTTCAGTTAATTAGATACTTTCCAACAGTCTCCCGCTAGACTTTCCCAATCACTGAAATTTACAGACAGTTCCATTCAAAAAGCGAGCCTTCCTCTTTTCCCCATTTCCATTAAAGTTTAAGCAAAATAACATGAATAGTAATTACAAAAAAACAAAAGAGAGTACGACTGAGGAACTAAGAGAAAGCATATATAAAAAAAACCAGCGAAAGTTTAACATTTCTATTTCAATCTCTATCTTCTCACGTCTATTATCTTAAATGATGACTCTTCAGAAATTCAGGCAAGTGGTCAGGTTCAAAGAACAACGGGGTGCAGGATTTGCCACACACTAATCATGCTGTACTATTACTGTGGGGTCCACAGTAAAAATCTCACACTAACTCGTTAGAGCGCAATGTGTGGGTTAGGAACATAACATAGGCACTGACAGCACATGATAACTGCAAAGAGACAATTGGAAACTCTGGCAATTGATTAGGGAAGTCTAGGTGGGAAAAGGAAGAAACAGGAATTTGAGACTTCAGCAACTGGGAGAGAGATAAGGGGAATGTTTATTTTCTTGATGATCAGGGATGCTGATGTACACAACTCTGGAAGGGTATAGAGAAGGGGTCCTTTTTGCTCCTTTGCCGGAAATTTTTAAAGAGCCTCTCAGCATCTACATTACTCCAATTACTGTGCAGATTTGAAAATACAATCTATGCAAAATACTTTTGTGGAAGTGCTTCCCCCAGGCTGGCTAGGCTGTGGTTGCAAGCTATTCCAAACACACCTGGATAAAAGCCAGTCAGTTCCTTGGGAATTTACTCAATGTATGTTAAAATGTATTTGCATGATTTTTAACCACTTGTCAAACCCTTTGGAGATATTTTACCAAGTCATTAACGTGCATATATGGCAGTTTACACATGTTAATGGCCTCTTAATAAGATACTGGCTAATGTAAATACACACATTTATTTATTTGGTATACATTTGTATGCTGCCACTTCCAGCGATCAACAACGGACCAATGGTGGAGAAAACAAGGGAGTATGTACATAGAATACAGTCTGATTTGAGGGAGGGGTGCACCACAAACACATGGAATTACAATTATAAATTTGAGTGACCAGATAAATTACAGTTTGATCACCCAGTTTGAGCAACCATGAAATTACAATTATACATTTGAGTGACCAGATAAATTACAGTTTGATCACCCATTTTGAGCAACCAGATAAATTACAGGTTGATCAACAACATAAATTACAGTTATATAATACATCGCCAAATATGCAATCTTATTAACACTGGATATATACATATAGACATTTTAAATCGCCATAGATGTGAGATATCGGTGAGATAGATTTTTATGACTCATGTGCTTCGGAGGGAGGTAGGCAACTTGGGCAATGATAAAGGTTGAATCTGCCTAGGTGATGCCGTAATGTGATTGAAACAGGTGGGTTTTAAGCTTTTTTCTGAAGTCCTGTAGGTCGTTGATCAGGCGTATCTCATGAGGTAGTTGGTTCCAAAGCATGGGTGCAGCGTACGTGTATGCCCGGTTGCTCGTTCGCTCTTTGACAGCTCTTATACTGCTGGGAACGCAGAGTGTGTTCACGTTAGTAGTCCTTCGGCATCAGTTGGGGGGCTGTGTGGTGATGAGGTTATCGATGAATGAAGGGGATACTTTGTGAATGACTTTGAATGTTGTTACCAGTATTTTGTATACTACTCGTGCAGAGATGGGGAGCCAGTGATGCTCAATCAGGACTGGTGTAATGTGATCTATCAGCTTCTTATTCATGATAATCCTGGCTGATACATTTTGTGCCAATTGTAAGATGTTTAAGGTTTTTTTTGGTAGACCTTGCAAGATGGCATTACTGTAGTCAAAGTGGGGAATGATGAGCGCTTGAGCTACTGTTCTGAAGTCCGTGTGGTCAATTATGTTGCGTAGGGGTTGAAGGACTCTCAGCTTGTGAAATATTGCTCTGTTGGTTATCCGGAGATGTTTGTCCATTTTTAGGTTAGCATCAATTAGTACTCCTAGATATTTGATCTCATTTTTAGATTGATAGGTGTTGTTGTTAAGAGTGATTGAAGCAGGAGGTTTGAAGTCTTGTTTTCCTGATATGAACATCACTTCAGTTTTTTTGTGGTTTATCGACATATTGTTGTCTTGGAGCCAATTTTGCATTTCACCTAGGCATTCTTCTATTTGGTTGAAATTAGGATTGTTTATATCAAATTGTGTGTACAACATGATTTCATCTGCGTATAAGTGGTATCTGATGCTATGCTTTTGGAAAATCGTAGACTGGCTGGATGTAAACGCTGAATAGCAGGGAGGAGATAGCTGAGCCCTGAGGTATACCTTGGGTTTGGGGGAAAGGCTTTGCTTGCTCGTTATTGAAGCGTACCTGTTGCATTCTATTTGTTAGGTAGGACTCGAATCACTTTAACGGTGTTCCTGCTATACCTATGGTCGCAAGTCTTCGCAAGAGTGTTTGGTGATGTACTGTGTCAAATGCTGCTGATATATCAATGAAAATGAGTAAGAACATCTTACTTTTGTTTTCCAGACCCTTGATGAGGTTGTCTAGAAGCGCTATGAGTAGGGTTTCAACTCCATGGTGCGGTCTGAAACCATATTGATGGTGGTCAAGGATTTTGTTTTCGCCTAGGTGGTCCTGCAATTGCTGTTGGGTTACCTTCTCGATAATCTTTGCAAGGAAGGATATGCTTGATATCGGCCTGTAAGAGGTTGGGTCTTCTTTGTTGAGAGCTTTATTCTTTAAGATAGGCCTTATTAGGGATCTTTTAAGTTGGGCGGGCATGATACCTTGCTGCAGAGATTGATTTACTATGTGCGTTATCAGATGGGCAATTTCCTGCTTAGTAGATTTGATCCATTCTGCTGGACAGGGATCTAGAAGCGAGGTTGTTGTATTAAGGTTTGAGATGGTATTTATGATGAGCCTTTCGTCGATTATCTGGAAAGTAGACCATCCTTCTTTCTGTTTACAGCTTGAGTTCATGCTGTTTGGCTGCTTGGGGCATGTAGTGATCACCTTCTGCGATTGGATAGTCAGGATATGTGGATTTAGTTTGATAGCATAGTGATTTGCCAGGTCTTGGGCTTTTATTTTTCCATTGCAGTCGAATTCCGGCAAGGGCTTTGTGAGTGATTTGACTAGCTCAAACAGCTCTCTGGGTCTGTTAATAGCCTTGTTGAGTACTTTGGTGTGGTGCGCTTTTTTGGCAAGGTTGATCTCATTTTTATATTTGGCTAGGAGCTCCAGGTATTCCATCTTGTGCAGATCAGTCTTAGTTCATCTCCATTTTCTTTCCAATTTTCTTAAATCCTTTTTCATTTTGTGCAATGGTGATGTGTACCAGGGTTCTGTTCTAGCGTTTGTCTCCCTGGTTGATGATTTCCATGTTGGCTCAGAGTTGGCTTCTATTGTAGAGTTCCATTGTTGGATTAGGTCTTCGACATCATAGTTGTCATGGGTTATGTGCTCATTAAGAGAGTTTATTAGAGTTTCCTTGTTGAATTGCTGGAATTTTCTTCGTTGTTGATTAGTTGAACCAGAGTCTAACTTGTTTGTTGATGAGCATGGATAAAGGGTGATCTGAATTTGGTAATGGTCGGACCAAGGAACTTGGGTTATGTGGATTTTGGGTTGCTTCACTTCTAATTGTAATGGCGTCTTGGGGAGGAATACCAAGTCCAGGGTGTTCCCTTTATTGTGGGTCTCTTCTTGGATTAATTGATTATATCCGAGCTGGTCCATGGCTTCTAAGAAAGATGTTGCCTGGATGTGTGGGATTGAGTTCAGATTGAAATTGCCTAGGATTATCTGGTATTTCTTAACTGCAGTGGTGGAGATGGTTTCCAAAACGTCAGCGAGGGTTTCGTCGTGTGGTGTTGGAGGTCTATACAACAGGCATATCGACAAGTTGTTATTCTCTACTCGGAGAATGTCGATTCCCTGTGTAGTAACTTTTGAGGTGTTTGTCAGCCTGAGGGAGGTTCTTGCAAGGATAAGTACTCCTCCTCCCTTTCTGTGTGTGCGTGGGCAGTTGAATATCTCATAGCCCGGCTTGTTTATTTGGTTTACTATAGCTATGTCTGTGTTGAGAGCCAAGTTTCAGTGATGCACAGGAGGTCAGGCCTGTCATCAGTAATGATGTTGTGTATGATGTGGGTCTTGTTCCTTATGGACCTTGCGTTTACTAGAATACATCATATTTGAGGTTGTGAAGGGGTGTTGGGTTGCAGGAATAAATTATGTTTTATTTTATTCTTCGTCCTATTTGGTTTCATTTGTTTTGCTGTGTGAGTGTTGGGGGTCATGTTGGATGTTTTCAAGCTGATCTGAGGTGCAACATTTTTATGGGCTTTTTTGTGGAGATTGTTGTTAATACCGTGCAGTATGAGTGTAGGCACATTGAGTGGGACATAGTAAAACACTGGATACCATATGGAAGGTGTGAAGTAGAATAGGATTTGGTTGCAGAGGGCATCAGGTAATGCCAATGCAAAAGTTAGGAAACAATACATAATAAGAATATACTTCATGAGAGACATTGTAATACTGAGACTCGTCGGAGCTATAGATTCTTAACTAAAGTACAAATTCGCTACAATATTGCTTGCCTAGGATAAATACTTGTCTACTGTTAGCAAGACATAAGTTATTTGGAAAGATCCAATTACAACAATCTGTTAGAGCAAAAACTAGAGTTGCTTGGCTTCAAAATCCAATTATTTAATCACTTAATGCAGTATCAGGTAGTGAAGGATTATTATTACTTACGTGCTTGTGTGCTCTGAGAAGCATGCACAAGCTGAGAGTAGTTCTGTCTTCTCCAGCCTGTTGCTGAGAAACGTTGTAGCCTGCTGGGAGGGGTAGATTTCAGCGAGCTCGACCTGTGTCGGGAGCTCAAGCTTTGTTGGGCTTCTGCCGTCGAATTAGCCAGTAGGTTTGGGATTCCCAATCGTCAAGTTCCAGAAATCTTTGAGGCTTTCTAGCGGATTGTGGGGCTCGCCCCATGCAGGGAGCTAGTGCTCGAGTGGGGTTGGTCTGGAGTCCCGGTTGTGAAAGGTCCTGGGACGGGGTTGGAGCGTCACTCTGTGTGCTGAAAGGACCACTGCCTAAGGGCCACGCCAAAGGGCCCTCTGGCGAGGCCCTCGGGCGCAGGCGCGCTGGACGGCGCTTCTTCTTTTATCCCCTGGCTGTCTGCCCCAATTGGGCAGCGCAGCAGCGGCAGGAGGATGACTCTGTCCCGTCCCCGTATTGGGGACTTAGCTGCTCTCAGGAGCACCGGACGGTGCTTTTTCTTTTATCCCCTGGCTGTCTGCCCCGATTGGGCAGCGCAGCAGCGGCGGGAGGATGACTCTGTCCCGTCCCCGGATTGGGGACTCAGCTGCTCTCAGGAGCGCCAGACGCCACATGTTGGCATGAAGACGCAGCTAGGGGCACAGTCTGTGCCAAGCACCGGCAGAATTCACAAGTATATGTGTCGATTTTATGCACATACTTACACACGTTATATACCTGCTATAGACCAGGTATAAATGACCATGCCTGAATTTAAGGTGGGATCTCTGCCATTTACACTAATATTTTATAAAGATAGGTAGGTGCTTATTTGTAAAATAAGCTTAATGTAGGTCTGTTTTGGCTACTGTTACATAGGCACCATTATAAAATTACCCTCCACAAACAGAAAAGCGCATAAAATGATACATTTTTATATATCAAGTGCAAGAAGTTATAAAGGAAATACAGCAATGCTGAGAAAAACATGGGCATTTTAAACCTTCCTCTAATAAGTCAAATCAAGCAATAGAGGTTAGATATTTCACAGAGCTGTGGATATTTCACAAAGCTAAGACTCTTATTTTCTCTCTTATTTCTGATGCTTTCTAGTAATCAATATAGAGCCTGTCTGTTTTGTGGGAATTGTTAATATAAAGTTTAACTGTGGTTATAAATTAAGCTTGGGGATAATCTGACTGTATCCTTTTCTGGGTAGCCTTGGAGCAGATATCTGTGGGTGACCCCAGTTTAGGAACAGCCTACTGGCCAGAGATACTTAGGTTCCCACCCACCCTTCCCCTCGCTCCACCCACCCCAGGGGCTGCATTGCCTATATAGTACTCTCATACATTGCCATCTATCCTCTTAACTTAGGTTACAGCCCACATCTTCTTCCTCCTCCTTCTTCTTCTCCTTCTAGGACTGCTTATTCAGCATGTCGTGTATTTGGTGCAATAACTGCAGTACTTTCATGCCAAGACAAATCATATGGAACCTCAGAGCTTGTCCTATGTGCCTCAGGTCAGCTACCATACATAAAGAACTGACTCTACTAAGGGAAGACCTAGCTGCCATGCATAAAGTGGTGACCCTACTCAGGGAGGAACTGGCTGCAATGAAGCGCACCTCTTCCAGAATACAAACTGAACAATGCCCACCACCACTCCCACAAAGCATCAAATATCCCAGGGACGAGGGGATCACAGTGGGTTCTGGTAGATTGCGACCTGTAACGCACATATATCCTATGCATCAAAAGATATCCCTACATAATGCCTTCTCTGCCTTGGCTAATGAGGATGAGGAACTGAGGGAGGAATTGGCTGCAATAAAGCGCACCTCTTCTAAGATACAAACTGAACAAAGTACATCACCACTTCCACAAAGAATGAAACAACCCAGGAACAAATGGATCACAGTGGGTTCTAGTAGATTGCGACCTGTGACACAGAGGCATCCTATGCATCAGGAGATATCCCTGCATAATGCCTTCTCTGCCTTGGCGAATGAGGATTCCCAATCCAAAAAAACTGAAGGGCCCTTAAATGAGACAGAAAATGCCCAAACTCCTGCTAAAGGACCAAATAAAGGTGAGGTCAGAGAGACTGTTGCCAAAAAAGCATCTTTCAGGAAATGGAAAAAAGAGCCAAACGATGAAACCTGGAAACAGCACAAGCACTGGCAAGTCAAATGCAAGGCATTGATAAGGCAGGCAAAGAGAGAATTTGAGAAGAAGCTTGCTGCGGAAGCAAAAAACGCGAAATAAAGACCTTATCAAGTACATTCGTAGCAAAAAACATGATAGAGAGTCAGTTGGTCCAATAGATGATAAAGGTGTAAAAGCAGCACTAAGAGGATACAAGGCAATAGCTGAGAGACTGAATGAATTCTTTGCTTCGGTCTTTACTGAGGATTATGTAGGGATGTTACTCATTACTGAAGTGGTATTTAAAGGTGCGGAAGAATTGAAGGAAATATCGATACATCGGGAAGATGTCTTACAACTATTAGATAAACTGAAGAGTAGCAAATCACCTGGGCCGGATGGTATACATCCAAGGGTGTTGAAAGAACTGAAATATGAGATTTCAGACCTGCTATCAGTAATCTGTGAGCTATCATTAAAATCATTTCTAATACCTGAAGATTGGAGGATCGCCAATGTAACACCAATTTTTAAAAAGGGTTCCAGGGGTGATCCGGGAAACTACAGACCGGTGAGCCTGACGTCAGTACCAGGAAAAATGGTAGAAACCATCATAAAAGAATAAAATTACTCAGCATGTAGATAGTCACAACCTAATGGGAGACAGCCAACATGGCTTTAGACAAGGAAGATCTTGTCTTACTAATCTGTTATGTTTTTTTGAAGGAGTGAATAAACAGGTGAACAAACGTGAGTCGGTTGATATTGTGTATCTGGACTTTCAGAAAGCCTTTGACAAGGTCCCTCATCAGAGACTTTTGGCAAAACTAAAGAGTCATGGGATAGGAGGCAGTGTACTATTGTGGATCAGGAACTGGTTAAAAGATAGAAAGCAGCAGAGGGTAGGGCTAAATGGCCAATTTTCCCAATGGAGAAGGTGAATAGTGGTGTACCCCAGGGATCTGTGCTGGGTCCGCTGCTTTTTGACATATTCTAAATGACCTGGAATGTGGAATAACGAGTGAGGTTATCAAATTTGCAGATGACACAAAACTATTTAAAGTTGTTAAAACCCAAGAGGATTGTGAAAAATTGCAAGAGGATCTTGATAAATTGGAAGACTGGGCATCAAAATGGCAGATGAAATTTAATGTGGACAAGTGCAAGGTTATGCACCTAGGGAAGAACAACCCAAACTATGGTTACACGATGCAAGGTTCCACATTAGGAACCACCACCCAGGAAAAAGATTAGGCGTCATTGTGGATACCATGTTAAAACCCTCGGCCCAGTGTGCAGCGGCGGCCAAGAGAGCAAATAGAATGCTAGGTATGATAAGGAAAGGAATGGAAAATAAAACAAAAGATATTATAATGCCTCTATATCGTTCCATGGTGAGACCGCACCTTGAATATTGTGTGCAATTCTGGTCGCCGTATCTTAAAAAGGATATAGCGATTTTAGAAAAGGTTCAGAGAAGAGCCACCAAAATGGTAAAGGGGATGGAAGGATACTCCTATGAAGAAAGGCTAAAAAGGTTAGGGCTATTTAACCTGGAAAAGAGACGGCTGAGGGGAGATATGATAGAAGTCTATAAATTAATGAACGGAGTGGAACGGGTAAACGTAGATCGATTGTTTACGTTATCAGAATATAGAAAGACTAGGGGACATGCAATGAAGCTACAGGGTAAACTATTTAAGACTAATAAAAGAAAATATTTTTTCACTCAACGTGTAATCAAACTCTGGAATTTGTTACCGGAGGATGTAGTAAAGGCTGTTAGTGTAGCTGGGTTTAAAAAAGGTTTGGACAAGTTCCTGGAGGAAAGGTCCATAAACCATTATATTAAGAAGTGACCGAAGATATCAATGCTTGACCCAGTACAAGCATTGTGGAACTTGTGTCTCTTGGGGAAACTGCTAGGTACATATGACCTAGATTGGCCACTGTTGGAAACAGAATACTGGGCTTGATGGACCTTGGTCTGACCCAGTATGACATATCTTATGTTCTTATGTTCTAAATATGAAGAAAACCTCACCAAACAGCAAACTACTACTACTTGGTGATTCCATCATCAGTGGCATCAACTTGGGAATACAGTTCAAAGGAGAGAAGATAGTTAAGTGCCTCCCAGGCTCTTTATCCATCAGGAATACAAACCACGTTGTTGAAGTACTTAGCGCAGAAAGTGAACAGTCCAAACTTGATGTGGTTATCCACTTGGGCACAAATGACCTGGCTAGAAACAGTACCTCTACAGTCCAAAAGAACTTCCAATCTCTGGGAGAGAAACTCAAGCCCATTGTTAAGACTGTTGCATTCTCAGAGGTTCTACCTGTGCTTGGTAAAGGGGCAAAAAGGCTGCATCACATTAACAGCTTTAATACATGGCTCCAGACCTGGTGCAAACAAGAAGGATTCAGATTTATTGGTGACTGGGGTAACAGATGGAACAACAGGAGACTATACTGTGCTGATGGACTACATTCTCTCTGTCGCAGGGAAAAGAATCCTAAGTGAAAAATACAAGCAATATGTGGATATGCATTTAAACTAGAAAAAGGGGGTGACGGATGTGGATGGTCAAGCTCTGAACGTCACCCCCTGCAAAAGCAGATTAAAATCAGAAACAGCCACACATTTAAACCACACATCATAAGCAAGTGGGAAGATGTAGGCAGAACAAAATCAATGCTAAATACACGCAAGCCAGTTAAATGCTGGAAAGCAATGAGCACAAATGCTCGAAGCTTAGCCAACAAAGTTCCAGACCTAGAAGCCCTAATGGGGGAAATGGATTTGGACATTGTGGCCATTACAGAAACATGGCTAAACGAATCGCATGATTGGGATATAAGCATACCTGGCTATAATCTATTCAGAAGAGACAGAGAAAATGGAAGAGGAGGAGGAGTAGCCTTGTATGTCAAAAGCAATATTAAAGCTACTGAAATGCAGGGAGCATGGGGAAAAGAAGCAGCGCTCTGGATTGTGTTGGAAAGAGGAGATGGCACTGTCATCCATACTGCTGTAGTCTACAGACCTCCAACACAAATTGAAGAGATAGATAACGAATTAATTATAGATATTGCCAAGAGAGCCACAAAGGGGGAAGCGATCATATTGGGTGACCTTAATCTACCTGATGTGGATTGGATTACTCCTTCTGCAAATCTGGAAAGAAGCAAAAAAATTGTGGATGCTCTCCAAGATGCGTTACTTAGACAAATGGTGATGGAACCAACCAGGGAAAGCTCAACGCTGGATTTAGTGCTCACCAACGGCGATAGTGTGTCGAATGTTTGCGTGAGTGCCCCTGTGAGCAGCAGCGATCATCACACGGTGTGGTTTGAGATAAAAGCCATGGTACAGGCCAATCATAGCAGGCTCAAAGTCCTAAACTTCAAAAACACTGACTTCAATAAAATGGCCAAGTACATAAAGGAGGAGCTGACAGGGTGGAAGGAGATAAGGGAAGTGGAATTGCAATGGGCTAAACTAAAGGTGGCAATAAAAGGGGCAACAGATAAATATGTAACAAAAGTAAACAAAAACAAGAGGAGAAGAAAGCCTATTTGGTTTTCCAAAGAAGTGGCTGCTCAAATAAAGGCAAAAAACACAGCTTTCGCAAAATTCAAAAGCTCGCAAACAGAGGAACACAGAAATGAATACAGGATCAGAGACAGAGAGAAATAAGGATAGCAAAATCAAAGGCAGAGGAAAAGATGGCTAAAGATGTGAAGTGTGGTGACAAAACCTTTTTCAGGTATATTTGGGAAAGGAAGAAGATCAGAGGTGGAATTTCAAGACTCAGAAGTGCTGTGAACGAACTCGTGGAAAGTGACATTGAAAAAGTGAAATTGCTAAACAAATACTTCTGCTCTGTTTTTACTATAGAAAGTTCTGGAGAAGGACCACCTGTGACTCCCAAATATAAAAATGGGAATGAAGTAGTTACCACACCATTCAAAGAAGATGAGGTGTTAGAACAACTTGCAAAACTGAAAGTGGACAAGGCCATGGGACCGGATGGGATACATCCCAGGATGCCAAAAGAGCTCACAGAGGTCCTTGCAGGGCCATTAAAGGATGTTTTCAACAGATCCTTGGAAAAAGGAGAGGTTCCTCAGGACTGGAGAATGTCTGATGTCGTAACTCTACACAAAAGTGGTGGCAGGGAAGAAGTGTCCAACTACAGGCCTGTGAGCCTTACCTCGGTGGCGGGAAAAGTCATGGAGGCGCTCCTGAAAGAGCGAATAGTGAACTTTCTCAAAACCAACAGGTTGCAAAACCCGAGGCAACATGGTTTTACCGAAGGACGATCTTGCCAAACAAATCTCATTGAGTTCTTTGACTGGGTGACCAGGGAGCTAGATCAGGAGCATGCGATTGATGTCATCTACCTGGATTTCAGCAAAGCCTTTGATACTGTTCCTCATAGGAGGCTTATCAATAAACTCGGTAGCTTGGGGATGGATCCTAAGATGGTAAATTGGATCAGAAATTGGTTGACTGACGGACGACAGAGGGTGATGGTAAATGGAGCTCACTCGGATGAAGGGAAGGTGATTAGCGGGTTGCCCCAGGTGTCGGTCCTGGGCTCAGCACTATTCAATGTATTTGTGAATGATATTGCTGAAGGACTGAATGGAAAAGTCAGTGTTTTTGCAGATGACACGAAAATTTTCAACAGAGTAGACTCCCTCAAGGGAGTGGTTAACATGAGGAAAGATCTACAAAAGCTGGAAGAATGGACAAATGCTTGGCAATTAAGATTTAATGAGAAGAAGTGCAGAGTCATGCACTTGGGTAGCAGAAATCCAAGGGAAATGTACGCGATAGTGGGCGAGAGGTTGGTGTGCACAGATCAGGAGAAAGACCTTGCGGTGGCAAAAGCCAGGAGAATGTTGGGCTGCATACAAAGAGGAATCATCAGCAGAAAGGAAGAGGTACTTATGCCACTGTACAAGTCACTGGTGAGGCCTCACTTGGAATACTGTGTTCAGTTTTGGAGACCGTATCTTGCAAAGGATGTAAAAAGAGTGGAAGCTGTTCAGAGGAAGGCGACCAAAATGATTTGGAGCCTGCGTCAGAAGCTTTATGAGAAGAGACTTGAAGACCTACCCGTAAACATGTACACTTTGGAGGAGAGAAGGGACAGGGGAGATATGATTCAGACCTTCAAATACTTAAAGGGATATAATGAACAAACAAATCTCTTCCAAAGATGGGGAAGCTATAAAGGGATATAATGAACAAACAAACCTCTTCCAAAGACAGGGAAGCTATAAAACTAGAGGGCACAACAGGAAGCTGCAAGGTGGTAAATTGAAAGGCAATGTCAGGAAATACTTTTTCACGGAAAGGGTGGTGGATGCTTGGAATGCCCTCCCGATGGAAGTGGTGGGGGCAAACATGGTGACGGAATTCAAAATGGCATGGGACAGACACAGTGGATCCCTTTACAGCAACAGGATAAAATCAAAATAAACTGAACCATCTAATTTCTCAACAAATAGGGGTGTCCTGCATGGAGTGATGGGTTCACCCCTAAACAGGGACGTGGGGAGGGGTGGCCTGCACAGAGCGGCAGGTGCACCTACTCTTGCCATCGTGCTGGGCAGACTAGATGGACCATGCTGGTCTTTATCTGCCATCATTTACTATGTTACTATGTTCAAAAAACTTAACCTTTGACCTAAAATAAAATAGGTATTTGTAATTCTTGCCATAAAATAAAAAGCATGGCTAACAGCTGGGTGTTATATGAGTATTTAGAGAACATATTCAAACATTTGTGCAATTATTAGTGATAGTTTCAAGAACTGACAATGGTATATGTTGTAGTCTGTGCTCTAAATGTCAAAGTTCGTTTTCTTAAGCATGTATAGGTTTTGTTCCAATGTACTGATCCTCACCTGTCTTTATGAAGCCAGTCTGATGCTGCAGATGAACTAAACACTTGCTAGGTACATGATCACAATCTCTCTAAAGATTTCTATCATACTCTACTGAAGTTTCTGGATGGGTAAGTTTAAATACTGAAACTAATACCCAGTGGGACAGAAATAGGAAGACGACTCAGCATAACTTCTAAAGGATGAGATTAGAGGCAATACTGAACCAAAAAAATGATGCAGAGTGGGATCAATGTCCTAATGCTTGTATTTAGTGAACAATCACTAAAGTTACTATTAATCTTTAAAGGAGTAAACCAAGATTATATTTCGATGAGTATTAAATTTTTTAAAATCAACTAGGAAACCTTACAGGTATTATCAAGCATATAGATATTTTGTTTTGTTTCAAAGCCATTACATGAATAGTTTTTAGCTACATATATTACATGCCTGAAAATTGCACATTTGGTTTCACACTACACAAACTTTTAGACACATTTGGGAGAGACATACTCAGGGACATGTTTAGGGGAGAAGTTGAATAAAATGTGCAGAGATTGTATTTTGAGCTGTACAATATTTTTCATGAAAAATCTACCCGCACACAAAAACAGGTCCAAAAGGCTAAGGCTACTTTGTATTCAAAGAAAGTCACAAAGGTTAATGTTTATTTTCCCTTTGAAATTTGATCAAAAATTGTAGGCAAAAAGTACCTGCAGCTCATGCAACAAAATGGACAGTTTGAAAACTCCTACATATCACAACTGGAAATTTGTTTGCTAATCAGCTATCTTACTGATCTTGTGTTGTCTTTATTTTAAGCACTCATCATCCATGACGATGCCTAAATCCTTTTCCTGGGTGATGGTTTTTAAGGTGGAATCATGCATTGTGTAACCATAGTTTGGGTTGTTCTTTCCTAGGTACATAACATTTCACTTGTCAACATTAAATGTCATCTGCCATTTGGACATCCAGTCTTCCAATTTATCAAGGTTCTCTTGCAATTTTTACAATCCTCTTGGGTTTTTAACAAAGCGTAGTTACTCACCTGTAACAGGTGTTCTCCAGGAGCAGCAGGAATCAGTCCTCACTTATGGGTGACGTCGGCGCCGACGGAGCCCTCGCGGAGCAATTTTCCCCAGCTTTCAAAGAAAGCCTTTGGGAATTGCAGCGCGCATGCGTGGTCGTCTTCCCGCCCGAGGGTGCCATCTTAGCCAGTCAGATGACATAGCTAAAAAAGACAGCAGAAAAATTTGCAAAAAAGAACATAAGCAGACGATTGCAACTCCAAGGGGAGGAGGGAGGGTAGTGAGGACTGATTCCTGCTGCTCCTGGAGAACACCTGTTACAGGTGAGTAACTACGCTTTCTCCAGGACCAAGCAGGAAGTCAGTCCTCACTTATGGGACTCCCAAGCTCAAGGCTACCGGAGACCCTAAGCACAAAAATGAGCTCCCTCTAGCTCAGCAGCACAGAAGGATAGAATCTTCGCTGAATTATCACCCACCGGTAGCCCACATCCGGGATGGAGGGTAGGAGTTGCTCAGACCTCAAAGAGATTACGGAGGACTGCCTGTCCGAAAGCACTGTCCCTACGGGACTCCCTCTCGAGACAGTAATGGACCGCAAAAGTCTGGCTCGAAGACCAAGTAGCGGCCCGGCAGATGTCTGCCAGCGGAACAGAGCGGAGGTAAGCCACTGACGTAGCCTTTGCCCGAACGCAATGAGCCGTGACTCGACTTTCTAAGGAGAGTCCGGCTGCCCCATAAGCCCAAGAGATACAGTCCGCAACCCAGATGGACAGAGTATGCTTGGAGACCGGGAGCCCCAATTTATTGGGGTCAAAAGACACAAAAAGCTGAGCAGCTTTACGGTGCTCCCGCGTACGGTCAAGGTAGAAGTTCAATGCCCTTCTACAGTCCAGGGTATGGAGGACCGTTTCAGCTCGGCTGGAGTGTGGTCTGGGAAAGAAGGTTGGAAGTACCACCTCCTGATTGATGTGAAAAGGGGAGACCACTTTAGGCAGAAATTTTGGGTGAGTCCGTAGGACTACCCTATTTTTGTAGAACCGAGTGTAAGGGGGATCAGACACGAGGGCCTGCAATTCACTTACGCGTCTAGCGGAAGTGAGGGCTATCAAGAACAGTGTTTTCCAAGACAGAAAACGGAGAGAACAGGTAGCCATAGGTTCAAAAGGCGGACAGGTGATCCGCTGCAAAACCACATTCAGGTCCCAGTCAGGCGCTGGCGGGCGCAGAGGTGGTTTAAGTAGAAGGAGACCTCGGAGAAACCTCGCTACGAGAGGGTCGCTTGAGAGAGGTCTACCGTCCACCGGCACATGATGTGCCGAAAGAGCACTGAGGTGAACTTTGACGGAGTTGGACTTAAGTCCCAGATTAGAGAGGTGTAGTAAGTACTGCAAGATCACCGACACCGGGCAGGAGAAGGGATCCTGAGACTGTTGGGTACACCAGACTGCAAAGCGACGCCATTTAAGGGCGTAGCATTTTCGGGTAGAAGGCCGTCGCGAAGCCAAGACGACCTCCTCCACCTCCGCCGGCAGGAGAAGGGGAGCAAGGACTACCCTCTCAGCAGCCAGGCCATGAGGTTGAGAGACCTGAGGTTGGGGTGCAGTAGGGACCCCTGATCCTGAGTGAGGAGATCCGGTTGTACCCCAGAGGGATTGGATCCTCCACCGCCAGTTGCAGTAGGAGCGGAAACCACGGCTGCCTGGGCCAGCGAGGGGCCACCAGGATCATGAAGGCTTTGTCTCGGAGAACCTTGAAAAGAGTCCGAGAGACTAGCGGGATGGGAGGGAAAGCGTACAGAAGGCTCCCCGACCATGAGATCAGAAAAGCGTCCGCCGCAACCCGAAGGGGGTGTGGCTGACGAGAGCAGAAGCGAGGAAGCTGCCGGTTGTGAGGACTGGCAAAGAGATCCACCGTGGGGAGGCCCCACTTGAGGAAGAGCTCCTGAACTACCAAGGGATCCAGACGCCACTCGTGCAGCTGGAGGACCCTGCTGAGTTTGTCCGCCAGGCAATTTTCTTGGCCCGGGAGATAAACTGCCTTGAGGAGAATGCAGTGACTGACGGCCCAAGAGCAGAGCTTCTGTGCCTCCCGGCAGAGGAGGAAGGAGCCCGTGCCCCCCTGCTTGTTCACGTAGAACATGGCAACTTGGTTGTCCGTCTGGACAAGGACGGACTGGTGGGAAGTCAGGTGGGAGAAGGCCTTGAGAGCTAGGCGGATCGCCCTGAGCTCCAGGAAGTTGATCTGCTGAGCAGACTCCCACGTGGTCCAGAGGCCCTGAGTACGTGCCTCTTGGCAATGTGCTCCCCAGCCCAGGAGGGATGCATCGGTGGTCAGCACCCGGGTCGGCTGAGGTGACTGGAAAGGCATTCCGAACATGAGGTTCGGCTGCCGGAGCCACCACCGGAGAGACGAGATCAGCGGCTCGGAGACGCGCACTAGGTCTGCGAGGCCGCCTGTGGCTTGACGCCACTGCTGGCGGAGACACCATTGAGCAGACCGCATATTCAGGCGGGCATTGGGGGTCACATGGACGGTGGAAGCCATATGGCCGAGTAGTCTCAGGAAGCGCCTGGCGGAGACCAGGGGCTGGCTGCGAAAACGGTCGGCTAGGTCCATGAGCCGTTGAGCCCTGTCGAGCGGTAGGTATGCTCGCGCCTGAGGAGTGTGCAGCCTTGCGCCGATGAACTCGAGATCCTGTGAGGGGAGCAAAGTGGACTTTGCGAAGTTTATAACAAAGCCCAAGTGCTGCAGAAGAGTCACCGTGCGGCGCGTGGCGTTGGTGACCTCCCGAGCGGACGCTGCTCTGATGAGCCAGTCGTCGAGGTACGGAAAGACATAGAGGCCGTGAAGCCGGAGATGGGCCGCCACGACCGCGAGACATTTTGTGAAGACTCGCGGTGCGGAGGACAGGCCAAAGGGCAGTACCCTGTACTGGTAATGATTTCCTGCCACCACAAACCTTAGGTATTGGCGGTGGCTTGGGTGGATGAGGATGTGCGTGTAGGCATCCTTTAGATCCAAGGAGCATAGCCAATCTCCCTGCTGGAGGTAGGGCAGAAGGATTCCAAGGGTAAGCATTTTGAACTTCTCCCGCACAAGGAACTTGTTGAGGTTGCGCAAGTCCAGGATGGGTCTGAGGCCCCTGTTCTCTTTGGTATCAGAAAATACCTTGAATAAAAGCCTTGACCTCTCAGGTGGTGTGGCACCGGTTCCACCGCCTGTTCCTGCAGAAGACCCGCTAACTCCTGAAGGAGCAACTCCCTGTGCAGAGGGGGGCGCGGAGGTTCTCCCGGAAAATAGGAGGGAGGGACCTGATGGAAGTGGAGAAGGTAGCCTTCTCGCACGACCTGAAGCACCCAGGCATCTGCGGTGATGCTGGACCACCTGTGGGCGAAGTGAACCAGCCGGCCTCCGGTGCTGGGAGGAACCAGCGGGGGGGGGAGAGGCTATGCTGAGCGAGTCAAAAGCCCCCACCCTGCTGAGCAGGGGCTGGTGGTGCAGGCTTGGGGGCTTGCTGCCTACGGGACCCGTTACCCCGTCCCTTGGCCTGCTGGCCCTGTTGGGGAGCTGCAGGGGCCTGATAATGGGGGTATTGTTTGTAGGCAGCCGCCTTCCTCGGGTAAAAGGACTTTTTCCCCGAGCCCTTCTTTTTCTGGGAAGGGGCGGAGGTCTTCCTAGAAAGCCTGGTCCTGGTGAGAGTCTCAGTCTCAATTTGTGCAGCCTTTTCCGCCATGGGCTTGCCAAAGAGGTTTTCGCCTCGGCAGGGGACATCGACCAACTTGTCCTGTACCCAGGGCTCAAGGTCTGACGACTGAAGCCAAGCCTGTCGGCGGGCACCGATGCCGGCTGCAGCCACTCGAGCCGAGGCTTCAAAGCCATCATAGGCTGCTCGGGACATGAACTTAGAGCATTCCCGAATGCCCGTGGACAAGGCTAGGAACCTCCGCAAGGGCTCCTCGGAGAGACCAGCGGAGAATCCGGCTAGCTCTTTAGCCAGATCCCGGAGATACATGCCCATGTATAGCTGGTAAGTCTGGACACGACATGCGAGCATAGAGCCCTGGAAGCACTTCTTGCCAAGGCCATCCAGGTTACGGGCCTCCCTTCCAGGAGGCACCGAGGAGTGCATCTTCTGGCTCTTAAGACGATGCATGGCCGATTCCACTACCATGGAATGGTGTGGCAGCTGTGCCTTTTGAAAGCCAGGGCTCTTGCGGACCCGATAGATAGAATCGACCCGCTTGCTCAGGACCGGCGAGGAGGCCGGACTCTCCCACATGCGGAAGAGTAGTCGTTCCAGCATAGGAGGAACCGGCACAGTAAAGTGCTCCCTCGCGGGAGAGTCATACTGGAGGGCGTCGAGCTCTTCGGCTCGAGGCTCCTCCTCGGGATCCGCAGGGAAGGCCAAAGCCTTGGCCATATCCCTAACGAAGTCCGAGAACCGGGCATCCTCCGGGGGGGACTGTTTCCGAGGCTCGGACTCTGGTGAGTCCGAGGGGACACACCGAGTCCGGAAAGAATCAGGCGACTCTTCCTCTTTAGACTCCCAGACCGACTCCGACGAGGACTCGGTGGGGTCGGCCCGGGCAGGGCGCGGTGCCTGCCGCCCCGACGCCGAGGGAGTCGGCGTCGGCGACCTCGGTCTCGAACGGGAGGCCGAGGGTGACCTCGACCGAGGATCGACTCGAGTTCGCATAGACTCGAGGATCGGCTCGGTCTCCGGGGTCGACTTGGACGTCGACGTCCCGGCGGTCGGGGCAGCGGCGCCAGCGAGGCCAGCGAGCAGTGCCCGCTGCTGGTCCATGAAGGCAGACAGTCTGCTCTCCAAGGCCGTCAACCTGAGTCCGAGCTCAGGTGACCCAGCAGCCCCCGACTCGGGCCCGACGTCGGCTGTCGCGGAGGCGAGTCCAGAAGGACCACAGGACTTACCCGAGCAGGCATCTCCGACTCCAGGCGAGGTCGCTTCGTGAGGTGCTCCTTCTCCAAGGACCCGGGGCGGCTGTCGGGGCTATGCGACCTGGCCCTCGCGGAACCAGGAGCGTCCACCGACGCCGCCCTCGCGGGTTTTACCTTCCGACGATGGTCCCCGGAGGGAGAACCCCTGTCGGAGGAACTCCGGCGACGGTCCGAGCTGGAGCCTTTGGACGCGGAGGCCTCCGACGAGGTCCGGGTACGGCTGGGGTCAGCGAAGATCCTATCACGCTGATGCCGCCGACTTCTCAACGCTTTGGAGGACATTTTGCCGCAGGGCCCACAGATCAGTTCCTCATGATCTGGGCCCAGGCAGCGGAGGCAAAAGTCGTGTGTGTCAGTTAGTGACATATTTCGGTCACACTGACCACACCGCTTAAAACCACTGGCAGCCATCGGGGGAAAAAGGGCCCCTGCGGGGTCAAAGGACCGGGCTGCCAGGGAAAAAACGAAAACGAAAGCTGACTAAGTCAGAAACCGAAAAAAAGGAGAGGACTCGTGACCGGCGTCGCGAGTCCGGGCGGGAAAAAGACCGGCGTCGAACCGAAGGAAAAAGAATAAAATAACAAAGAAATATCGACTTTTTCGCGGGGACAAGACGGGGACGTCTGTAGGGCTCCGCGGAAAAAAAGAAGACTGGCTAAGCTGGCACCCTTGGGCGGGAAGAGGACCGCGCATGCGCGCTGCAATTCCCAAAGGCTTTCTTTGAAAGCTGGGGAAAATTGCTCCGCGAGGGCTCCGTCGGCGCCGACGTCACCCATAAGTGAGGACTGACTTCCTGCTTGGTCCTGGAGAAACACTATATCAACCGGCTCACCTTTGTCTACCTCTTTATTTGCATTTTCCAAAAAATAAAACAGATTAGTAAGACAAGACTTTCCTTGGCTAAATCCATGTTGGCTTTCTCCCATTAAAACATGACTTTCTACATGTTCAGTAATTTTATTCTTTATAATGGTTTCTACCATTTTGCCTGGTACTGACAGCAAGCTTACTGGCTGTAATTTCCCAGATCACCCCTGGATCCCTTTTTAAAATTTGGCGTTACAATCAATGTTCCCTCTAATTTTCTGTAGGCTGTGTACGCATAAAATATCAGCTGTGCAACTTTTGAAGGAAGGTTAAATTTTTGTGCGCCACATAACGACACTTTATATACTTTAAAATTTGACTACACGTCAGAATACAGTATGTACACCACATTGATTGCACTAGAAAATATTGTAGAACTTGTGAAAACCGTAAATACACAACAACTTTTAAATTTTAAGACGTCTGTGGTGTTTTCTATCAGAATCAGAACCGTAATTTTTGTGCGCTCTGTTATAAAGTATGTGCGCTCGCTCGGCGAGGTGTGCGCGCGCGCACACACGCACAGCTTAGAGGGAACAGTGGTTACAATGCTATTCTCCAATCTTCCAGTACTACAGATTTTAATGATAGTTCACAGATTACTAATAGTAGGTCTGCAATCTCATATTTCAGATCTTTCAACACCCTTGGATATATATCATCTGGTCCAGGTGATTTGCTACTCTTCAGTTTATCAAATAGATGTAATACATCTTCCCGGTTTCTCAATATTTCTTTCAATTTTTCTGATACATCATCTTTAAATTTATTTATTTATTTAATCAGTTTTATATACCACCTTATCCTTCAATCAAAGTGGTCAACAAGACAACAGAGGGACTACATCGAGGGGGGGGGGGGACACAACAAGGTAGTACATTACAGTAAACTACAGTACATTACATTAAATTATACATAAACTACAGCAAAATTACATTTCATAATTCATTACAATTACATTAAACAAATAACTGCAATCTTACAAAATGTTAAATTTAAACATTACAGGAAAATTGAAATTCAAAGGGTTAAAACATTTTGTTCTATTGGAATTAGATTAGTTGCCATATGCTTCAATAAATAAGTACGTTTT
Source organism: Ichthyophis bannanicus (assembly GCA_033557465.1). Classification (NCBI taxonomy): domain Eukaryota; kingdom Metazoa; phylum Chordata; class Amphibia; order Gymnophiona; family Ichthyophiidae; genus Ichthyophis; species Ichthyophis bannanicus. The sequence continues at coordinate 152,239,996 of CM066044.1, forward strand.
AAGGGACTTTCGAAAATCTTTGATATCATACTCATTTCTTAAATCACTAGGAATAGAATTCCATAGTTGTGGTGCCATAAAGGAGAAAGCCCTATTAGATGTCATTTGTTTGGATCTATTAAACTTCAAGTGGGAATTAAGTCTGTTAGTAGACTGTGAGCGCCTGGGCCTTGAGCCTATGTCCTTAGAAATAATAGTTGTTAGAACGTTTGCTGATGACTCATGTAAAATTTTGAAAATATTCATGAGGTTCTTGTATTTCAATCTCATAATGATTGGAAGCCAATGCAATTCTTGAAGCAAGGGAGTTATATGATCAAATTTTGGAGAATTCATTATAGTTCTTGCGGTTGTATTTTGTGCCAATTGGAGGGGATGGGTAGTATGTTTTGGAAGACCTTGATAAAGGATATTTTCAAAGTCGAGGAGTGGTGTTATAACTGCTTGACATACCATTCGAAAGTGATTTAGTTGTAAAATTGGCTTGAGGTTCCTAATGATCTTTAAACGATGGTATACTCTAGCTGTAATTTTATTTAAATGGGATTTTATACCATTTCAGACAGAAGTAACTTCCCTACATCTTCTTCAGTAAAGACAAAAGCAAAGAATTCACTCAGTCTCTATGGTCTTGTCCTCACTTAGTATCCCTTTTACCCCTCTATCATCCAACTGTCCAACTGACTGTCTCTCAGGGTTTTAGCTACAAATGTACTTGAAAAAGTTTTTATTATGCTTTTTGCTTCCACAGCAAGCTTTTTTTCAAATTCTCTTTGCCTGCCTTATTAATGCCTTGCTTCTAACTTGTCAATGCTTATGTTGTTTCCCGTTTTCGCCATTTCCTGAAAGATGCTTTTTTGGCAAAAACAGCCTCTCTGACCTCGCCTTTAAACCATGCTGGCAGTTTTTAGGCCTTCCTTCCACTTTCTTAAAGCATAAAATATATCTTTTTCTGGACTTCCAAGAAAGTTATTTTAAGCAATGCCCACGTTTGATGTAAATCTTTAACCTTTGCAGCTGCTGCTTTTAGTTTTTTCTTAACTATTTTCTTCATTTTATCATAGTCTTGGAAGACCCTGACAGTAGTTAAAGTACCGATATTTATCTCTCAGCATTACTGATGTACACAAGCCCTCACAGCATGACAAGCTGCAAACCAAACTAAACAGATCTCAGCTGAGATGCCAGACTAAGATAAACTACCCATCTGGTTGGCAACAGAATGGGATGGTGTTGACGGAGGAGGATCACATTTCTGTGACAACTGTAACACTAGAATTACCTGCATGGAAAAAAGGCCTGACAAATCTACTTCTGTATGTTACCAAGAAAACCCAATGGATAGTCACAAAACAAATTGCACTATAGGACTGGAAGATGAGACCCCCAGGTCGGAAGGCACTCAACTGGCTACTAGGGTTGAGCTGAAGACTTATCAGAGTAAAGCCAGCATTTATGATAAGGTTGGATCAAAGCCTTCAAGACATTTGACTGCTGATGTAACTGTGCATAAATAAGAGTCAGAAGTTGCAAAGAGGTCTTACATATCAGGACATGGAACGTACAAAGCATGAACCAAGGGAAGTTGGAAGTGGTCAAGAATGAAATGGAATGTGTACAATTCAATCTGTTGTGTGTTAGTGAACTGAAACGGACTGGCATTGCATCTGATGATCACATGGTCTACTATGCTGGAACTGAAAGACAAAGAAGAAATGGTGTTGCATTTAAAATTAAGAAGAAACTTGCAAGAACGGTAATGAAATATAGCGCAGACAGTAAACGCTTAATTTCTATTCGTCTACGAGGAATGCCCATCAACACAACTATAATTCAGGTATATGCCCCAGCAACAGCTGCAGAAAAGGAAGAACCTGATGAGTTCTATGAACAAGTACAAGCTGAAATTGACAGAACATTCAAACAGGATATCCTGATAGTCATGGGTGACTGGAACGTAAAAGTTGGCAACAAAAAAGAAGGCAAAGTGGTTGGAACATATGGACTTGGCAACAGAAATGAAGCTGGAGAAAGACTGATAGAATTCTGCAAGATCAATGATCAAATTGGATGACTGAAAATTGTCCAGAAATGCAGAGTAGCTAAAGCCAGCCTCATTAACGCTTCCAACACTAAATTTAAATCCCAAGCGGGCACCACTTGCCGAACCGGAGGTCATATGTTTCTAGCTGCCTTAAGAAACCGTAGAATGTCCAGATGCGACGAGAGCGCGGTGCCCTGCACCTGTCCTCTAAAACACGCCAGAGCAGCTAAGTGAACCTTGAGTGTGCTGAGGGCTAGCCACTTCTCAAGTCCACCTTGGAGGAACGACAGAATATCGGGCAAATCCGCCGAGAAAGGTCCAATGTTCCGCTCTGTACACCAGGCTTCAAAGATCCACAAGACCCTCACATACGCAAGGGAAGTCGATCTCTTCCTGGACCTGCGGCGCTCCTGCCCGGCCTTGGGGCTAAAGACAGGAGCGGCGGTCTGATGCTTCGTGAGGAAGGAGAGTAACCTGTATCCAGGGAATGCTGGGCATTGTAGTTCCTGCTCCTCTCGCTCCGAAATAATGAGTTGTAGTTATGGGGTTTCCAGTATTTTTATTATAGTAAAGGATATTGTTCCATCACATGGCAAATAAATGCAAACAAAATAGGTGCTTCAAATGCTAACAGGAAAACTTAGGATAAAGGCAACTTAAAGTATAACTGCTTCTTTTCACTTCTAAGCAAATTACTCACTTTGCCCCAAGAGGTCAGTTAGATTCACTGCAGCCTCTTTCAGCCACTGTTACCTTCACAGTGCTGGGGAAAATCAGGTGCACATAATTAGAGCTTTCTCAGCAAGGCAATACAACAGCTCCGTAGCATTCAATTCACATACGGTAAAAAAGCAGTTTCCTTCAGCTTGGCATCTCTACACAGCAGACCGTGCAATCCATACTCTCGCAATCTGGTAAATCTGTATTATCTTGTGTTAATTCTTCAAGCTGTATGGAATTACTGGCTTCTGGTAACACTGGCTGTCTTCTAGCTTGCAACTCTAAAAACTGCTTAAAACTCTGTAGGAGCAATTCAGCCTGCTGTTTGTGAGATAGGGAATTGCTATCAGCTATACAACTTCCCTCTGGCTTAAGGCTGTTTATTTTCTCCTCTTAGATTAATTGTGTCAGAGTAATTGCTAGTCTCTTTTGCTAATGTTTCACACACAGGAGAGTTAGCTTTACGTTCAGCTTGGAAACTTTGTGGCAATTCACTTACTTGTTGCCATGCCGTTCTGATTTCAGATGGCTCCAACGTTCTCCAGCTGTTAGAATGTTTGTTGCTCTCTGGCTCAAACGGTACTTCACAGAATGATTGTTTTCTTTCTTGTGCCTGCCTTGAAGGCTTCCTTTCCCAGGGCTGTGCCTTCCAACGGTTATCTATTTCAGGGCTAGGTCCTCTCTCCTTGGGACTTCTACTCACTGCCTCTGAATAGAACTTTGCAGGTCTCCTTCCAATGCCAGGTTCCCAAGTATCAGCATACTGTCTTCTGGACTTCCAATCATTCTTCCTCCTCTCCTTCTTTCTCTTCTCTATTTTAATCCCATTCTCATTCTGACTAGCAAAGCCATGCTCTGGTTTAAAACCACGTTCTCTCCTGGACACGCCCCTTCCAAGGGCAGGGTGTGCCCAATCAGGACTGCAGGACTCCTCCCCTGGGCTGGTCTCCATGCTCAGCTCTGTGGAATAGAGTCTCTCTTTCTTCCTTGGTTTCTCAAATAGGCATAAATCCTGCTGAACCTCAGGATTTTCATCCGTTTCCATAGGCTCAGGAGGGCGCTGTTCACCACAGACCTCAAGATGGTGGCTATCACTGCCCTTGAGTAACCCCGCCACCGTAAGCGGTTCCTTTCAAGAGCCAGGCCATAAGCAAGAACCGATCCACCTGTGGCATTAATACCGGACTTTGGTTCAGAAGGTTGCTCTGAGCAGGAATCCTCCACGGAGGCTCCACTAGAAGCCGCACCAGATCTGCGTACCAAGGCCGTCTGGGCCAATCCAGAGCTATGAGAATCACCTTTCCACTGTAACTCGCTATTCTGCGAATGACGCACCCTATCAACGGCCACAGAGGAAAGACATAAAGAAGCTGATCCGACCGCCACGGCTGCACCAGGCCGTCGAGTCCCTCCGAAATGTGTTCTCTGCGCCTGCTGAAAAACCGGGCTGCCTTGGTATTGAGTAGGGTAGCCATGAGATCCATGACTGGCTGACCCCACCTCACCGTGAGGTCGTGAAAAACCGCACTGTTCAATTCCCACTCTCCGGGATCCAACACGTTCCGACTGAGGTAGTCGGCTTGGACGTTGCCCTTCCCCACGACATGCACCACCAAAAGCGCCTCCAGATGGATCTCCGACCACCGAAACAACAGCTGACTCTCCTCCAGCAGCAACCCGCTGCCCGTGCCTCCTTGCTTGTTGATGTAGGAGACTGTTACCAGATTGTCGGAGAACACCCGAACTGCTCTCCCTTCGAGGAGAGAGACGAAGGCCACTAACGTGAGACGTACCGTTCGCAACTCCAATCGATTGATCGACCACGCTCCTTCTTGATCCGACCAGGTCCCCTGCATCACTTGGGCTAAACAATGAGCCCCCCAGCCGCAGAGATTGGCGTCCGTTGTGACTAACATGCACTCTGGGTGATCCAGTGGCATTCCCCTCTGAAGATGTTCCAGAATGAGTCACCACTGAAGATTGTTGCGCACCTCCGGCGGAAACACCAATCTCCATGATAGTGGATGTTCTTGAGGAGACCATCTGGAGAGCAATGCCTGCTGTAGAGGCCGCATATGAGCTCTGGCCCACTGCCTGACCCACTGCTGGCCAGCCGTGGCCGGATTGGGCAACGGGGACCCCACTGCACCCGGTGGGTGATCCCCAAGCCTAATCGGCCCACCAGTGCTGATTATTCCTCGTCAAGATAGATTAATAAGCACGTCCCTTCTGACCCCGCAGGACGTACAGGACCATGACCTGAATCAGCCCTGTATGCCCTGCCAGCTCGGCCCACCCCCGCTCCGCCCAGATTTCGTCCCCTCACATTCCCTGCTGGCTCTCCCTATCCTATGACACTAGCCATGTGGGGAGAGCAGAAGGGGGAATAGGGGCAAGATGGCAATGAGATAGATCAATACAACAGCAGCAGCTATGGGTACCATTCTATCAACAATGAACCGCCTGACTGATGACAGAACACAGTTTAGGTCAACTATTTAGAGGGTCACCATGAATCAACACCAACTCGACGGTACTTAACATTATCACAGTCTCCCTTTTGAAAATTAAAAGGTCGTACTGTGGAGTTCCTTGCCATCCTTCTTCCATTTAGTAATCAAATGTGATCATGCTATGATTACTATTGCCAAGTGGCCCCAAAACCCTTATCTCTTACACTAGATCCTGCGTTCCATTAAAAACTAGCTTCCCCTCTTGTTGATTCATGAACCAGCTGCTCCAAGAAGCAATCATATATTTCATCTAGAAACGTTATCTCCCTAGTATGTCCTGCTGTGACACTGACCTAGTCGATACCAGGGTAATTGAAATCACCCATTATTACTGTGTGGTGACTTTTGTTAGTTTCCCTGATTTCTTTCAGCATTTCATCATCTATCAGTTCATTCTGGCCAGGTAGTCGGTAGTACATCGTTTTCCCTTTTTTAGATAGAATTTCCATCCATAGAGATTCTACAATGTATTTTATTTCCTGCAAAACTTTAATCCTATGTGACTCAACGCCCTCTCTAACATAGAGCGCAACCCCTCCACCAATTTGATCTACTCTATCACTGTGATATAGTTTGTACCTAGGTATGTATCACAATGTCCCATTGGTTATCCTCCTTCCACCACGTCTCTGAGATGCCAATCATATCTAACCTTTCATTTAGTGCTATATATTCCAGCTCTCCCATCTAATTTTTTAGACTTCTAGCATTTGCATACAGACATTTAAAAGTTGTATTTTATTCATATGAATCTGGTAATTAGTTGACAGGGTAACTTGGAATCTTTCAGCTCTGTACACTTAAAGGCATCTGGGTTACTTTTATCTTTATTGGAACCTCTCTATCGGGATTTCCTAACTTCCCTCTTTTGCTAGTATTCTTCAAGGATACATCCTTCCGAACCATGCTCTCTTGGGCGATTGTCGGCTATCCCATATTATCTGGTTTAAAAGCTGCTCTCTCTCTCCCCTTTTTGAAGGTTAATGGCAGAAGCCTGGTTCCACCAAGGTTAAGGTGGAGCCCATCTTTTCGTAACTCCTCCCACCCCCTTCCCCGGAATGTTGCCCAGTTCCTAAAAAATCAAAAATCTTCTTCTTTGCACCATCATCTCATCCACAATATTGAGACACTGGAGCTCTGCCTGCCTTTTGGGTCCTGTGCATGAAACAGGAAGCATTTCAGAGAATGCTACCCTGGAAGTTCTGGATTTCAACTTCCTACCTAAAAGCCTAAATTTGGCCTCCAAACCTCCCTCCCACACTTTCCTATGTCATGTATCAACAAAGCAGACTCCTTCCCAGCACTATCTAAAACCTTGTCTAGGTGGCACGTGAGGTCCGCAAACGTTGCACCAGGCAGGCATGTTACCAGGTGATCCTTTCCCAGCTATCTACATGCCTAATGATCGAATAGCCAACTATAATGCCCGTCTTAACCCTTCCCTCATGGGCACATGCCCTGGAGAAACATCCTCGGTGCGAAAGGGTTTTATATCTCCTGGTGGACAGATCCTAGCAGTCACTAGAACAGCGCAGGGAGGACACGGCCACAGCTCTTAAAAACAGAGAAACCTTTTATTTTGTAAAACCTTCAAAGGTACAGACTCGACTTGGCCAAGTTTCGGCAGTCAGCAATACCAATTAAGATGAAATTGCATATATATTCCAATGGTAGTCAGGACATTGTAACAAGAGCCAGTAGTTGAAAGCTCAAAAAACGCTTCTCAGGTATGCCTGAGAAAGTATGCGGAGGGTTGTTGTTCCTCTTCTTTCCCTGAACAGATCCTAGCTACAGGATCACTTCCTGCCACACCAAGGTGATGTTCTCCTTTCACCCAACTTCTCTCCTTCATAGCAATTGAGAGGCTGCCAAACTGGAAGTGGTACTTCAGTACTATGTCCTTGTAGATCTCGTCTATGTACCTCTCTGACTTCCTTATGTCCTTCAAGTCTGCTACTCTAGCCTCCGGAGATCAGACTTAGTCCCTGAGGGCAAAGAGTTCCTTGCACCTAAGTGCACACACAAAACCCTTCACCAACTGGTAGAAAATCGTATAGGTGACACTCAATGCAAAAGACCGAATAGCCTCATCTCGCTGGTGGACTGCATCTACATCTTAATTTTAAGGTTCCATTTAGCTAGTTAAGTTGTTTAGAGTTACTAGGGATACTTGTACTGATGATACAACTATACCAAATAAGTTTAGAGGACTTTGTTCACCTCAAGATTAATTAATTTCAGGGCCTTAATTAATTAATTCCTGCTGAGGATAACTAGCTGAACCTGAAAGTGAATTTGACCACCTCTCCCTCTTTAATAGGTCTAAGATCCTATAAAGCTAAGATTATGCCTTTGGTGGTCAGGAGTCAGGGTGGATGGGAGGGAATTAACACTTAGTAAAGGCTGGCTTGCTACACAGGTCCCAGGCTTGTGCTTCTAAGGTAATCTGTTAGCAATTTCCTGGGTGATTCACACAGCCCTTGGCTTGATAGAGGAAGCCTTTCAAATTGCCCCTCTGATCTATCACTTGGCTTTAACACCTATTGAAAAACATTCCCAGATCTCTTGCCTCCTAACAGGAAGACCTGTTTGTAAAGATCTCTAGAAACAATTGAAGTATTTCTACTCAAAGTATATTTTCCGTATTTTTCCTTCTATGCTAAACTATACTGTGATTGATTTAAATTAAAAGCTCTCTGCTGATACTAGGCCCTGATTGTGTTTTGAACTTAACCTAAAAGCTCTCTACTAGGTTTTAAATTTAAACCAAAAGCTCTTTGCTGATAGAAGGAACTGGCTGAGTTAACAAATACACTGGATTCTAAATTACACAGATTAATCTGCTTTAATCCAAAGAATTCTCTTTTCCCCAAGATTCAGAGAATTTTCCATAAGTAAACAGTTACATGTCTGGAAATTAGTTCAGGTAAAGAAGTACTCTTCACTTCAGCATAGTCAATGACAGCTAGATGGTTAATTTTTAAGTGCTATAACTAATGTCTGAGACAGTCATGGGTTCTCACCTGATAAACATGAAAGGCATTTCCAGCTTTGCCACGAAGAAATATAGATGGAATCCAAACATTTATGAGGGCACGATGTGATCTACCAAACAAAAAAAAATAGTAACATACTCAGTGCCACACACAGAAGCAATAAAAGCAACAAACAGTGGAAACAAAAATTAACCAGCAAGTAGTAGGCCATACCTTAATAATGGACTAACAAAATGTTGTTTACTAGCTTTCCAAATCTCTGGCCCTTTTCATGAGGTAAGTGCAAAACGAAATACGACAGTTCTGCCCATTACAATGGCTATATTTGTTTTCAAAAGTATCAACAGTTGTAAAGTAAAAGAATGGTTGAGGAGTCAGAAAACTGAGGGTGGTAATCAGCAGAATTTATAGGTGTGTGTGTGGTAATGGGTGAGGAAACCAGTATCCCTTTTAAGACCCACTTGTGCTAGTTTGAAAGACTTATCATTTTCATTTGGAATTTCACATTTTTGGGTAGAGATGGATTTTCTTTTTGGTATCCTTATTCTGATGTCATTGATGTTGACGACTGGCATGGAAAAATGTTCCTCACACCTTGCTCTTCTCCGTTTCATCTTGTGCTGGGAGGGTTTATTGTCCTTAACTTATAGCCCATTTCATTAATATATCATCTCTATTCACATGTAAAAATCAGAATGAATATGAAGTCCTTTGCAATGTACTGGTATAGTCTTCATGCACGGCATCTTTCAAGGTTTTGCACCATGTTCTTCTTTTCAAGTTTGTTTGAAGCTTGTTTCTTGCTAGTTTTTCCTTCATACTACATGAAGCTCGAAAGAGCAAACTGGGAAATGCAAGAATATTTCTTTCAGTATTTTATTTTTCAGCAGTAGGCAGTAGGTCTTTTATGATTTTCTTAGTTTTTCTGGTACTATGTTATTTTTGGATCTTCATGCTCCTTACTCTCTTGTCCACTACTTATATATGTCTTACCATGCTCAAGTCCCCAGTTTTGCTATCTGTTTTGTCTTGATTAGACTGTAAGCTCTATATGTACTACAAATGATTAGTAATAGTAGTAGTAGTACTAGTAAAGGCTACCTGCTCCATGGTTCTCCTCTTCATACTGTACTAGGTTTCCTCTGGGTGTTTAAGTGAAGGTGAAATTTTCTTGACATATATTTTAGGGTTTTAGCCTATTTGTTTGAAGAATCTGGGATCAAAACTTTTGAAAACACCCCCCCTCGCGTACATACACACATCCACCCATACAGGCATTGTAATGCAAACTGTAATTTATTTATTTATTCTTATATTCTTATATACCGCGCTATTCAAGCTCAGTGCGGTATCAATGCTTACATTATAACAGTATAAATAAACTTGGATTGAACTTGATGAGGGTGACAAACATAACAATAAGAGTTAAATTATAAACTATTTACAGAGTTATTTACAGGTCAAAATCGTAATTTACTTGTATATTCAAGCAACCCTATAGATATCTCATTCTCGAATGAAAACGTAGCCTAATGGTTAGAGCAGTGGGCTGAGGACCAGGGAAATCAGGGTTCAAATCCCATTTCTGCTCCTTGTGATCTTGGGCAAATCATTTAGCCCTCCATAGTCTCAGGTACAAACAAAATGACAAAATGTAAGCCCTCCAAGGTCAGAAAAATATCTACCATAATTGAAAGTAAATCATCTTGAACATGGGCGGTTCTATCATTAGGCTGAATGAGGCGGTAGTCTCAGGCGGAAACGTTTTGAGGGTGGCAAAAATTGTCCCCCAAAAGCCCGCCTCACTCGGCCTTAAAAAAAAACGATGGAAAGAGCTGCAGCGGCAGACGGAAGTGTCCCACGGCCGCCCGGCTGAGCCCTCCTGTCTCCCTCAGCCCGCTGGCTTTACAGAGCCGCAAAGGGAGAGTTTCCCTTTTTCGAGGCTCTGCAAAGCCTGCTGGCGCTGATGGGAAACAGGAAATGTCGTTTCCCAACAGCGCTGGCAGGCTTAACAGAGCCGCGAGAAAGGGAAACTCTCCCTTCACAGGTCTGTAAAGCCGGCAGGCTGAGGGAGACAGGAGGGCTCTGCCGGGCGGCCACAGGACACTTCCTTCTGCCGCTGCCATGGTGGCAGCAGCAGCCAGATTTTTTTTTAATTTCCCTGGGTTGATGGGGGGAAGGGGGTTAGGACTGGAAGTGGGCTGATGGGGGGTTAGGACTGGTAATAGGCTATGGGGGACTGGGACTGAAAATGGGCTGATTGGGAGGGGGAATAGGGCTGGTAATGGGCTATTGGGGGTGGCTAGGACTGGAAGTGGGCTGATGGGGGGTTAGGACTTATAATGGGCTATGGGGGGGGATAGGGCTGGTAATGGGCTATCAGGGGTGGCTAGGACTGGAAATGGGCTGATGGGGGGTTAGAACTGGAAATGTGATGATTGGGAGGGGGCTAGGACAGGAAATGGGCTGATTGGGGGGCTAGCACTGGAAATGAGCTAGGACTGGTAATGGGCTGATTGGGGGGCTAGGACTACAGTGGGCTGATAAGGGGGATAGGACTGGAAATGGGCTAATGGAGGGGAGGAGAGTGCTGCTGGCCCTGGAAGAAAACTAGGGGCTAGTGCTACAAATGGGCTGATGCAGGAGAATAGGACTGGAAGGGAACAGATAATGAGAGGGTCTGCCAGGGGAAGGAGGGGGCAGGAAGGGAACTGACACAGGGGGAGGAGGGGGCTGGAAAGGAGCCGACACCTGGGATGTACTGAAGGGGGACTGGAAGGGAGCTGACACTTAGGGATGGGTTTGGGTAATGGGGAGGAGGCTGGAAGGGAGCTGACATGCAAGTGGCACTGGAAGGGGGATGGACAGAGAGTAGGGCGACTGGAAGGGAGCTGGCTGTGGGGGTGGCACTGAGAGTGGACATGAGCTGATATCTGGGATGGTATTTGGACTACAGTAGAAGGGGCTGGACAGTGGGGAAGGAGGGGGACTGGAAGGGAATGGACACCAGTGGCAGTCGTGGGAATGCAAGGCGATTGACATTGGAAGGTACTGGGAGGGGAGGATTGGAAAGGGGGCTGATACTGGGGAGGGTTACTGGAACGGGAAACGGGCTGATGGAAGGAAGTGAAGAAAACAAAAGAAGAGATAAGAAATGGCAGATGGACCATAGACCACAGAAAGAGAGCTAAGAGAAGACAGGAAAGCAGAAGCCTCAGATAGGGACCAGCATGATCAGAGAATAAAATGGTCAGACAACCAAGATAGAAATAATTATTTTATTTTAGTGATTGGACTTTGTGCTATTTTTATATTTTACACAGTATTGGGGAACTGCATCTCTTATTTATCTGATGTTGCACTGCATGTGGACTCTGGTTCTTGGAGTTTCAATTTAAATTTTGTCTACATATTTTCATTTTATTTTAGACTGTGGTTACTTATTCTGTACTTGGTGAGGGTCGATGTTGTGAGTGTGTGACTGAGGTCAGGTGTTCTGTTAACATGGAGTTTGTACATAAAGATCTGTACTGTACTGTAGTAAATTGACTTGTTCAGCTTTTCAAATAAGTGTATGGATGTTCCAGGGCCCACTGTAGTATTTACAGTGCCACTTTTTTTGGATGGGCTCCTTATGTGAGTTTTGGAAATTTGTGCTGATATGGTGTGGTAGGTTTGCTCTTTGTTGTACGGTTTTGTATTAATTCACAATATGCCTGGTACTGGAGAATAGTGGGTGGTGGTGGTGGTGTTAGTGAGATGATCAGAATCAGATTTTTTTTTTTAAATATTGAGTTCTGTGGGTGAATGTCCTGGTTCTGCCCTGCACCTACTATGGATGCAAAATATATGTTGAAAAAGAAGAAGCAAGAACCATAACGCAGTTTATAACAAAATAAAAATGAGTTATAATTTAGTTTTATAAACTGTGCTGTTGGCTCTTGCTGTCTTTTAGTTCCTTGATGTGCAAACGGGACCGTACCTAGATCTGTGCAAGCGGTGCAGCCGCATAGGGCGAAAAGGCTTGGGGGGCACATTTCGGCTGTCTGCTGTTGCCCTACTGCCGCTGGCAGGACAATAGCAGGCAGCCAAAATGCACCGCCCCAAGCCTTTTTTGCAGCACTTTAAGCATCATGAACTCGGTCTCCAGCTCGGCAGCCTTGTCGGTCATGGGCTTGCCAAAGAGGTTCTCTCCTTGGCATAGGACATCGATCAATTTGTCTTGAACCCATTGCTCGAGATTGAACCACTGTAGCCAAGCCTGGCATCGGGCGCCAATGGCCGCTGTCACTACTCAAAGCCATCATAGGCTGCCCGAGACAAACTTGGAGCACTCACAGATGGCCTTTGCCAGGTTCTTGAACTGCTGCAGGGGGTTCTTGGACAGACCAGCCGAGAACCCAGCAATTTTATTTGCCACGTCTCTCAGGTACATGCCCATGTACAGCTGGTAGGCCTGGATGCGGCCGATGAGCATTGAGCCCTGGTAACACTTTCTGTGAGGGTGTCCAAGATGCATGCTTTCCTGCCGGGAGGCACCGAGAAGTGTGTCTTCTGACTCTTGTTTACACATGGCCGACTCCACCACCATGGAGTTGGGCGGCAGCTGTGATTTCTGGAAGCCCAGACTCTGGTGGACTCAAAACATCAAGTCGAGCCACTTACTCATCAACAGCACTGATGCTGGTGTCTCCCACATATGGAACATTAGCCATTCCAGGATGGGAGGGATGGGCACCATAAGCAATTCCCTCAGAGAGGCCTCGTACCGGAGGATTTCTGTAGTCCCTCTGCCCGAGGGTCCTCCTCAGATTCCGTCGGGAACTCTAGGGCCTTAGACATGTCCCTGATGAAGTCAAGGAATGCCATGTCCTCCGGCGGGGACCGCGGCTGGGGCTCTGAAGTGGGAGAGTCCGAGGGGATGTCGTGATGGCGACAGGTGTTGGGTGACTTCTCGTCCTCCGTCTCCCACTCATAGTAGTCCGTTGAGGACTCGATGGAAGGACGGTCCATAGGACCCGGGGGCTGACCCCAGCCCATGGCCTCAGAGGCCCTGCGGCTGGCGCTGAGCACACTGGCTGGGGACGATCGAGGTTCCATCAAGTGGGAACCGGATCGAGACCTCGGCTGAGAATAGACTTGAGGCCGAAGGGTCTCAAGGGTCGGCTCGGCATCCCGGGATGTCTTTGATGTCGAGGGTCCAGTGGTCGGGGCAGAGGAACCGGTCATACCAGACAGCAGCACCCACTGCTGGTCCATGAAGGCAAACTGTGCTCCAGGGCTGCCATTCTGGACTCCAGTCCAGCCATTGGCATGGGCACCAAAGGAGAATCCTTGACAAGGATGGTGTCTGGCAACCAAGGCCGGTCTGAAGTAGAGTCCTTTGCAGGCTGCTCCCTCTCCAATCCCTTGGACGAGTGTCTCGAACTGCAGGACCTGCTTCAGGACGGACCTGACCTGTCGGATCCATTCAGGGGCACCGCCTTTGAGGTCTTCCTTTTCTTCTTGGGTTCCCTCGAGGGAGACCACCTCTCCAAAGAACCATGGCGCTGCTTGGGTTCCGTGGAGCCGCCCCAAGATGCCGCGGCTTCAGATGAGGCCCTCGCCTTCGGAGGTACTGGGGACTCGGGGAAAAACTTATCGTGCTACTGCTGGCGGCTCTGGAGGGCCTTGTTAGATATCGTTTTGCAGAGACTGCATGCTGTAGGGTCATGGTCCGGCCCAAGACAGCGAAGGCATCAGTCTTGTGTGTCGGTCAAAGACAATTTTGGCACACCGATCACACTTTTTAAAACCACTGGTAACCATGGGGGAAAATAGTACCCCAGCGAGGTTGAAGACCCGCCGAGCTGCCAGTTGGAAAAAAGGCACGAAGATGCCAAAGAGGAAAAAAACTACAAAAAGGACAGCCATGTCGGGTGGCAGGAAGAGAACCGGTGCAATACCGGAGGCGAGTATGAAACATAGGCTGAAAAATCAACTTTTTCCAGAGACAAGCCAGACAGACGTCTGAAGGGCACCACGGAAAAAAGGAGACTGAGCAAGATGACACCCTTGGGCGGGAAGGGGACCACACATGTGTGGTGGCATCTCCCAAAGGCTTTCTTTGAAAGCTGTGGGGGATGCTTCCATGAGGGTTCTGTCGGTGCTGATGTCACCCATATGTGAGGGCTGACTTCCTGTTTGTTCCCAGAGAAATCTCTTTACACCCTGCGCCTTCTACTACCTAGTGAAAAGTGTATATAAGCCTAGCTAAATAAATAAAATAAATGTTCATTGGTTCCCCATCCAGTATCGCATCCATTTTAAGATTCCTATATTGGTCCATAAAGTTCTTCACAAAGGTGTTCCATCTTACCTCTCTTCCTGTATCATCCTTCATGCCCCTCATTGTTCCCTCCGCTCACTCCAGTCGAGTCGCTTATACCTTCCCTCTGCTTCTCATGCCACATATGAACTGACATGACATTCCCACCTTCTATTTTCTAGGTCTCTATCTATGGAACAATCTTCTCCCCCCCCCCCTTCAACTGGAGTCCTCCTTCACCAGCTTCTGTTTCATGAGGCCTTTGACATCCCTATCACCTGATTCATCAAACCCTGTGGATGACCATTCCCTCCTTCCTCATCCTCTTTCCCGCCTTTTCTTAGTATAAGTATAAGTATATGTATATGCTCTGTTCCATGTAAACCGCGCTGATGGTAGTAGTGCGGTATATAAGAAATGTTAAATAAATAAATAAATAAGTGTCGTCCTTTCCTGTCTATGGCATTGGAGTTCCTTTCCTCCTGGTTTTCTTTTATTTGTTTTCATTGTGAACCGCCCTGCTGACTCGCTTGAAGGGCAGTATATCAAATTTTAATAAACAAACAATAAACATGATGTGGCACGTCAATGGGGGGAGGGGAGGTGGGCAGTGCATGCTGAAAGGTGGCTGATAAGTTTGGGCCGGCCCTGCTTGCTGTGATCGCTAAAATGATTTTATAAGCACTGCAGAGGTCTCTGGCTAAGACTGGAGAAAATGTTTACTTCAGAAATTTCAAGATTACTCTACAACTATGACCTGCATGGGAGGATACACAAAGGAAGCTACTACTGATGAAAAGCCGTGTGATGTTCTGCATAATATTTACCAAGAAACAGTTAGGGGAAGTGACAGTTGTGTTATAAGAGAAACACAGCAGATCATGCACATCATGAAGGGGAATAACACTAAACAAAGGCATAGAGGGGGTAACCTGTATGGAGAATATAAGAACATAAGATATGCCATACTGGGTTAGACCGAGGTCCATCAAGCCCAGTATCTTGTTTCCATCAGTGGCCAATCTAGGTCAGAAGTACCTAGCAGTTTCCCCAAAAGACACAGGTTCCACAATGCTTGTACTGGGGGCAAGCAGTGGAACCTGAGCATCAACTACAACCCTAGCCACTTCACTGGGCAGACTAGATGGACCATACTGATCTTTATCTGCTGTTATTTACTATGTTACTACGATCTCTCTCTGCTGCATTTTATATTATAAATCACAAACATTTTACTTTATTGTTTGGTAGAATTGGGAATTTCATGAAGTGTTAAGTTGGTTCCAATTGTTCTTGTCTGAATGTACTCAACAGGTCAGCATGGGAAGGAATACATCAATATGGTTTAGTGTACCATCTAGCGTCCCTCAGGGTCAGCTATATTGGTTATATTATTTAATGTTTTCATGTTACCTATTTGTAAAATTCTTAGCTGTTTGGGAGTGACATATCGGCTGTATGCCAAGCTTAATCCAGATATTTTTGATCATCGCTATTTGGACAACCAGGAACTAGACTAGGCACGATAAATGTATCTGGTAGGGTACTTAGATATCTTTTCACTGAATTTCTGGCATAAGAACATGGCAAAAGAGTAAATCTCTACAGCAGGCGTCAATAGATTCACAAAGCAAAAAATCCAACTAGCATTTTCCATCGCGTTCCATACCACAACTTTGGCCACTTGGTTAACCGGAACTGTTCCCCTACCTATCTCCGCACCTCTTCTTCTTGGTGCCCCCCCATTACCTTGATCTCTTCTGTCCAGTATATTGGTGTTATCCTAAACTCTGCATTGACCTTTCATGACCACATTACTTCTGTCGTCCACAAATCCCTTTACACCCTGCCCCACATTGGAGCTCTTCATCCCCTTCTTTCTCCCTTGCTCTCCCTTGAGCTTTCTCTGCTCTCCCTTGTGATTTCCTGTCTGGACTATTGTAATGTTGTTTATTCAGGACTTCCCAAACATTATTTATTTATTTATTTATTTGGTTTCATTTATATACCGCTTCTTCCAGCGATCAGTAGCGGTTTACCTTACACAGCAAACATTGGTTATATATGATAGGAATCAACATTATTTACATCTTCATGATGGGGTAGGTGTTTATACATTTATACATTTTGTATTATTTTTGCTTCCATTTATACAGTTTGAGCCATCTACAGTTGCATTTATATAGCTGAAAATATATACATTTGTGGTTGCAACGAAATAGGTTCTTAATACTCTTGTTCATTTGGGTTGCAAGGTTTGATTCATTCTGCATTGCTTATGTTAAGTTATAATGTTCCTGGAAGAGGTGGGTCTTTAGCTTTTTCCTGAAATCCTATAGATAGCTGTTCGATCTCAGTTCATCTGGTAGCTGATTCCATAACGTGGGTGCTGAATAGGTGAATGCTCTGTTGCTTGTGCAAACTTTGACAGTGCGGATGTTAGTTGAGACATAAAGAGTGTTTAAGTTGTGTGTTCTTCTGCTTCTGTTAGGGGGTTGTGTAGTGATGAGGTTGGAGAGGTAAGATGGTGCTATGTTGTGTATCAGCTTGAATGTTTTTACTAATATTTTGTATCTTATGCGGGCAATAATGGGAAGCCAGTGTAATTCGATTAGTATTGGCGTAATATGCTTGGTGAGTTTTCTCTTCATGATAATCCTGGCTGTGACGTTTTGCGCCATTTGCAGTATGTTGAGGGTTTTCTTTGGTAAACCTTGGAGAATGGCGTTGCAGTAGTCTAGGTGGGGTATAATGAGTGCTTATGCTACTGTTCTGAAATCGGTGTGTTCGATGATGTTGCGTAGGGGTTGGAGGACCCTTAGTTTATGGAATATTGCCCGGTTAAGCAGTCAAAGATGTTTTTCCATCCTTAGGTTTCTGTCGAGTGTTACCCCTAGGTATTTTATCTCATTCTTTATGTTATAAGAGTTATTGTTCATGGTGATTGTTGAGGGAGGGTTGAAATCTGATTTTTTGGAGATGTACATTACTTCCATTTTCTTGTGGTTAATAGACATATTGTTTTGCTCTAGCCAGGTTTGCATTTCATTTAGGCATTCCTCTAGATGGTTGTAATTTGGATTGGTCATGTCCAGTTGAGTATATAGCATTATGTCGTCTGCATAAATGTGATAATTGACCTTGTGTTTCTGAAAGATTGTGCAGACCAGTTTTATGTATAGGTTGAACAGTAGGGAGGACAATGCTGATCCTTGAGGTATTCCCTGAGTTTGGGGGAATGCCTTCGCTTTTTCTTCATTGAATTGGACCTGCTGTATTCTGTTTGTTATATAGGATATGAACCAGTTTAGGGGGGTTCCTGTTATTCCTATGGACTCCAGTCTGTTGATGAGGGTTCTATGGTTTACTGTATCAAATGCAGCAGTTATATCTATGAATATTAGAATGAACATTTTCTTTTTGTCTTCAAGGCCTTTGAATAGTTTATCAAGAAGCACGAGTAGTAAGGTTTCAACACCATAATGTTGGTGGAATCCATATTGTTGATCATCGAGTGCGTTTCTGGCATCAACGTGGTCTTGTAGTTGCTGTTGGACTGCTTTTTCAATAGTTTTGGCTAGGAATGATATATTTGAGATTGGCCGGTATGAAGCTGGGTCATCCTTCTTGAGTGTTTTGCTTTTTAGTATGGGTCTTATGAGGGATTTTTTGAGCTCAGTTGGCATGATTCCTTGCTGGAGTGATTGGTTTACTATGTGTGTAATGTATTGGGCAATTTCTTGCTTTGTTGTCTTGAGCCAGGCTGCTGGGCAGGGATCTAATGGGGAGGTTGTGGTGTTTAGGTTTTTGATTATGTTTATTATTTGTCTGTCCTCCATTTCGTAGAAAGCGTTCCATTCCTTGTTCCTGTTCGTGGTTGTGACGTGCTGTGGGGGGTAGTTTGAGGTCTGGTTTTGGGTGGGGGTGTCCTGCTGATTGTGGGTTGAGTTTGCTGGCATAGTGGTCAGCTAATGTTTGCGCTTTAATAGCGCTGTTGGAGTTATCATCCTGGGAGCTTTTGGTAAGGGACTTAATAAGCTCAAACAATTCTCTGGGTCTGTTCAGCGCCTTGAGTATGTTGGTATGATGGGGGTTTTTTGCAAGGTTGATTTCGACTTTGTATTTTGAGAGGAACGTTAAGTATTCTGCTTTGCGTTCGGGGTCTTCATTTGTCTCCATTTTTTTTCTAGTTTCCTTAGGTCTTTCTTCATTTTGTTTACTGTTGTCGTGTACCAGGGAGCCGTTTTGGTTCTTGTTTTAGTGTTCGCATTGTTTGGTGCTTTCGTCTTTAGTTCTGAGATTGTTTCTATCCCTTTGTTCCATTGGTTGATTAGGGTTTCTAGGTCGGTGTAGTCAGTGTTTACGTGTGTTGTGATGGAGCTTATTAGGGATTCTTTGTTGAATTTCTGGAATTTTCTTCCAAGTTGTGTCATTGATCCAGTTTGTGGATTGCCAGGTTTGGTGGGTAGGTATAAGGTAAATTTTATCAGGTGGTGGTCGGACCATGGAACTTGTGTTATTTGTGGTACAGGTTCTGTGCCTCCATCCTGCTGGTCTTTCTTGGGTATCAGTTGATTCTTAGGTATCAACTTCATCAACACCAACTCATCCAGAATACTGCTGTTTGTCTCCTCACACATGCTTCTCGTTATTATCACATCACTCTCCTTCTGCTACATTTTCATTGGCTCCACATCTAGTATCGCATCCATTTTAAGACTCTTACATTGGTCCATAAAGTTCTTCACACAGGTGTTCCTTCTTACCTCTCTTCCTGTATCATTCTTCATGCACCTCATCATCCCCTCCGCTCACTCCCACGAATCGCTTATACTTGCCCTCTGCTTCTCATGTCAGGTATGAACTGACATAAGAACATAAGACCATAAGAAATGCCATACTGGGTCAGACCGAGGTCCATCAAGCCCAGTATCCTGTTTCCAACAGTGGCCAATCTAGGTCATACGTACCTAGCAGTTTCCCCAAAAGACACAGGTTCTGCAGTGCTTGTACTAGGCCAAGCATTGATATCCTGGGTCCCTTTTTAATAGTGGTTTATGGACCTTTCCTCCAGGAACTTGTCCAAACCTTTTTTAAACCCAGCTATACTAACAGCCCTTACTACATCCTCCGGTAACAGATTCCAGAGTTTGATTACACGTTGAGAGAAGAAATATTTTCTCCTATTTGTCTTAAATAGTTTACCCTGTAGCTTCATTACATGCCCCCTAGTCCTTCTATATTCTGATAGCGTAAACAATTTATCCACGTTTATCCGTTCCACTCCATTCATTAATTTATACCTCTATCATATCTCCCCTCAGCCGCCTCTTTTCTAGGTTAAAGAGCCCTAACCTTTTTAGCCTCTCTTCATAGGAGTAGCCTTCCATCCCCTTCACCAATTTGGTGGCTCTTCTCTGTACTTTTTCTAATAACTCTATGTCCTTTTTAAGATACGGTGACCAGAATTGCACACAATATTCAAGGTGCGGTCGTACCATGGAGCGATACAGAGGCATTATAATATCCTTTGTTTTATTCTCCATCCCTTTCCTTATGATACCTAGCATTCTATTTGCTTTCTTGGCCGCCGCTGCACACTGGGCGGAGGGTTTTAACATGTTATCCACGATGACTCCTAAATCTTTTTCCTGGGTGGTGGTTTCTAATGTGGAGCCTTGCATCTTGTAACTATAGTGTGGGTTGTTCTTTCCTAGGTGCATAACTTTGCACTTGTCCACATTAAATTTCATCTGCCATTTGGATGCCCAGTCTTCCAATTTATCCAGATCCTCCTGCAGTTTTCCACAATCCTCTTGGGTTTTAACAACTTTAAACAGTTTTGTGTCATCTGCAAATTTGATAACCTCACTAGTTATTCCCTTTTCCAGGTCATTTATGAATATGTCAAAAAGTAGCGGACCCAGTACAGATCCCTGGGGTACTCCACTATTCACCTTTTTCCATTGGGAATATTGGCCATTTAGCCCTACCCTCTGCTTTCTATCTTTTAACCAGTTCCCGATCCACAATAGTACACTGCCTCCTATCCCATGACTTTTTAGCTTCGCCAAAAGTCTCTGATGGGGGACCTTGTCAAAAGCTTTCTGAAAGTCCAGATACACTATATCAACCGACTCACCTTTGTCTACCTGTTTATGCACACCTTCAAAAAAACAGATCAGATTAGTAAGACAAGATCTTCCTTGTCTAAAGCCATGTTGGCTGTCTCCCATTAGGCCATGACTATCTACATGCTGTGTAATTTTGTTCTTTATGATGGCTTCTACCATTTTCCCTGGTACTGACGTCAGGCTCACCGGTCTGTAATTTCCCGGGTCACCCCTGGAACCCTTTTTAAAAATTGGTGTTACGTTGGCGACCCTCCAATCTTCAGGTATTACAGATGATTTTAATGAAAGTTCACAGATTACCAATAACAGGTCTGCAATCTCATATTTCAGTTCTTTCAACACTCTGGGATGTATACCATCCGGTCCAGGTGATTTGCTACTATTCAGTTTATCAAATAGTTGTAATATATCTTCCCGGTGTAGCGATATTTCTCTCAATTCCTCTGCAGTATCACCTTTAAATACCACTTCAGTCTTGGGTAACACCCCTACATCTTCCTCAGTAAAGACCGAAGCAAAGAATTCATTCAGTCTCTCTGCTATAGCCTTGTCTCCTCTTATTGCACCCTTTTACCCCTCTATCATCTAATGGTCCAATTGACTCTCTCACAGGCCTTTTGCTACGAATGTACTTGAAAAAGTCTTTATTTCGTGTTTTTGCTTCCGTAGCAAGTTTCTTCTCAAATTCCCGCTTTGCCTGCCTTATCAATGCTTTGCATTTAACTTGCCAGTGCTTGTGCTGTTTCCAGTTTTCATCATTTGGCTCTTTTTTCCATTTTCTGAAGGTTGCTCTTTTGGCAGCAACAGCCTCTCTGACCTCACCTTTAAACCATGCTGGCAGTTTTTTGGACTTTCTTCCACTTTTCTTAATGCGTGGAATACAGCTGGTCTGGGCTTCGAGGATAGTATTTTTAAATAACACCCAAGCTTGCTGTAAGTCTTTAACCTTTGGAACCGCTCCTTTTAGTTTTTTCCGAACTATATTCCTCATTCTATCATAGTCACCCTTTTGAAAGTTAAAAGGTAGTACTGTGGATTCCTTTACTATCTGTCCTCCACTGATTAAATCAAACATGATCATACTATGATCACTATTGCCAAGTGGTCCCAACACCCTTATTTCTTGCACCAGATCTGGCGTTCCACTAAGGACTAGGTCCAGTATGGCTTCCCCTCTGGTCGGTTCATGAACCAGCTGCTCCAAGAAGCAGTCATTCATTTCATCTAGAAACTTTATCTCTTTAGCTTGTCCTGCTGTGACACTGTCCCAGTCGATACCGGGGTAATTGAAATCACCCATTATTACTACTCTGTTGTGGCTTTTGTTAGCTTCCTTGATTTCTTTGAGCATTTCATCATCCATTTGTTCATTCTGGCCAGGTGGTCGATAGTATACTCCCACTGCCATCACCTTCCCCTTCATAAATGGAATTTCAATCCATAGAGATTCTACAGCATATTTTGTTCCCTGCAAAACTTTAATCCTTTCTGACTCAATGCCCTCTCTAACATAGAGCGCAACCCCTCCACCAATTTGTTCAGCTCTATCATTACGATATAGTTTGTATCCAGGTATCACAGTGTCCCACTGGTTATCCTCCTTCCACCATGTCTCTGAGAGTGCAATCATATCTAACCTCTCATTTAATGCTATATATTCTAATTCTCCCATCTTATTGTTTAGACTTCTAGCATTGGCATACAAGCATTTTAGAGACTGTATTTTATTAATATTAATCTGGCTACTGGTAGGCATGGGTAATGGGGAATCTTTATGCTCTGTCTGCTCCTTACTCAAGGGCATTTGGGCTACTATACTCCCTTTTGGAACCTCACTGCTTTTGGTAGTATCCTTCAAGGATACCTTTGTCCGAACCGTGCGCTCCTGGGTGACTGTCGGCTTTCCCCTATTTTCTAGTTTAAAAGCTTCTCTATCTCTTTTTTAAAGGTTAATGCCAGCAGTCTGGTCCCATCCTGATTAAGGTGAAGCCCATCCCTTCGGAAGAGCCCCCCCTTTCCCCAGAATGTTCCCCAGTTCCTAGCAAATCCAAAACCCTCATCCTTGCACCATTGTCTCATCCACGCATTGAGACTCCGGAGCTCTGCCTGTCTTTTGGGTCCTGCACGTGGAACAGGAAGCATTTCGGAGAACGCTATCCTGGAAGTTCTGGATTTCAACTTCCTACCTAAAAGCTTAAATTTAGCCTCCAGAACTTCCCTACCACATTTTCCTATGTCATTGGTACCAACATGTACCAAGACAGCAGACTCCCCCCCAGCACTATCTATGATCCTATCTAGGCGGTGCGTGAGATCTGCTACCTTCGCACCAGGCAGGCATGTTACCAGGCGATCCTCACGTCCACCAGCCACCCAGCTATCTACATTCCTAATGATTGAATCACCAACTATAACAGCTGTCCTGACCCTCCCCTCATGGGGACATGGCCCTGGAGAAACGTCCTCGGTGCGAGAGGGTTTTACATCACCTGGAGGACAGGTCCTAGTTACAGGATCACTTCCTGCCACACCAGGGTGATGCTCTCCTGTCACGTGACCTCTCTCCTCCATGGCAACAGGGATGCTGCCAGACTGGAGGTGGGACTTCAGGACTATATCCCTGTAGGTCTCGTCCATGTACTTCTCTGTCTTTCTTATGTCTTCCAGGTCTGCTACTCTAGCCTCTAGAGAACGGACTCGTTCCCTGAGAGCAAAGAGCTCCCTGCACTTAGTGCATATGTAGGACCTCTCACCAACTGGGAGATAATCATACATGTGACACTCGATGCAAAAGACTGGAGAACCCCCATCTCGTTGCTGGACCTCTGACTGCATCTTAGTTTAAAGCTTGTGTTTAGGTCTTTTAACTCGGTATATAATAAGGATTGGTGTAGATGCTTATACTAATAAAAGTGTATCTAATACCCCTAATACACCCTGTGTACCTGAAGCTAATTAATCACAGGTCCTCTGTGTATGACTGATTTGGATTAAGAGCTGCACCTGAGAGCAGCCCCTTTCCTCTAAGATGTCCAAGTACCTATAAAACTACAATTTCCCCAGGGGTGGGTGGGTGGGTGCTGGGGAGGGAGGGGGGGAGATAAGTCCTATTAAAGAGGGCAGTTACAAGGTACCCTGTCCTGAACCCTCAGCAGGGGGATGGGGGTACCACACAAAGCCCAGTTGAGAGAGGCAAGGTAAGTACAGCTGAGAAGGCTGAAACTTGCACACCACTAAGACAAACACTAAATAATTAAACAAACAACAGTTAGACAAACAGTAAATAATTAAATAAACAGCTAGAACTCACAGTAAGATGTCCCAGGAGGCAAAAATCCACTCACTAGCAGAGCTCTGTAAAAGTTCAGCCTTTCTCTGATCAGAGAAAAGCAAACTAAAACAGCCTATGCACACGTGGAGAAAACAGGAACAAGGTTACAGGATACCTCAGGGGGAGGGGGTCAGGGGGAGGAGTCACTCAGGCAGGCAAGGACAGAAAAAAGCTTAACAGCAGGCTCTGGGGAGAGAGATTAATTCAAAATGGCTACCACACACACAGGGGGAGGAGTCACTCAGGCAGGCAAGGACAGGAAAAGCTTAACAAACAACAGGCTCTGGGGAGAGAGATTAATTCAAAATGGCTACCACACAAAGCCCAGTTGAGAGAGGCAAGGTAAGTACAGCTGAGAAGGCTGAAACTTGCACACCACTAAGACAAACACTAAATAATTAAACAAACAACAGTTAGACAAACAGTAAATAATTAAATAAACAGCTAGAACTCACAGTAAGATGTCCCAGGAGGCAAAAATCCACTCACTAGCAGAGCTCTGTAAAAGTTCAGCCTTTCTCTGATCAGAGAAAAGCAAACTAAAACAGCCTATGCACACGTGGAGAAAACAGGAACAAGGTTACAGGATACCTCAGGGGGAGGGGGTCAGGGGGAGGAGTCACTCAGGCAGGCAAGGACAGATAAAAAGCTTAACAGCAGGCTCTGGGGAGAGAGATTAATTCAAAATGGCTACCACACACACAGGGGGAGGAGTCACTCAGGCAGGCAAGGACAGGAAAAGCTTAACAAACAACAGGCTCTGGGGAGAGAGATTAATTCAAAATGGCTACCACACAAAGCCCAGTTGAGAGAGGCAAGGTAAGTACAGCTGAGAAGGCTGAAACTTGCACACCACTAAGACAAACACTAAATAATTAAACAAACAACAGTTAGACAAACAGTAAATAATTAAATAAACAGCTAGAACTCACAGTAAGATGTCCCAGGAGGCAAAAATCCACTCACTAGCAGAGCTCTGTAAAAGTTCAGCCTTTCTCTGATCAGAGAAAAGCAAACTAAAACAGCCTATGCACACGTGGAGAAAACAGGAACAAGGTTACAGGATACCTCAGGGGGAGGGGGTCAGGGGGAGGAGTCACTCAGGCAGGCAAGGACAGAAAAAAGCTTAACAGCAGGCTCTGGGGAGAGAGATTAATTCAAAATGGCTACCACACACACAGGGGGAGGAGTCACTCAGGCAGGCAAGGACAGGAAAAGCTTAACAAACAACAGGCTCTGGGGAGAGAGATTAATTCAAAATGGCTACCACACAAAGCCCAGTTGAGAGAGGCAAGGTAAGTACAGCTGAGAAGGCTGAAACTTGCACACCACTAAGACAAACACTAAATAATTAAACAAACAACAGTTAGACAAACAGTAAATAATTAAATAAACAGCTATTATACATTATACCTTCTATATAACATTATACCTTCTATTTTCTAGGTCCCTATCTATGGAACAATCTCCCCCCCCCCCCCCCGCCCTATTCAATCCAGGGTTGATGATGCAATCAAATTTATGTGTTTATGTATGAGAACAGTAGATGTCATCAAACAGCCTGAGCCTCAATGTTGGTAAAACTGAGGCTGTTTACTTAGGTAAGAACTCAGTAATATTTTCTCCTAAAAGGCATTCAGCTAGATGTGTCTGTACAGCGCTGTGTATGTCTTGTAGTGCTATATAAATGATTAATAGTAGCAGTAGCAATTACAACATTATTATTAAGCGACAGACAAGGGATCTGGGAATTATGACTGATTCAGCTTGGTCTATGAATTCTCAAATTAAAGAATTAAGAAAGTGATGTTTAAGCTATGCATAATTCAGAGGCTTAAGATATATTTGATACCAGTGAATTTTCTAATCTTGTGCAGGCATTGATTACACCATATTCCGACTATTGTAATGTGTTCCATTTACGTTTACCAAAAGGCTCCTTGTGTTCCCTCCAAGTAGTACAAAATATTGCCACCAAGATGTTAAACAGCATCAACAGATTTGATCACATATCACCAGTATTATCAGTGTTACATTGACTTCTAGTTAAATGGAGAGTTCAATTCAAGATTCTGGCTATGCAACCCTAGCTTTTCTTTTTGCAGTTCTTAAATTATGTTGGCCTACCTGTGTGTTTAGGTCAGAGGGTAATGGCCTGTTAAATGTCATCTTTCAACAAGTGTATTTAGATGAGATTCAGTTTAGGGTCTTTTCACTTGCAGGCCTTTTTTATGGAATAAGCTACCAGATGACTTGAGAATAACACAGGTCTGCGACTAAAAAGCTGTTTGATTATTTTCATCTAATTTCCATGTATTTTGGTGTGCTGAAAACAAATAAAATATTTAAAAAACTCCTAGACGTCATGATTTGCCACAACATGCAAAATTGTCTTCAAATTTATCAAATTTTTTCAAATTACTATTAATCAATTCAAATTACTATTAATTAATTCACATAAGTGCATTTAAGATATAAAATGCCAAAAAAACCTTAAAGGGGCTGTCCGAGTTATGTAAAAAAAAATATAGCACTGTAAATCTGATGGTCAGCAATATATACATAAGCTAAGCAAGTTTTAAGTCCGTGCTTCTAATGGTAGAAGAGGTTAATCCTTCCTGAAAAATCCAGTGGGAGGGAGACACAGGGCAGATAGCAGCAGCTCCGGTCAGTGCAGGGGGGCGTGGCCAGCACTGTGACATCTCGTGTACAGACACAGAGCTGCTCTCTCCTGCATGCCACACTTGTGCACGAATCATCATCAGGTTCTTGGTTCTAGGCTGTTCACACTTTTCCATAGCAATTCGTGTTAACTCATCATTCTTCAACCTTTATGTTATGGATGCACGAAAGTGTATTAATTCGCCAGACAGTTTCTGTTTCATCTGTGGTAAATATACAGTGTTGAAGCAACAGCAGAATATTACAGGCTTTGTGAAAAAAGTATACTTTGCATACTTTGGACTAAAAATTGGAAATCAAGATAAAGTCTGGGCGCCTCATAAAGTGTGCAAACGGTGTGTTGAGGACCTCCGAATCTGGTTCAAGGGTAAGAAAAAAATCTTTCCGTTATGGGATTCCTATGGTATGGCGAGAGCAAAAGAACCATAGTGACGACTGTTACTTTTGTTCATGCGATGTGAAAGGATTTAATTTCAAATGGAAGCATTCCATTTCATACCCCAATCTTCACTCGGCAATTCGTCCCATCCCCCATGGCACAGACATACCAGTACCCAAGCTCCCTGCTACCTTGGAAGAGATACCTAGCTCCAATGAAGGTGAAGTCATACCTGAACCAGATGATGAATCAAGTTCTGACTTTGAAGATGATCAAGACCAAAATTGTTTTCTCAGGAGGAGATGAATGATTTGGTAAGAGACTTGAATCTTCCCAAAGATGCCGCTGAGTTACTCGGATTAAGGCTGAAAAGCAGGAATTTATTGTTGCCAGGAGTGTACAAGTTGGTTTACTGCATCGATGTCGAAGGTCTGATGGGTCAATTTAAAATCCAATATGATTCAGAGCAATGGCGTCTTTTTATAGATTCTTCAAAAAGAAGTCTCAAAGCAGTTTTACTCCACAACGGTTTTTACGCTTCCATACCTGTAGGTCATTCTGTACACTTGAAGGAAACCTATGAGAACTTGGAATTGGTTCTTTGTAAACTTAAATATGAAGACCATGGTTGGCAAGTGTGTGGGGACTTGAAGGTCTTGTACATGCTGCTCGGGCAACAAGCTGGGTATACCAAATATCCTTGTTTTCTGTGCCTATGGGACAGTCGAGACCGACAAAATCACTGGACCAAGAAGAATTGGCAGCCGAGGGTGCTAACAGTTAGTGAAAAAAATGTCCTCCGAGAAACTTTGGTACCTTCCCATAAAGTTCTTCTACCACCTCTCCACATAAAATTGGGATTGATGAAGCAATTCGCAAAATCACTTCCAAGAGATGGAGAATGCTTCAAATACTTGGTCACCAAGTTTCCAGGCCTGTCGGAGGCAAAATTGAAGGAAGGTGTGTTCGTCGGACCAGACATTAGAAGGCTTATAGTTGATCAAGAGTTTGTCAATACCATGACGGATCCTCAAAAAGAAGGGTGGATTGCATTTAAAGAAGTCATACAGAAATTTTTAGGCAATAACAAAGATCCTCACTACAAAAAGATCGTCGGACGAATGCTGAAAGCATTTCAAGCTTTAGGTTGCCTGATGAGTTTGAAAGTGCATTTCCTCCAGTCCCACCTTGACTACTTTCCTGAAAATTTGAGAGCTGTGAGTGGGAAACAAGGTGAACGATTCCACCAAGACATTAAAGAGATGGAAAGGAGATACCAGGGAAAATGGAGCATTACAATGATGGCAGACTACTGTTGGATGCTTCAGAGAGACATTCCAGATGCTACTCACAAGCGTAAATGCACCAAGAGGAGCCTCACAAGGAAGAAGAATCGAGTTTAGTGTGTGTAGGTGAGCTCATTTCAGTTCAAAAAAGGATTTTCATGAAAATATTGTAATAAAACTTAATTTTATAAGTCTATTTCCATTTATTTTGAGGTATTACCTTATTTAACATAGTTACCTAAATTGTCAGGAAACGTGATGTCCTATGACAAAATGGAGGTCATTTTCGGATTCAGCGCACCAAAAAACAAAGATTACGTGGAATAACCAAAACAGCTCTCGAAAAAAAATTATAATTGAAGATTTTTTGGCTTTTCAGATACAGCTTAAAGCCTATTTTTAAGCCAGCTTTCAAGATATGACTTAAGTGGTTCCCATTTCCAGTGATCTGCTAGGTCTACAGGAGGTGTGTCATGGTCGTTTGCCTTGTTTTACATTGTGTTTATGAGTATTTTATGATGTATTATTGTAACTTGCTTTTGATTGTAATACCAATGAAATTTTATGCTGTGTTTTTATTATGTATGCCTTTTGGAACGCGCTTAGACTCTTAGATAGGTGAGTAATACATGAAGATTAAATAAATAAATAAATAAATATTCTTCAAGAAAGGGACTCATTACATCTGCATATGCTTAATGGTAGAGTGTTGTGATTTAGGGTATCATATAAAAGGATAAAGTTGCTAACACAAGTGACAGACTAGCCAGGCCCAGTATTTAAATTCAGGGTTTACTGTACACTTACATTTCAAAATCGGATAAACTCTGGTCTTCAGATGTCTGACTCAAATCTCCTGGAACCTGCCAAAAGAAGATCACCCATCACTTTTTATGATTCATTACATAATGAGGATGAAGCTTACAAGAAAAACAGCTAAGAGTTTAGATTTAATAAATAATTCAGAGTCTCTTATTGTACAACAAAAGAAAAAATATGTCTAATCACAGTAGCGGGCCTGCAGTGAGAAATCTCAATTAACTGCTACTCAAAAGCTTTTGATCTCATGGCGATGAAAAAGCATGTAATTTTCAAGAAATAAAAGAGTAATAACCTCAGAAAGTTATTAGACATTGAGTGTGTAATGCGATCTATAGCACATACAGGCAGCTGTCTCACTAGTCTTAGCAGCTATTTAAATTATTACAGAGCTTGGTTATAAGACATGGGAAGCACAGGGGCTGGGTTCTGGATCAAGTAAGAAAACGTATTAAGTTATCTACCAGGATGATAGAGGACCAATTAGGAAGAAACTGAAAACTGACTTGGTAAGTAGCAAGTCATATAACACTCCTTTGTTTCAGGTACAAACTTAGGGGTATGTTTACTAAACTGTGTTAAGCTTTTGCAGCTAATGTGGCAAAAAAGTGCAGATAGCAACGCATTAGTTGAAAAAGTGATGCAGTATCTGCTGGGGGTGTGTACAGCATTTCCCTAGCAGATAACGCGTTGGACGCAATTAACGTTACTCCCATTGAGGTGGCATTAGTTGCACCCATGCTATCTGCAACTTTCATGGTTACCACGTGCTACTTGAAGCCCATGGTAACCATTCACTGCAAACATGCCCACTCTCTGCCCCAGTCTCTCTCACTCCAGCAGGTAGCACAAGATCTGCAGATAGCTCAGAAATCATTGCGCTATCTGCATTATCACAGCACTATCTGTTTCCACAGCCTGATAAGAGGGATGTTTACTAAGCTGCTAACTTGTAAGCCCTCTGGGAACAGAGAAATACCTACTGAACCTAAATATAATCTTGCCTTGTTGTACTCCACTCTGTACTTTCAATGACTGAAAGAGGGGAATATAAGCATATATTAAGAAAGGACCCAAGTGGCCAAATCACACATATAGACCTTTAGATAATTCCTGTGCTAATCCAATAGGAGGTACCAGACAATGTAGATATTTGGTTGTTTTAATCCACAATAATAATAGAATGATTTTATGATGATTTTGTAAAGATAAAACAACTAAAAGTGCTTGCTTGATATTGTTTAGACAATTAACAATATAAAGTAAGCATTACAATAGCATCTCTTTTATACTAAATAGCAATGTTTTTAGCACTACAAGAAATAAGAATTAACATTAGAAGTGCTTATATTGACAGTATATATTTTTGGCAAGTCAAAATAGAAAATGAACTGGATATGATATAGAATGGAGCACACTAATAGAAACACAAAAACATGACAGCAGAAAAAGACCATATGGCCTATCTAGTCTGTTGTTACGTGCCGCTGAGTCAATGTCGACTCATGGCGACCCTCTGGATAGTGGACCTAAACTTTGTTCGGTCTTCAGCCAAGTGGCTCACTGTTGACAGAGTGGTATCCATAGCTGCTGTTATTGTATTGATCCATCTCATTGCTGGCCTTCCTCTTTTACGGTGACCTTTTACCTTGTCAAGCATTATGTCTTTCTCCAAAGTTCTCTCTTCGGATGATGTGTCCAAAGCATGAAAGTCGAAGTCTTGTCATCTAAGCTTCTAAGTAAAGCTTAGGTTTGATCTCCTCTAGTACTGACTGGTTTGTTCTTTGGGCAGTCCATGATATACACAGTATTCGTCGCCAGCACCATAATTCAAATGCATCAATTTTCTTCCTGTCCATCTTTTTCACTGTCGAACTTTTGCATCCTTATGATTTTATTGAAAATACCATGGCCTGGACAAGTCGAATCTTTGTATGGAGAGAGACATATCTGTTCTTGAGAATCATGTCTAGGTCCTTCATAGCCATTCTATCAAGAGCAATACATCGCTGGATTTCTTGACTGCTAGTCCTTTCTTTATTGATTGCTGATCTAAGTAAGTTAAAGCTGTCAACTATTTCAATATCTTCTCCATCAATGATGAACTTACTGATTTTGCCAGTTATCAGGATCTTTGTCTTCTTAACGTTAAGGTGCAGACCCATTTTAAGACTATATTCCTCTGCCATTCCATAAATAATATTATGGAAATCGCCAAACTATTCTGGTTAGCCTTTTAAATTTTTAGGGGTCAATATTTAGAAGAACTTATCCAAATAAGCAAATAAGTGCTGCTGGATGGGATATCCAGACAGTGCCCTGAAAATTATCCTGAACACCTAGGCAATATCCGGATAGCGCTGGGGCAGTGTACAGCCTAATAGAGGTTAGATGCATATACATTAAGAGGATAATTTTATTAGGACATGCCTACTTTTGCATGTGAAAGTAGATGCCCAAAAAGGGATATTTTAGTTATTTTTGTGCAAAAATGGCAATTTACACATGTAAATGGCATCTTATAGAATCACGTCAAGTGTAAACGTGTGTGTGTTAATTTTATGATACATACCTTCACAATGTGGTCATGAACAGAGGTGGATTATGGACAGAGCATATGCTGGGCATACACAAGTGCATGTGTTGATTACAGAATACTATAATTTAGGCTCCTGCTTTTCTTTATAAATTAAGGTGCGTTGGCTGCCTTTGAATGAGTCTGATCTCGGCTGTTCTCAGAAGCTAAGCAAGGTCGGGCCTGATTAGTACTTGGATGGCAGACCACCTTGGAATACCTGGTGCTTTAGACTTCCTGTGTACTACTTCTGTGTTGCACCTTGCCATGAAAACCCAGGGGCTAGGTTGCCAGGAGTCAGCATTGACTCAACAGCACACAAATGTCATATTTTATTTATTTATTTAGACAGCTTTGTATACCACCTTATCCTTCAATCAAAGTGGTCACAACACAATTGGGGGATACATTTAACACAAGGGGATATGAGACACATACACTAATACTTATAGGGAACATGGGCAATGGGGGGTTAAGTGGCCTGCCCAAGACCACAAGGAGCACCTGTGGGACTAGAAACCCCAGTCCTTCCGGCCCAAGGTTGCTGTCCTCTAGTGGGATTTGAACCACCGACCTTCTGGCCTGTGGTACCTTGCCCCAACCACTAGGCCACTCCTCCCTTCATATTGAGATGGGTAACTATTTTGTTACACGAATCTGTACACAAATTTAGTAACACAATAAATGATGACAAATAAAGACCTACATGATCCATACAGTCTGTCCCATAAGGTGGTTTATGTTGTACCTGCCACTCCATTAAGGTTACCCTTTTGTATGCTTTTGTTTAGGGTTGAAATCTATGTATTATATGTTACTAGTGGAAATACTCTTCAGTATCCAAGAGGAAACCTGGATGGCAGGGTGGAGCTTGGCCTCCCAGCCAGCAGCATCATTGTTCCGATTCAATATCTCTTCCATTGGAAACGCTTGTGCTCTCCATGTGCTGCTTCACCCTGTTCTTCTGTCATTGCATGACTCAATTCCTATAATAACAGTAGTTTGTATGTTCAGATATACTTGCTGCACTGTTTACCCACACATGCACAAAGGATGGCAGAATGTGAACAAACATCACCAGAGCACATGAACTGCCTTTGATATAGGTCTCCAAGTGAACATCTGCCTATATATCAGATATAAAAAAGGGTTTTCAAAGGGAAAGTACCAGCTCAGAAGGAGGAAGTGATGCCATGCACTTTGATGGCTGCTCAAGATAAGAGCACCATACCATAGGGCTCTACATCTGGTTAATAGCTTGATCCTCAGCTGTAAATGTACGTGGCGTACATTTTCCCTTAGTTGGTTCAGACAGTGAGTGATGTTGGTGAAACTCATTTCAGTTGATTTGCAGGAATTTTCTTATCAGAGAGGAAAGTGCAAGCTATAGAAGAGCGAAATGATGGGCAGCACTGTGCTCGCATGAGAGAGGAGGAAAGCGATAAGAATAAGCAGAAGGAATGGAAGCACAGCGTGATGAGACGGTAACCTAGAAGAAGCTGAAATGCTAGTTCAAAGAACTGCACACCAATTTCACCATTCTACAGCCAAAATGCTTCCGAAATAAATTCAGTCACACTTTACTAAGTCTGGGTCGCTGAGAATGAAAGTGATGCTTAAAATTGTTCATTGACTAGTTTTCAATTTATACTACTGGGTCAGTACATATGATCTTTACTTCGGAAGTGCTAAGGATATGCAAGTTATAATGGAAAGGAATCTCAATTTAAGCCATAAATTACTAAAATACATGCACATCTTCAATTGGATTTGTGAAAAATCTATGTTTTTGTTTGGACAGTATTTGTTTTTCAGGCAAAACAATTAATGAATGATGCAATTTGAAGGTGTTATTTCATCATACATGATATGAATTCCATCATGTTATTCCTATAAATGCAATCCTAACTCAGCTTAATTACATCACTCTGCAGAACAAATTGTACAACATTTTTTTTTAATGAACATGACATGTTAGTAGTATTTTGGCTGTAGACCAATCTTCTCAGTGTTTGATTTTTTCCAATTAGCCAAAGTAAGAGATGCCTTGTAATTATTTAAACAATGCAGATTACTTCTGCTACAATTGTAGTGGTGACTTTTGTATCACAAAATCCCAGTATAACCATTTTGACTAAGAAAGCCTACCTCCTTCACTTTGGCTGCAAAATTGGAAATCAGGACAAGAGCCGGGCCCCAAACATATGCAGCAACACTTGTGCAACAAATCTCTGCCAATGGTTGAATAGAAAAAGGAAATGCATAAACTATGATCAACATCAGTGGCAGCTTTGTGGCGATTTGAAAGTCGTTGCTCTGCTGCTTGGTCTGCAGACTGGATATACAAAGTACTGTTTTCTCTGTGAATGAGATAGTTGTGCGAAAGATTTCCACTACATCAAGAGAGATTGGCCACTCACAGTCATTGGAGTCTGGAAAGAAAAGTGTGCAGCATCCACCACTCGTTAAATCAAGGAAGATTTTGTTACCACCCTTACACTTTAAGCTGGGTCTAATGAAAAATTTTGTCAAAGCCATGGACAAAACAAAACCAGCTTTCAAGGATCGCAGCAGGAAATTTCCAAGACTAAGGGAAGCTAAGATGAAGGAAGGTGTCTTTGTTAGTCCTCAGATTCATGAACTCCTTCGAGATGATGCACTTAACTGTGCACTATGTGGGAAAGAAAGGACAGCATGGAAAGCCTTCCAATTAGCTGCAACAAGTTTTCTTGGAAACAAGACAGACGACTACAAAGAGTTGCTGGACAAACTTCTCAATTCATACAAAAGGCTTGGCTACAACATATCACTAAAGATACATTTTTTGCGCTCTCATCTTGATTTTTTTCCACCGAACTGTGGAGCAGTGAGCTATGAGTATGGTGAGCAATTTCAACAAGATTTCAAGGCAAATGGAGCATGTCAATGCTTGCAGACTATTGCTAGACAGTGACAAGAGATACTCCATTTACAGAATATAAGAGACAAGCCAAGAAATGCCGAGTAGACACTGAATAAGGTCTGAAATGAATACTAATACATACTGTACATAGTCGTTTCTTCCTTTCTGTTTCATACTTTTTTTTTGAAACTCTGTTTATTGAGAATATGCACAACACATGTTACAATACTCTAGCACACTTTACCAGTCATAAGACAACAGTGCAACTTACATAGTTCCTTAACAGTAACATCATCCATTTTTTATTTTTTCCCCTCCCCAACAATCTCCTCTAGGTCCCCTCACATGGATACGAGGATCACTTATTGCTCTGCGCTCTGAGCGTGGTGGAGACTCTTACACCACAACCCGGGCTTCTTAGGAAACCTCTACCTAGTAGACTACCCCCCCCCCCCCCAAACCTCCCTCCCTGCTTACTGAGGACAAATGAGGACGACCGACTGGGAACACCATACCCTTGTCCAAACCAGGTACCTTATGAAAATCTCGCCAGCTCAAAGCAACTATACGAGCTCTACCAGGTCAATAATTTATTGCGGGCCACCAGAGATAGAGTGTCAATATAACCACCCCACACTCCCATAAAACTAACCTGTTGCTTTTTGCTGCCTCTAGCCGCCATATGCTCCATTAACATTAATTGGTGGAAATGTTTGCGCCACTCCCAATGTGATGGGATGAGAAGCACCCTCTATCGCCGCAGCAAGACCTGCTTACCTATTAAGCAAGCCTTCCATACCAGCAAGGGCCCCCTGCCCCTCAGCTAGCTCATTCAACACAACATTGGATCCTCTGCCCTATAAAGGAGGCCAGATATTTTTGTATCAGCGTGCAGTATCAATGTACTGTCTTGCAAGTCCACCACATGTGTCCCAGTCCGCCAACTGGGAGGCACACCTTGGGCACCCATTACTATCAGCTAACCCACTCTGATACACTCGCCTGAGAGTACTGTGCACGGTGGAGTGCCCGATACTGTACCTCCTTCAAATAGCGCCTTGCACTAGCCTTGGGATGCGCGATATTGCCCGTCTCATTACCACTAAGCTTACTGTAATCCCCAATTCCTCCGCCCATCGACATTCCTCTACTTGGAGCTCTCGCGGGAGGGCCCACTGCAGTAATGTTCGAGCAAACTGTGAAGTCGACATTCGTTCCCTCTCCCCGAATTCAAAAAAGTGAATTACACAAGCCAACACCTCTGCACACAGTGCCTCTCGCAGAAGGGAGCGTATATAATGTGTCACCAGCAGATAAACATACAAATGGGCAGCCTTTAAATCAAACTCTGTCCTAAGTGCATCAAACAGTTTTGCCTGCCCTTCGAGGTTCACTAAGTGCCCAACCCTATACAGTCCATTGTGCTTCCATTCTTGAAATACCTTATTCTCCATACCTGGAATAAATCTGGGACTTCCCTGGATGGTCAAGAAACTGTTATACCTTGGGTCTATTTTTCATTGTGCACAAAGATGTTTCCATATACCTCGAATGGGACCGACTAATAAACTACGAGTGATCCACAGGGGGAGGATCTGTGCTGGTAAATGCAGCACTGTTGATAACGATAGAGGGCCACAGTGTCCTCCTCCAACCTGCTCGGTGTGAAAATCTCTGCATGGCCTAGCCATTCTCTCAAATGCCGCAGATGGCATGCCCTGGCATAAACTAGTAGATCTGGTATGCCTAAACCTCCCCACTGCCAGGGACCCTTCATTTTTTGAAATGAGATTCTCGCTGGCTTACTCACCAAGGAAAGCAACACGGCTCCTTTTCAAGAAAGCACACATCCTTGTGAAGCAGTCGGAGGGGCACCAATTATAATACGTAGAGAACCTTTGGGAACAATATCATATGATATGCAGCCACCCAACCAATTAGTGATAGGGGTGTGATATCCAGTCTCTCATCTCGATCTGTAGCTGACGTACAAAGGACTCCCAATTTAGTTGATAGAGTAAGCTTGGGTTCCCTGGTAATTGAATATCCAAATATCGAAAGGACGTATCAGCCCAGCGAAGCGGAAAATCCTGCCCCCAACTGACCTGCAATTGTCCAGTAACATCCAAGGCCTCAGATCTGTCCATATTTAAGTGAAGACCTGAGATTTGGCCAAATTCTTGAAACTCTCCCAGAAGGTGAATGAGGGAACTCTGTGGGTGGGTCAAGTGAACCAAAATATCATCCGCAAAGGCCGTTAATTTAAACTCCAAGCTACCAATCTGCACCCCTGCAATTCCGGGACTCTGTTCCACCCTGTGTAAGAATGGGTCCAAAGCAAGGACAAATAATAGAAATAATAGTGGGGACAAAGGACAGCCTTGATGTGTCCCATGCTGTAAGTCAAATCCCTCCGAGACCGTCCCATTCACTAGCACCGCTGCCATGGGTCTCCTATACAGACTATGGATCATCTGCATGAAGGTCTCTCCCAGACCTTATCTAGGCAATACCCAAAATAGATATTCCCAGCCAATCCCATTGAACACCTTCTCGGCGTTGAAACCGACCAGGAGGGATGGGGTCTGCTTTTCCTATACCCATTCCAGAGATGCTATTATGTGCCGCATATTATTTTATTTTTATTTTTATTTATTTAGCAGTTCTTATATACCGCACTATTTGTTATCAGTGCGGTTTACATAAAACAGAGTTTTACTCAGACATTTAGGACATGTCTTGAGTTTACAAATAACAGGGAACGTAACATGGGCTTACAACTGGGGTAAACTATGTACAATCCAACAGAAAACATGATTGCAAATTCTATTTACATTATGGTAACACATGCGTAGACTATATGGTTGCATTAACTGTTCAGTGGGAAGTGTGATTGGTTTGTCAACGTGAGATCTTGAGGTATTGGGGTAGGCAGTGATTCGTTGATGAGTTCAGTGAAGTACATAGTGAACAGGTGGTGTTTTATGGCTTTTCTGAACTGCATAAGATCTATGATAGATCTGATGTTGGGGGGAGTTGATTCCAGCATCTTGGGGCGTATGATGAAAATGCTCTGTTATTTGTTGTTTGAGACCATTTTGTTGATTCACTAGGGATAACTAGTGTATTTTCAGCTGTTGACCTCCTAAGACTATTGTTCGGGGTTAGATTAGAAATTGAGGGTGAGGATAAGTTATTTATGGCTTTAAAAGTGGTAAGAAGGGCTTTATAAGTGATCGTGCAGCTTATCGGAAGCCAGTGAAGTTCCATTAATATCGGTGTAATATTAAACACCGCAAATCACCCTTTCACAAATCCAACCTGAGAGTCTTGTATCAGCCCAGGGAGAAGATCCGATAGTCTATCCACCAACACTTTGGCCCATATTTTATTATCAAAATTAATTTGCAAGATCGGGCAAATATGACTCCGCCTTCAGAGGATCCTTCCCTGGTTTCAGCATAAGAGTGATATAGGCGCAATTATCCTCCCATGCGCCCCACCCCCCCGGCCCGACGCGGGCCTGGAACATTGCGGAAATCGGTCCCGCCACCTGATCCCGCAGGAGCTTGTAGAATTTGGCTGAATAGCCATTGGGACCGGGCGCCTTGCAGCATTTCACCCTACTAATCACTTGTGTCACCTCCTTCACAGTCACCAGGGCCCCCGGCTCTACTTCTTGCTCCGCCATAAGTTTTGGCAGGTCTATCTTCTACAGATATGCCTCTACCCCTGATGGCGAAGCCTGTTCCCTAGTATCCAATTTTTTATAATATTACTGGAAAATTTACGAAATAGTCTGGGAATCCCTATGTAATTGATTTGAGTTATCATAGACTGCCGGTATTAACCGGCCTCCCCTAGGACCCGTTAGGCATTTAGCAAACAGTGATCCAGCTTTGTCGCCATACTGATAAAACTGAAACTTGCAATTACAGTAAGGACTTCTTTGCTCTTTGATGTATGATTTCATTGAGGGCTGCCTGGGCCTTCATGTAGCGCGCCCTTATTTCTGTACTAGGTCGCTGAGCACACTGCCGCCTCAGCCTGGTGACCTGACACTCTAATCGCACCACACGCA
This sequence comes from Ichthyophis bannanicus, assembly GCA_033557465.1. Lineage (NCBI taxonomy): Eukaryota > Metazoa > Chordata > Amphibia > Gymnophiona > Ichthyophiidae > Ichthyophis > Ichthyophis bannanicus. The sequence continues at coordinate 152,278,765 of CM066044.1, forward strand.
CATCCAATAATCATCTACGCCTAGCTGTATATGAGATAATGTCCCCCCCAAAGAACCGCCTTGGCTGCTTCCCAGAATAATTCCGGGTTATCCTGTTGACCATTTGTGTCACGTAGGAACCCCATATTTCCAAGATGTATGAGTGAAATTGTGCCTCTCTGTAAAGCTCAAGCGGGAAGTGCCATAACCGTGACCCTACCTGGCCCCACTGCCACTCCAATTCAAGATCCAAGAGTCCAAACTCAGCTATTACAGCCTCTTCTACCCGAGAAAAAAGGGCTACTGAAACTAACAAATAATCAATTCTGGAACTTGTGCCATGTGCTCTTGACAGATGGGCATAATCTCGTTACCCAGTGTGAAGTAATCTCCAGGGGTCAACCATTGCCAATCTCTTGTGAAATCGCTGCAAAATTCTGGAACCATCAGCCCAGGTGTGCGAACCATCCCATAAGGTATCGATCATGGGATCTAATACTCCATTGAAATCGCTCCCCACCATGTAGTCTATTGGGTGCTGCTGCTCAAAAATCAAAGCCAAATTGGCATAAAAGGGAGCTGTGTTGGTACATTTGGTCCGTAAACATTACCCACCACTACTGGGTGTCCATCTAGTTCCCCTACCACTATAATATATCACCCCTGTGGATCAACAAACTCTTGGGAACAGGTAAAGCGGAGTCTCTTATGAATTAATATTACTAACCCTCCCTTCTGCCCCGCTGCCGGCACTCCAAAAACCTGTCCCACCCACTCTCTACACAGCTTATGATATTCGACTGTGGACTGATGCATTTCTTGGAGGAGTGCCACATCATATCTATGACGTCCCAGTGCCCGTAGTATTTTATATCTCTTAATAAGCGTAATGAGCCCGCTTACATTCCAAGAGTAAAATTTTAGCCCCTGTCGATTATCAGCTCTGTCCGATCATTTGTTCCTCTGCTAAACATAGGTTGGGGTCCCCCCCAGCCCAGGGACCCCCTCTTGCCACATTCCTCCACAATCCCGGTCAGTCTGTCTGTCCCCAGCAACCCAATTAACTCATAGCCTCCCCAACCCATCTCCCCTATCTCTTCTCCCTCTACCCTCCCATCCCATTTTAACTCTCCCCCAAGCTCCTTTACAGAGCACTATTGAGATCTGATGTGAGTGGGACTCCGCCAACTCTAGGATTACTATCCCCCCTCTTGCTACCATGGTCATACCCTTTCCCGTGTCCTCCCTATGACTAACCACTCTAGGGCTCTCCATAATAATATCTGGATTACAGAGTTATTCATGTCCTACCGAACTTCCCCTCTGTCATTGTCCTTACATAAGAATATAAGATATGCCATACTGGGTCAGACCAAGGTACATCAAGCCCAGTATTCTGTTTCCAACAGTGGCCAATCTAGGCCACATGTACCTAGCAGTTCCCCCAAGAGACACAAGTTCCACAATGCTTGTACTGGGTCAAGCATTGATATCTTCGGTCACTTCTTAATAATGGTTTATGGACCTTTCCTCCAGGAACTTGTCCAAACCTTTTTTAAACCCAGCTACACTAACAGCCTTTACTACATCCTCCGGTAACAAATTCCAGAGTTTGATTACACGTTGAGTGAAAAAATATTTTCTTTTATTAGTCTTAAATAGTTTACCCTGTAGCTTCATTGCATGTCCCCTAGTCTTTCTATATTCTGATAAGGTAAACAATCAATCTACTTTTACCCGTTCCACTCCGTTCATTAATTTATAGACTTCTATCATATCTCCCCTCAGCCGTCTCTTTTCCAGGTTAAAGAGCCCTAACCTTTTTAGCCTTTCTTCATAGGAGTATCCTTCCATCCCCTTTACCATTTGGGTGGCTCTTCTCTGTACCTTTTCTAAAATCGCTATATCCTTTTTAAGATACGGCGACCAGAATTGCACACAATATTCAAGGTGCGGTCTCACCATGGAACGATATAGAGGCATTATAATATCATAAATAACCGCACTGTGGAATCAAACTCTCCACCTCTGGCTCCACAGGCAGTGAAGTAACCAGTGGGCCACAGCTCTATACTCTCCTTACTCTCCTCCCACCACCATCTCCATTCACAACCATGTAAACTCCAGTGGGGAAAACAGCCATAGACCCACCTACCCATTCCCCACTCTATGATCCATATCCTAGTAGACTCCCCCCTTACTATGGGCTCCCAACCCAGTCCCACTCAGCCTTCGCCAATTGCCTGAGATCCCAATAAACATGCTGCAATGACACGCAGGATGTACAGGCAAATGAGCAACAAGGCTATGAATACACTGCCCAACCAGTATCACAAGGAGCCCACCTAACGGCCCACCCCCCACCGGCCAGCCCAGTACTAGGACCACCCGGCACCCCCTGCACCGGACACACAAACCTGTACGCCAATTCCCTCTAAAGCTATCCAAATTGCATATTACAACTGGGCCCCAAATTGTTCAAGCACTGGGCCCCCCAAAAAAAGAAGAAAGAATGGGGGGAAGACAGAGGAGGAGAAGGGAAGATGGAAAAAGAAAAATAGAAAAACCACAAGCCCAGATAGAAGCAACCGTGAACTAGCATGGGCACCCCTATGCCCCAAACAGTGCCCACTTTGTGCTCACCACGCAGAAGGGCTCCTGCCCCTGAGCAGCCACCCCCCGTGGGGGGCCCTCTGGGGCCAGCAACCCCCCCAAGTAAAAGGTGGGAGAGCAGGCATGGGATATTACCAATCCCCTAAATGATGCGCTCTATAGCCCCCCACTTGATAACGTAGCCCCCTGCCACCCACAGGGGCCACGATACCACAGCTCTTTTTTCACTTAAGCATTTGAATGAAACATTCTTGTTGAACTGAGACTTAACACAGCCTAAATTTACCTGAACAATTGTGATAACAGGGCAAAAACATATCATAACAGTCAGGTGAGATGCAACAGAAAACACTGCTATCGTGCCTCGCATCCTAGCACCCCTCCTCCGGGTTTGCCATAACGTCCGGATCTGCTGGCACTGCTGTCAGTTCTAAATCCAGGCCTCAGCCTATATCAGTGTGGGAAATGCTTTCGACTCCATTCCAGGAGATCTCCACTAGTGCAAAAAGCCTTTTAGGTTCTTTATCCCCTTGGTGATGTGTGCACCACAAGGCTATCCAAGAAAGTTTATTTATTTATGTAGCTGTGCTTATATACCGCTTTTCACCGGGTCAAAGCGATTTACAAAGTAAGGGGGGGTTATAGCCTCCTCCGGTATGGTGAAGTACTCGTGGCATCCCTCTGTCCACCCTCAGTTTGGCTGGGTATTGAAAACTGAATCGGATCCCCATGACTGACAGTGTCCCACAGGCCACCGCAAACATTCTTCGCTGCTGGTTCACCTGCGTAGAATTGTCCCGGAACACCAATATGTCCATACGGGAGCGCTCTCGTCTCACCCTCGCCACCCGAAGCACCGCTTCCTTCGGAAGCTAATTGTGAAAACACGCTATGACCACACATGGGCGATTAGTTCCTTTACGACACTGTCCCAGGCAATGCACCCGTTCCAACAAGATCTTGCCATTATCCCCTCCAAGTTTTAAAATTGTTGCCATCCAAGTCTCCAAAAAGCCACGTAGCTCGCTGTCTGCTACTGCTTCGGCCACCCTGATAAACTGCAAATTTTTCCGGCAGCCCCTATTTTCTAGGTCATCGAGTTTTTGCTCAGTTGTGTCACCAGCGCTTCTAGCTTTTGAAGGGTTTGGGAATGGCGTTGCTGCAGGTCTTCGACAGCGGTTATGTGGTGCTCAGCCTCCATCAGTCATTCCCCTACCTCCGACACTGCCTGCACCACTTGTGTCAGCTAGTCCGAAAGGCCTCGCAATCTACTTTCCAGCACGGTGATCACCACCTGGGAAACCTCCTCCACCAGGCTCGCTATGTCCTCCAGCATTCTGGGGGAAGCAGGGTCCACCATCTTTGCATTTGGGTCGCGGGGTCTCTCCTTTCGAGATATTTGGGACACCATTCAATTAATAAAGAAATGTAACCCTGATAACACCAGAGGCTCCCCTAATCTCTCCAAAGGGAAGTTTCCAAGTGTTTTGCAGCATTTGGGGTGACGTTTTACATAGTTTTCAGGCGGCTTGTCCCGGAGCCGAGATGGAAATGTCCTCCCAGTTCACCATATCACGTGATCCCCCTCATACTAACTTTTTAAAGAAATTGTATTTAAATAACCCTTTGGCTGATTTTTAAACTTTTAACAAAGACGACAGGTGAAATATTATCAAGGTCATATATATGGCAATCATGAACACATGAAAAGACCTAGGTTTATAATAATTTGTGATTAAAACTCTACTACAAATACGCTATTATATGTAAAATGGAAAAGCTTAGATATCTTGGAAACAGTAGCCAATCAGTGGTTTTAATTGTCATTTGTGAATTCAGCACATGAAAATCCATACAAACTGGTACATTTTGTCTCAGAAGCAGACAACTTTAAAAAAATTGTAGATCAGTGTTTGGAGCAATAAAACAGGAATTACTGGAGAGCATCCAGGACCTGGGTCACCGCATGGATGACACGGAAGGACAGATGGATAAGCAGGAAAAGGAGTTGGTTGTCCTGCAGAGATCCTTTATGGCTATGGAGCAGAATCAAAACAGTTTCTTGGATAAGTTGGGAGACCTGAAAACAGTTCTCGGAGATGCAGTCTTAGAATTCAGGGAGTACTAGAGCTGCCTAAGAACTGCACAGGCAGGGCCACCTCGGAGACATGTCAAGGTGAACTGGTTGCACAAGACATATGCCTGGATAGGGCACATACAGCTGTAGGAGTCCCTAAGTCCAACTTGTTACCTATGTATAAAGGGAATTTAATCAGCCCTGTACAGCTGTTGTACTACTCTGGAGTAACTCAATATAAGTGTTGGTGTATCTAGATGCTTGACTTGTTCTCGACCTTGTATATCAATGTTAAATGTTAATAAAAATGATTTCACTAAGCCCAACTTGCCAAGAAACATAGTAATCTGTGTACAGGATTTATAAATTCAAAATGTTTTTTAAAAAGATTTCATTCTTAAAGAAAAGAATTGCTACCAAGATGCACTCTCTCCTAGTGCTGGAAGATTACTATTTTTGCTGACCTTTCTGCAATGACTTTACAAAGAAACATAGAAAAATGATGGCAGATAAAGACCATACAGCCTATTCATCCTGTCCTTCCATACCAACTACTAAGCTTTACAGTGCCTTTTTTAAAATTAGAGATCCTCAGTGTTTGTCCCATGCTTTCTTGAATTCAGATACAGTCCTCATCTCTATCAGCTCCACTGGCAGACTATTCCATGTATCTAGCATTGTTTCCATAAAGAAATATTTCCTCGACTTATTCCTGAGTCTATCCCCTTTCACCTTCATCCTATGCTCCCTTAATGCAGAGTTTTCTTTCAATTGAAAGAGGCTCTCCTGTGCATTTATGCTACAAAGGCAATTAAATGTCTCCACTCTCCCACTTTTCTTCCAAAGTATGCATACTGAGATATGCTTTATGATAAAGACCACTGACCATTTTGGTAGCCCTCCTGTTAATATCCTTTTGAAGGTGTGGTCTTCAGAATTGCAGATAAGACTCAAAGAGACACTATCACCTCCTTCTTCCAGCTGGCTATTTCTCCTTATACACCCAAAAATCCTTCTGGTTTTCACTTTCTCTTTTTCAACCTGTTTAGTCACTTAAGCTCATCAGAAATATCACCCCCAGGTCCCGCTATTCTTTTGCGGACAAGAGTACTTCTCCTATACTGTACTGCTCCCTTGGATTTTTGTAGCCCAAATGCATGACCCTGCATTTTTTAACAATAAATTCCATCTGTCAAATTCTCGATCATTCTTCATACTCTACTAGATTCCTCCTCACATTACCTACACCCTTCCTGGATGTCTACCCTAATGCAGATTTTAGTATCTTCTGCCAAAAGCAAACCTTACCAGACAGCCCTTCCGCAATATTACTTACAAAAATGTTAAAAATAATTAGACCAAGGACAGATCCCTGCAGCAATTCATTGGTAATGTCCTTCTCCTCAGAGTGAGCTCCGTTTGCCTATACCCTTTGTCATCTTCTACTCAACAAGTTTCTAATCCAGTTGATCACTTTAAGTTCCATCCCTAGGGCGCTCAATTTATTTATAAGAAGCCTGTGCGTAACAGTGTCAAAGGCTTTAGTGAAATCTAAGTATACTACATTTAGCGTTCTCCCTCAATCCAACTCTCTGATCACCCAGTTAAAGAAATTACTGAGATTTGTCTGACAAGATATGCCTCAAGTAAAACCATGCTGCTTCAGATCCTGAAATTCAATGGATTCCAGAAACCTCATTATCTTCTGTTTTAGCTGTGTTTCCATTAATTTACTCACCACAGAGGTCAGACTAACTGGCCTGTAGTTCCCAACCTAGTCTATATTTCCACTTTTGTGTAGAAGTTCTACATGTGCCCTTCTCCAGTCCTCAAGGACCACTTGTCTACTTTTATTTTAATTAACACCTCACAAACAGTCTTCTGGAAATTGTTCAAGATCCACCTCACTTCTGTTCCTATTTGTGGATGCTTTTTGAGGTCCTGCTCCTGGCCCTTCATCTGAGAATGCAGGATAGAAATATGTATTAAACCATTCTTCTTTATCCTCATCAGCTTCTACATATTCCTTACCTTGGATCTAGCAATACATTTTTATACTACCTCCTATCACTAACACATCTACAAATGTGCGCCGCCCCCCCCCCCCCCTCCTCCCCTATTTTACTGCATTGGCTATTTTATCTTCCATTTGTATCTTAGTTTACCTGACTACTTTCTACTTTCCTAATAAAAGGATTTATCGCCCTTAAAATATACCCTTTCAGTTTTGCTCATTGTTGTTCTACATCTCCCAGTTGTTCCCATCCAACTAACGACTCCTAGAGGTACTGCCCCATCTTGACAAAGTTAGTTTTCTTAAAGTCTAGTACCCTCGCTTTTGAATGAACTATCTCAGCCTTTATCATACTACTGAACCATACAATCTGATGATTACTGGTTGCAAGATGGTCACCCACTAAAACACTCTCTCCATTCATAAGCACAAGGTCTAGTATGGCCCCCCTCTCATGTGGATTCTGTTACCAATTACCAAAATAGTACTTTCCTGTGAGAATCCAGGATCTCTTTACTTATGGATTACACCACAGCAGGAATGGTCACAATCAACATCCAGCATACTGAAATTACCTATCAGTAGCAGCTCTCCTTTCATAGCAAACTGTCCATAACTTCTCAAATTTTGGTACCTGGCAGGCAGCACACCTCAGAAGACATTCACCAACCACCACTAACCTTCCCTTCCTTATGGTAACCGATTCAGCAACTTTGGGGTTTTTGTGTTCTGTTTCTTCCTGTTCCTGCAATGTTCTCATCTCCTCCATTTCCAGGGCTGCAAACTGGTTTGACTTGGAGTGTCCATCCTGCAAGCTCTGGTGACCTGTTTCCAGCTTTCTTCTTTCTGTACTATACCATCTTCACCTCTATTGGAGAGTTTGGACAATTAAAGAATCATTTACAATGTACTTCTCAGTGTCATGGATGCTTCTCAGCCACGCCACCTCTTCTCTCAGCTTCTCCACTTGTTTCATGATTCAACTTGCAGGCCATCTTGCACACAGAATCAGTCCCTCACCTGAGTTCAGATTGTCCATCTGGACAGAGGCAGAAGCTGTAATGGGAGCAACAGCTTTGACAACATGATTTTTTCCAGCCATAGATCAATTGTTGGAGCTTTGGCACCTGTTGAAGGTAACGAGAAAGTCTTTACCTTTGCCTCAGCTATCCTTTAGGACAAAAAACAGCCTCTTTTATGTGAGATCTAACACCTCTTTTCTTATTCCCTGTGTGTAGCCCTGCTTGCTTGTTCATTTGGGTATGGAGCAGTTTCTTATCACTTTCAGCTACTAAAATCTGATATATGTGTCTGAGGCGTATAGTCCAACATGCTACCTTTGTAGAATTATCTAATCAAAACTCCTTCAAATATAATCAATTGTTTACTTTTAGCATATATCCAAACGTGTAACTATTTACTTACTAGATATTTCCTTCCAATCAGTACCACACATTTTTTAACTTAATCAGCAAGAAGGAAGGAATTTAAGTCAGTCACCATTAAATTAAACAGAGAGAACATTAAAAACAAATGGATGTTTCCCTTTGGACTGGTGTTTACAGAGGAAGGGAAGACAGAGTGCATACCCTAGGGCAAGCAGCAAAGCCTTGAAGGAGGAAGGACTTAAAAGAGTGGCGCTGTCAATGCAAGCAGACAGCTGAGAATATTGGGGAGTTCACAACCTCTTTACTCACTGTCACATTATGATCATTTAAGATCACAAAGGATTTGCTCCAGAAGATGATGCAATTGTATTTACTGGAGATTTGGAGAGGCAAGGGAAATGGCTATCCACATCATGAATAATCTAATGTTTATAATAAAAGTCGCAACTTTCTGTCCTAGTCCTGTCTCATCAAATTACCTTCAGAGCTGCCAAGTTGCCAAGTTCCAGGAGGGAGACCTTTTGACCAGTCCTATACATCTTTAACCTGAAATCAGTGCTAATCAGGTTAAAGATTTACATCCCTCACTTGGTTTGCAGCTTGTCGTGCTGTGAGGGCTTGCGTGCATCAGTGATGCTAAGAGCTAAACTATCGGTAGTTTAACTACTAGCAGGGTCTCCCAAGATGGACAGGTCTCAGCTGAGGTGCCAGACCAAGACAAACCACCCATCTGGGCAGCAGCAGAATGGGATAGTGTTGACGGCGGAGGATCACATTTTTGTGACAACGGCAACACCACCAAACTTAAACTGCGTGGAAGAAAGGCCCGGCAATCTACTTCTGTATCTTGCCATGAAAACCCAATGGATAGTTACAACAAAACAAATTGTGCTATGGTGCTAGAAGACGAGACCCCCAGGTCAGAAGGCACTCAACTAGCTACTGGGGAAAAGCTGAAGACTTTTCAGAGTAAAGCCAGCATTTATGATGTGGTTGGATCAAAGCCCTCGGGAAGTCTGACTGTTGATGTAGCTGCGCATGAAATGAGAGTCAGAAGCTGTAAAGATGTCTTACACATTGGAACATGGAACATAAGAAGCATGAACCAAGGGAAGTTGGAGGTGGTCAAGAATGAAATGGAACGTGTACAACTTGATCTGTTGGGTGTCAGCGAACTGAAATGGACTGGCATCGGGCACTTTGCATCAGATGATCACATGGTCTACTATGCTGGAAATGAAAGACAAAGAAGAAGAAATGGTGTTGCATTTATAATAAAGAAGAAACTTGCAAGAACTGTAATGAAATACAATGCAGTCAGCGAACGCTTAATCTCTATTCGTCTACGAGGATTGCCTATCAACACAACTATAATTCAAGTATATGCCCCAACAACAGCTGCAGAAGAGAATGAAAATGAAGAGTTCTATGAACAAGTACAAGCTGAAATTGACAGAACATGCAAACAGGATATCCTGATAGTCATGGGTGACTGGAATGCTGTCGGGTATCAATGCAAACGTTGGCAACAAAGAAGAAGGCAAAGTAGTTGGAAAATATGGACTTGGCAACAGAAATGAAGCTGGAGAAAGACTGATAGAATTCTGCAAGACCAATGATCTATTCATTTATTTATTTATTTAGTATACATTTGTATACCGCTACTTCCAGCGATCAGCAGCGGTTTGATTACAGATTGGAAATTGTCAAATCATGACAGGAAATTTTTGAGATATAAACACATTGATTAGACAGAAAAGCACAGCACACAGAGAACTATTTTACAGGGAACATGGGCTATGGAGGGTTAAGTGGCTTGCCCAAGACCACAAGGAGCACCTGTGGGACTAGAAACCCCAGTCCTTCCGGCCCAAGGTTGCTGTCCTCCAGTGGGATTTGAACCCCCGACCTTCCAGCCCGAAGTACCTTGCCCCAACCACTAGGCCACTCCTCATCTCAAACACCTTCTTCCAGCAACACAAGAGGCGACTGTACACAGGGACTTCACCCAATGGATTGTATAAAAATCAAATTGACTACATCTGTAGAAGTCAATGATGGAAAAGTTCTATAACATCAACAAAGACAAAACCTGGAGCTGACTATGGTACAGATCAACTACTAGTATGCAAACTCAAGCTAAAGTTGAAAAAGAGCAAACCACTCATGAATGCAGCAAAATATGACCTTGAGAATATACCACTGGAATTTAAAGACTGCCTGCAAAATCGATTTGCTGCTTTAGATACAAATGACAGAGCTCCGGAAGAGTTATGGAATGACATCAAGAAGGCTGTGTTGGAAGAAAGCGAGAAGTCTCTACAAAAAGTGAAAAAGCAAAAACGGCCTAAATGGATGATGGAAGAAACTCTGAAAATTGCCCAGAAACGCAGAGAAGCTAAAGCCAAAGGAGAAAGAAAGACAATCGCAGAACTCAACAGAGATTTCCAATGTGCAGCAAGACAGGACAAGGAAAAGTACTACAATGACACTTGCAAGGAAATAGAAGCAGAAACTATTAGAGGAAGAACTAGATCGGTTTTCCTAAAGCTACGAGTGTTAAAGAAAAAGTTCCAGCCTCGAATTGGAATGTTACAAGATACTCAAGGTTCTATATCAAATGATGCTGAGAAGATCAAGAAAAGGTGGAAGGAATATACAGAGTTTTTATATGATAAAGATCAAGTGGACCAACAGCTGTTTTAACCTGTACCTTATGATCGGGAACCATTGGTGATGAAAGAAGAAGTTGAAGCAGCATTGAAAGCCTTATCAAAGAACAAAGCACCAGGCATTGATAGAATTCCTTTAGAAGTATTGCAGCAATCTTATGCAGCTGTTACCATACTCACAAGGCTCTGCCAAGAAATATGGAGGACAACATCATGGCCAACTGACTGGAAAAGATCTGTGTTTATACCAATACTAAAGAAAGGTGATCCAACTGACTGTGGAAATTATCGCACAATCGCTCTGATCCCACATGGCAGAAAGATTCTACTGAAGATTATTCAAAAGAGACTACAACCATACCTGGAACAAGAACTACCTGAAGTGCAAGCAGGGTTCAGGAAAGGGCGAGGAACGAGAGACATCAATGCGGATGTGAGATGGATCCTTGAAAAGACTAAAGAATACCAAAAGGATATCTATTTGTGCCTTATCGACTATAGCAAGGCTTTTGACTGTGTAAACCATGAGAAACTCTGGGCCACATTAAGGAGACCTGATCGTTCTCTTGCACAATCTGTACATTGATCAAGAAGCAACAGTTCGAATGGAACAAGGAGAAACAGAATGGTTTAAAATAAGCAAAGGTGTAAGACAAGGCAGCATACTTTCCCCCTACCTGTTTAATTTATATGCAGAACAAATCATCAGAGAAGCAGGATTGTATGAAGACAACAGAGGTGTGAAGATTGGTGGAAGACTCATCAACAACCTTCGCTATGCTAATGATACTACATTACTGGCTGAAAGTGAAGATGATCTGAAACATTTGCTTCTCACAATCAAGGAACGTAGTCTCAAAATGGGCCTGCAACTTAATGTAAAGAAGACAAAGATCATGACAACTGGCATAATCAACAGGTTCATCGTTGAAGGAGAAGAAATTGAAATTGTGAACAACTTTAACCTACTTGGATCAACTATCAATAAAGAAGCAACAAGCAGTCAAGAAATCAAACAACGCATTGCTCTTGGCAGAATGGCTATGAAAGACCTAGATAAGATTCTCAAGAGCAGAGATGTCTCTCTCCATACAAAGATTCGACTTGTTCAAGCCATGGTATTTTCAATAACATCATATGGATGTGAAAGCTGGACAGTGAAAAAGACAGACAAGAAGAAAATTGATGCCTTTGAATTATGGTGCTGGCGGCGAATACTGTGTATACCATGGACTGCCCGAAGAACAAACCAATTGGTACTAGAGGAGATCAAACCTAAGCTTTCTTTAGAAGCTCAGATGACAAGACTTCGACTTTCATACTTTGGACACATCATGCGAAGAGAGAGATCATTAGAGAAAGACATCATGCTTGGCAAGATAGAAGGTCAACGCAAAAGAGGAAGGCCAGCAATGAGATGGATCGATACAATAACAGCAGCTATGGGTACCAGTCTGTCAACAATGAGCCGCCTGACTGAAGTCCGAACACAATTTAGGATAGCTATCCAGAGGGTCGCCATGCGTCGACTCCAACTTGACGGCACTTAACAACAAGCATGGCATTGTTTAAAAACACTATCTTAGAAGCCCTGCACACTTTGAACTTCCTACCACTTTTCTTAAACAACTGCCACCATAGTTAAAGGCAAGGTCAAAGAGGCTGTTCTAGCCAAAAAAGCATCTTTCAGGAAATAGAAAAAGGAGCCAATGATGAAAATAGGAAACAACATAAGCACTGGTAAGTTAGATGCAAGGCATTCATAAGGCAGGCAAAGAAAGAATTTGAAAAGAAGAAAGCAAAAATGCATATAATAAATACTTCAAGTCCATTCATTTATTTATTTATTTTACATTCTCTTATATACCGCGCTATTCTGCATCAGTGCGGTTTACATTGAACAAACTGAAATTACATTGAACAGGGCATAATAACTTGGAGATAACTATTTTACAGGAAACATGGGCTGTGGAGGGTTAAGTGGCTTGCCCAAGACCACAAGGAGCACCTCTGGGACTAGAAACCCCAGTCCTTCCGGCCCAAGGTTGCTGTCCTCTAGTGGGATTTGAACCCCCGACCTAGCAAAAATCCTGTGAAACAGTAAGTTGAAACATTGGATGACGGAGGCGGAGTCAGCGGGGAAGCAAGATGGCTGCTTAAGTGTTTCGCTCTGGTGATCCCTGTTAAGAATCCTGTGATATACCTTATAAAACTCAACTTAATTCTGCCCTCGAACCTTAACCGGTCATCCGACGACGGAAGGAGCATGTCGTGCGGCAAACCCACGAAGTTAGACTTTGCAGCTTCTCCTAACTCGGGCTCCCAAAGAGCGAAATCGGATCCCCTCTCCCCACATAAGATGGCCGCCTCACGGGAGCTGGAGGAAAGCATAAGAGAGTTTTTGGGAAAGATGATACCAGTATTATTGAAGCTGAATCTCGCTGGGCCGATGGAAATTGAGAGAGCGCACAGAGTACCATCTCAGATGAGTCCTCATACTTGAAGCCCAAGACCGATAATTTTCTGTTTGCTAAGGCACCAACAAGCAATTCAGATAATGGCAGCTGCAAAGAGCCCATACTGCATTGGTATTCAAAGGGCATAATATCTCTTTCTTCCCTGATGTTTGCAAGGCAACAGTCGAAAAAAGAAAACAATTTTTGGCACTGAGACCTCGCCTACAGCGCCTGCAGGCCAGATATGGGCTTTTCTACCTTGCCTGGCTTAAAATCACGTTTAACAACCACACCAAATCCTTCGAAGATCCTGCGGTTGGCTCTGCAGTTTCTTGATGAGCAAGAGGCCCTACAGATGCAATGAGCAGCTGTTTCCTGAAGGAGTTTCTCTCACTTGAAGGGAAGCATGGGGCACAGGAAGGGTTACTCGGCGACATACCTTCTTATGGTATGCTCTCCTGAGGCATCATTGCTAAAGGACAACCCAGATGGAGGATTCTGCTGAGGAAGATGGCCTCCTAAGTAGACTGAATCTAAGGTCTTAACTTTGTTGTTAGCATAAAATATATAATACAGGAATTCACAGGAGTATTATATAAGGCATTGGAGAAACGTTGTCTATATTTGTTCCGCTGCTTTCAGAGATGGGGTTTAGTTGTACAAGGGAAGTAGTCAAACTAAACAATATGAGAGTGTTTATATTTACTGGGGGATTGCCGCAACTGCATTATTATCCTTTGGTTCAAGCTAGCTGTAGAAAGTATGTAGCAATGCCGCTATGAGTTGTATTGTACCTTGCCTTAGCAAGATTTATTAGATAGTCCTAATGATTAGAAATAAGGCCACGGGCAATGTAAAGTAGTCAAGGGTTTTTTCTTTTCTTGATATGCACTATCTGCGTTCCATAAGGGATACACTGCGGCCAAGTTGCAGCACACGCTGACTCACACATTTAATTGCCGCCGCCTCATTGGGGCGAATTTGACGCCTTACAAGCCTCACCCAACTAAGATTTTGAACTTTGTCAGTTATTATCAAGTAAACCTAGGGCAGACCTCAGGAAGCTATGTGAAACCCAAAACACAAAACAATTATGTATCCCCTTAAAGTATTGTCCCTGAATGTAAAGGGCATAAACCATCCTGTTAAACGGAAAAAGATTCTTGCCTACTGCCAGAAGCAGGGAGCCGATGTAGTAACACTTCAAGAAACTCATTTATCTACCAAGGAGACAGGGAAACTAGCTCTGGGAAAGTACTGTTTAGCGACCCATGCTCCCGCCACTGTGAAGAAAAATGGGGTGGCAATCCTGGTCAAAAATTCACTTAAGGCTCAGTTTCTTCCTACTAGAGCTGACCCTGAAGGTAGGTGGGCTAGTGTACACGCAATGATAGAAAAAAGGGCAACTAGCGCTAATCAATGTATACGCACCAAATTGTGATAGCCCCAAATTTTTTCCAGTCCCTGGCAGAAACGATTCAAGAGATCTCCTCCATACCTATCACACTAGGAGGGGACTTCAACATGGTCCTGGATCCGTTAATCGATTGCCAACTCAGTAGGGTGAATAAGAGAGGCAGAACGTTGGAGGTGTTAGCTTCCATCATGGAAGATATGGGCATGGTAGATATATGGAGAGTGCTACATTCATCTGAAAAGGATTTCACCTTTTTTTTGCACCTGCATGGTTCCTACTCCCGGATAGATTTTTTTTGGTGTCCAGAAAGTTAGCTAAATAAATTAGAAGTGCAGAGATCTTAAGCACCCATATTTCGGACCATGCAGCAATAGTCCTAGATCTTGGTCACCCAATGAACATACTAAGAACGGCAGATGGTCCTTTCCTAGGTCACTGCTTGCAGAGGAACCTTTTAAACAGCATGTCCAGCAAGCCATCAAAGATTTCTTTGCTATTAATCTTCCAGAGGACACGTCTATCTGGGCATGGTGGGAAGCTTTTAAGGCTTCAATCAGAGCGAAGATAACCAGCTTCACCATTGCTGCTAGCAGAAAGGCGAAGGGCGTGCTCAAAGCTCTAGACCAACAGATAAGAGCAGGAGAAAGAATACTGCAAAGGCAATTTAATTCTGTGGCGCTAACACACTTACAAAAGCTAAGATCCCAGTATAACACGGTACTTAGTAGGGAAGTAGAACAAAATGTCTTCACGCAGCAAGCACGCTACCACACAGAGATGAACAAGGCCGGTAAACTGTTGGCTACAAGTGAAGTCACAATGTGTTAAATCACATATTGTGTCTATAAAAGACAAACAACGTGTTCCTCTGTGTAAAAATAACGAAATAACAGAGGCCTTCTGTAAATTTTACACACAGTTATATACATCTGAAGTGGTCTGCGATGCACCCGCTATGAGGAAATGTCTGGAGCAGATTGAACACCCTAAGCTGGGCTATGACCAAATAGCATTGCTCAATAAAGCTTCTGGACATGAACTGAAGGAAGATCCCTCGGGAATGAAAAAAGGGAAAGCAGCAGGCCCCGATGGAATTCCAATAGAACTTTACCAGATTTTCGCAAAGGACCTCTCTCGCCACTTAATAACCTATTACCAACAACTGCAAGAGCAAGTCAGCAATACTGGAGCCTTTGCTGATGCCACAATCGTGGTACTGGAAAAACTTGGTAAAGATCCGGAATTGGTGGGTAACTATAGGCCTATTTCGCTCCTGAATGCAGACTACAAACTGTATTCGGCTGTCCTAGCTAACCGTCTCAATAAAGTTCTCCACGTGCTAATACATCCAGATCAATGTGGTTTTGTAATAGGCAGGTCCACAGCGGATAACTCGCGTCTATTATGCAACCTACTAGAAATAGCAGAACATATTGACTCGCCTCTCATCGGCCTGTCATTGGACGCTGAAAAGGCCTTCGATAGGCTGGAGTGGCCTTTCCTATTTCTAGTGCTGGAATGGTTTGGCTTCCCAAAGAATTTTGTGAACATGGTCCAGGTATTGTATTCCCATCCTAAGGCAAGGATTCTGGCCAATCAAGAGCTCTCTAGGCCTTTTTCCTTGCACAGGGGCACACGTCAAGGATGCCTGATGTCGCCTCTCTTGTTTAACCTGGCATTGGAGCCATTGGCGCTACTTATTTGGCAAACAGCCAAAGTTAAAGGAGTCATGGTAGCAGACTTGCAAATCAAACTGTCAGCCTACGCTGATGACCTTCTGCTCTTTCTACGGCCATCATCAGTCTTCCCCCTGCTTCAGTTGATAGATAGCTACTCTCGGTTCTCGGGATACAAAGTTAACTGGAGAAAATCGGCGGGCCAATGGTACCATGTTGCAACAATTCTCCTTTCAATGGGAAACTTTGGCTATAAAGTATCTGGGGGTCCAGTATGGTGCTCCACTGGATGAAACGCTGCGAATAAATGCAGAGAAGCTAAAAGAGATTGCTCGATTGTTCACTCTGAAATGGTCCCCTCTACATCTTACTTGGTGGGGCTGTTTGGAGTCGATTAAGATGGTCCTAATGCCAAAAATAAATTACATACTTGGGATGATACCCATTCTGTTTCCATTATCTGTGTACAAAGGGATAGAGCGTACTTTATGTACCTTTCTTTGGAGCGGGAAAATAGCCCTGAAGAAATTGAAGGCTTGCAAAAGTGAAGGGGGAGTCCATTTTCCAGACTTTCATTGGTATCATCTTGCGGCATTGCTAAAACAAGGAAGTTTATGGTCGGCTGGAGCAACTCTCTCGCAGAAACCAATTTGGTTGGAGTTAGAAGAGCGCCTGGTCCATCCTTGTCCAGGTAGCTTAATCATGGGAATGAGGTGTCCAGACGCATCCAAAGTGGGGCGTATAATCATATCAACACAAAGAGCGTTTTAAAGCCTCTTATCTATTATAGAAAAGGAGAACCCCCCCTCACACCAAATGCCTCTTTGGCATAATCCTTCATTTAAAATCAATAAAGAGTAGTTACTCACCTGTAACAGGTGTTCTCCAGGAGCAGCAGGAATCAGTCCTCACCACTGTTCCCTCTAAGCTGTGCGCGTGTGCGCGCGCACACACCTCCCCGAGCGAGCGCACATACTTTACAACAGAGCGCACAAAAATTACGGCTCTGATTCTGATAGAAAACAATACAGACGTCTTAAAATTTAAAAGTTATGATTGTAATTACTAGAAATTTCCCACTTCATTTAGTAATCATCTATTTTCATTTAATTTGATTAAAATCAATGTGCTGTACATACTGTATTCTGACGTGTAGTCAAATTTTAAAGTATATAACTCCGAATGTCGTTATGTGGCGCACAAAAATTTAACCTTCCTTCAAAAGCTGCACACAGCTGATATTTTATGCGCACACAGCCTACAGAAAATTAGAGGGAACATTGGTCCTCACATATGGGTGACGTCGGCGCCGACGGAGCCCTCGCGGAGCAATCTCCCCAGCTTTCAAAGAAAGCCTTTGGGAATTGCAGCGCGCATGCGCGGTCCCCTTCCCGCCCAAGGGTGCCATCTTGCTCAGTCTGATGACATAGCTAAAAGACAGCAAAAAAATTAGCAAAAACAAAATGAGAGGATTGCAACTCCAAGGGGAGGAGGGAGGGTTGTGAGGACTGATTCTTGCTGCTCCTGGAGAACACCTGTTACAGGTGAGTAACTACTCTTTCTCCAGGACCAAGCAAGAAGTCAGTCCTCACATATGGGGCTCCCTAGCTTAAGGCTACCGGAGACCTCAAGCGGAAAAATGAACTCCCTCAAGCTCAGTAGTAGCACAGAAGGAAGGAATCTCCTCTGAAAACGCCCCCGACCGGTAGCCCAACACCAGGGCCGGAGGGTAGGAGTTGCCTAAACCTCAAAGAGATTATGGAGGACTGCCTGTCCGAAAGCACTGTCCCTGCGGGACTCCCTCTCCAGGCAGTAATGGGCCGCAAACGTCTGGCTGGAAGACCAAGTAGTGGCCCGGCAGATGTCTGCCAACGGAACAGAGCGGAGATGAGCCACTGACGCAGCCTTCGCTCTAACACGATGAGCCGTGACATGACCCTCCAACGAGAGGCCGGCTGCCCCATAAGCCCAAGCGATACAGTCAGCAACCCATATGGACAAAGTACGCTTGGAGACAGGTAGCCCCAACTTATTGGGGTCAAAAGAAACGAAGAGCTGAACAGCCCTCCTATGCTCCCGCGTACGGTCAAGGTAGAAGGACAAGGCCCTCCTACAGTCCAGGGTATTCAAGACCATTACAGCCTGGCTGGCGTGCGGCCTGGGAAAGAAGGTCGGAAGAACCACTTCCTGGTTGAGATGAAAAGGAGAAACTACCTTTGGAAGAAACTTAGGGTGAGTCCGTAAGACTACCCTATTCCTGTAGAACCTAGTGTAAGGAGGATCAGACACTAGGGCCTGCAGTTCACTAACGCGCCTAGCAGAGGTAAGGGCTACCAAAAACAAGGTTTTCCAGGAAAGAAAACGAAGAGGGCAGGTAGCCATAGGTTCAAAGGGCGGACAGGTAATCCGCTGCAAGACCACATTCAGGGCTGGTGGGCGCAAAGGAGGCTTAAGGAGAAGGAGGCCTCGTAGAAAATGAGCCACCAAAGGGTGGTTGGAAAGAGGTCTGCCATCCACCGGTGCGTGATGTGCAGAGAGAGCACTGAGGTGGACCCTGACAGAGTTGGACTTAAGGCCCAGATTGGAGAGGTAAAGCAAATATTGCAAGACCACTGCCACCAAGCAGGAGAAGGGATTCTCAGACTGCTGAGCACACCACACGGAGAACCGACGCCACTTAAGAGCGTAGGACTTCCGGGTGGAGAGCCGCTTGGAGGCCAAGATGACCTCTTCCACCTCCGAAGGCAGCAGGAGGGGAGCAAGGACTACCCTTTCAGCAGCCAGGCCATCAGATGAAGGGACCGGAGGTTAGGGTGTAGGAGAGTCCCCTGATCCTGTGACAGGAGATCGGGTTGAAACCCCAGAGGAAGAGGAGTGTCCACCGCCAGCTGCATCAGAAGCGGGAACCAGGGCTGTCTCGGCCACCTGGGAGCCACGAGGATCATCGAGGCTCTGTCTCTGAGAACCTTGAAGAGCGTGCGAGACACCAGTGGCATGGGAGGAAAGGCATACAAGAGGCCTGTGGACCATGGAATCAGAAAAGCATCCGCTGCTACTCTGAGAGGATGAGGCTGTCAAGAGCAGAATCTGGGAAGTTGCCGGTTCAGAGGACTGGCAAACAGATCCATGGTGGCGAGGCCCCACTTGAGAAAGATCCGCTGAACCACCAACGGATCCAATCTCCACTCGTGTGGTTGGAGGATCCTGCTCAGCTTGTCTGCCAGGTAATTTTCCTGAACTGGGAGATAGACAGCTTTGAGGAGGATGCCGTGGTGGACGGCCCAAGAGCACAGTTTTTGTGCCTCCTGACAGAGAAGGAAGGAGCCTGTGCCTCCTTGTTTGTTCACGTAGAACATTGCAACTTGATTGTCCGTCTGGACTAGCACAGACTGGTGAGAAGTGAGGTGGGAGAAGGCTCTCAGAGCTAGGCGGATGGCTCTGAGCTCCAGGAAGTTTATCTGCTGAGCAGACTCCCAAGGAGTCCAGAGGCCTTGAGTACATGTCCCTTGGCAATGTGCTCCCCAAGCCAGGAGAGAAGCATCGGTTGTCAGCACCTGAGAAGGCGGAGGAGATTGAAAATCCACTCCCAGCACCAGGTTTGGCAGATGAAGCCACCACCGCAGAGAAGAGACCAGCAGGTCGGATACCTGCACTGAGTCCGCCAGGCTCCCCATGGCCTGATGCCATTGAGTGCGAAAGCACCACTGAGCAGGTCGCATGTTCAGGCGGGCATTGGGGGTCACATGGACCGTGGAAGCCATATGGCCGAGCAGTCTCAGAAATTGCCTGACAGAGACCAGGGAAGTGCTGTGAAAGAGGCTGGCGAGATCCATGAGCCTGTGTGCTCTGTCTAGACTGGTCTAGAGGCAGGAAGGCCCGTGCCTGAAGTGTGCTCAACCTTGCGCCGATGAATTCGAGATTTTGAAAGGGGAGCAAAGTGGACTTTGCAAAGTTTATGACAAAGCCCAAGTGCTGGAGCAGAGTCACAGTGCGATGAGTGGCCTGAGTGGCCTATTGGGAAGACTGGGCCCTGATGAGCCAGTCGTCCAGGTATGGAAACACAAAAAGGCCTTGAAGTCTCAGATAGGCCGCCACCACTGCCAGGCATTTGGTGAACACCCTGGGGGCGGAGGATAGGCCAAAGGGCAGTACTTTGTACTGGTAATGATTTCCTCCCACAACAAACCTGAGATATTGTCTGTGGTCTGGATGAATAAGGATGTGAGTATAGGCATCCTTCAGATCTAAGGAGCATAGCCAGTCTCCCTGCTGGAGGTAGGGCAGCAGGATTCCAAGGGTAAGCATCTTGAACTTTTCCCTTGCCAGGAACTTGTTGAGGTTTCGCAAGTCCAGGATGGGTCTGAGGCCTCCTGTTCATTTTGGTATCAGAAAGTACCTGGAATAAAAGCCTTGACCCCTCAGGTGGTGGGGCACCGGTTCCACAGCCTGTTCCTGAAGAAGACTTGCTAACTCCTGAAGGAGTAAGTCCCTGTGCAGAGGGAGTCTTGGAGGCTCCCCTGGAAATAGGAGGGAGGTACCTGGTGGAAGTGTAGAAGATAGCCTTTTTGAACTATATGAAGCACCCAGGTATCTGATGTGATGGCTGACCACCTGTGGGCAAAATGGACCAGCCAGCCTCCTGTGCTGAGAGAAACCAGCGGAGGGGAAGAGGCTATGCTGATGGAGTCAAAAACCCCCACCCTGCTGAGCAGGGGCCGGTGTTGTGGGCTTGGGGGCCTGCTGCCTACGGGACCCATTACCCCGTCCCTTGGCCTGCTGACCCTGTTGGGGAGCTGCTGAGGCCTGATAATGAGGGTATTGTTTATAGGCAGCCGCCTTCCTCAGGTAAAAGGGCTTTTTCCCCGAGCCCTTCTTCTTCTGAGAAGGGGCAGAGGTTTTTCTGGACAGCCTAGTCCTGGTCAGAGTCTCGGTCTCGATCTGTGCAGTCTTTTCAGCCATGGGCTTGCCAAAGAGGTTTTCACCTCTGCAGGGGACATCGACCAACTTGTCCTGTACCCATGGCTCGAGGTCGGATGACTGAAGCCAAGCCTGTCGGCGGGCACCGATGCCGGCTCCGGCTACTCGAGCCAATGCTTCGAAGCCATCATAGGCTGCTCGAGAGATAAACTTCGAGCACTCTCGAATACCAGTGGACAAGGCCTGGAACCTCTGCAAAGGTTCCTCGGAGAGACCAGCAGAGAACCCGGCAATTTCTTTTGCCAGGTCTCGGAGATACATGCCCATATAGAGCTGGTAGGTCTGGACTCGACAAGCAAGCATAGAGCCCTGGAAGCACTTCCTACCGAGGGCATTCAGGTTCCGGGCCTCCCGATGCATGGCCGATTCATGGCCGATTCCACCACCATGGAAAGGTGCAGTAGTTGTGCCTTTTGGAACCCGGGGCTCTTGCGGACTCGATAAATGGAATCGACCCGCTTGCTTAACACCGGCGCCGACGCCGGGCTCTCCCACATGTGGAAGAGAAGTCGCTCCAGCATCGGAGGAACCAGTACAGTAAAGGCCTCCTTCGGGGGAGAGTCATACTGGAGGGCATCGAGCTCTTCGGCTCCTCCTCGGGATCTGCGGGGAATGCCAAGGCCTTGGCCATATCCCGCACCAAGTCCGAGAACCGGGTGTCCTCCGGGGGGGACTGTCTCCGAGGTTCGGACTTGGGCGAGTCCGATGGGACGCACCGAGTCTGAAAAGGTCCAGGCGACTCTTCGTCCTCCGTTTCCCAGGCTGACTCCTCGGAGGAGGAATCGAGCGGCTCCGGTCGGGCGGGCACCGATGCCCTCCGCCCCGACGCCAAGGGTGTCGGCGTCGACGACCTCGGTCCCGAACGGGAGGCCGAGGGAGACCGTGACCGAGGATCAACTCGAGCTTGCATGGACTCGAGGATCGGCTCGGTCTCCAGGGTCGACTTGGACGTCGACGTCCTGGTGGCCGGGGAAGATGCACCAGCGAGGCCAGCGATCAATGCCCGCTGCTGGTCCATGAAGGCAGCTAAACTGCTCTCCAAGGCCGTCAACCTGAGACCGAGCTCAGGAGACCCAGCAGCCCCCGACTCGGGCCCCGACGGCGTCGGGCCCAACGTTGGCTCCTTCGGAGGTGAGTCCACGAGGACTACAGTACTCACGTGTCCAGGAGACTCCATCTCAAGATGAGGATGTTTTGAAGGCCTCTCTGACTCTGAGGACCCGGGACGGCTATCGGGGCTATGCGACCTGGCCCTCGAGGAACCAGGAGCATCCACCGACGCTGCCCTCGCGGGTTTCTTCTTCCTATGATGTTCCCGGGCAGGAGACCCCTGCTCAGAGGAACTCCCACGATGCTCAGGACCGGAGTCCCGGGACGTCGAAGCCTCTGACGAGGTCCGGGCCCGGCCGGACGCGGAGTCAGAGAAGATTCGTTCTTTTTGATGCTGCCGACTTCTCAACGCTTTTGAGGACATCTTGCCACAAGGACCACAGATCATTGGGTCATGATCGGGTCCGAGGCAGCGGAGGCAGCAGTCGTGTGTGTCGGTAAGAGACATAAGTTTCTTACACCGATCACACTTTTTAAACCCGCTGGCAGCCATCGGGGGAAAAAGGGCCCCTGCGAGGTCAAAAGACAGGGCTGCCAGTGAAAAAGAAAAAAATGGCGCAAACGCTTGTCACGAAGGACAAAAAAACGAAAAATAAAGAACCGACCCGATACCGGCATAGCGGGTCCGGGCGGGAAAAGGATCCGGCGTCTAACCAAGAAAAGAATATTAAATAAAATCAACTTTTTCTGCGGCGATTACAAACAGCGTCTGTAGGGCTCCGCGGAAAAAAGAAGACTGAGCAAGATGGCACCCTTGGGCAGGAAGGGGACCGCGCATGCGCGCTGCAATTCCCAAAGGCTTTCTTTGAAAGCTGGGGAGATTGCTCCGCGAGGGCTCCGTCGGTGCCGACGTCACACATATGTGAGGACTGACTTCCTGCTTGGTCCTGGAGAAAGCCTCCTTTGCTTGGGCAGTCTGGCAGAGATGCTGCATCTGGTCGATGGGACAATTGATAGAGGGAGGTATGTGGAAGACATTCAATGCATTGCAGACAGTTTGGTCTGCCATCCTTATGCCATTTTCAGTGGCTTCAACTTAAACATTGTGTTGTCCAAACGAAGAGAAAGCCCAGTGAATATTCACATTCCTGGGGGTTGGAGAGGATTAAGGTGGAAATAAGTTCCAAGAAAGGAGGAATTTCAAATATCTACTCATACTTTAGAACAAGTAATTCAAATCAGGTCAACGGCTTGCGGAAGATATGAGAAGAGGAAACGGGCTCCAATCTGACACAGCAGTCTTGGAATCTCCTATGGGGTCCCCTAATCCGCACTTCAAGATCTGCTGCGCTTATGCAATCAATGTTTTTCTTCACGCACAGGGCATTTATCACACTGATCAAGCTGTCCAAATGGAGCAAAGACAAGACCCCCCGATGTTGGACCTGTTAAGAAGCATTAGGCACCATGAGGCACATGTTTCTGGACTGCCCTTGCATTCAGGTGTTTTGGGTTCCTGTATGGAACAGGATACAGCAAGTATTAGGTTTTTCTTTTCCTCTGTCATGGTGCATAATAGCACCGAGATCGTTAGCGGAGATTCCAATGTTGGCAAGAGAGCATTTTTTTGTATTAAACTTCATGATCACGATTGCCATAAAAGCAATCCTATCTAATTGGAAGGATCACATGAAGTTAAACTGGCATCTATGGTGGAATCAAGTGTGTCTCTACAGTAAGTGTGAAAAAGCTCAGGACAAATTCTCTAGCCTCAGAGGAAAAGGGGTAAAGCTGAATAAATGGTCTGCCCTAGATCGCTATGCGAATTCTGCTATAAACTGATGGGTGTTCCTTGAGCGGGCTTGCAAGGTGTCGGGGAGGGAGAAGAGGTTAAATAGTTTTAGTAATTGTTATATTTTATTGTATGCTAATATATTAATTATGTAGCTATGTAACGGCTGTAAAAAATCTAAAAATATCAATTAAAAAAAAGAAACATTGGATGACAGAGGAGTAAAAGGGATGCTAAGTGAGGCATAGCAGAGAAACTGAATAAATTATTTGCTTCGGTCTTTACTGAAGATGATGCAGGGAAGTTACTCATGCCTGAAATGATATATAAAGGTGATGTATCAGAAGAAATGAAAGAAATATTGATAAACTGGGAAGATATACTACAACTATTCGATGAACTAAAAAGTAGCAAATCACCTGGACCGGATGGGAAAACATCTGAGGGTGTCGAAAGAACTGAAATATGGGATTGCAGACCTACTATTAGTAATCTGTGAACTATCATTAAAATCATCTGTAGTATCAAAAGATTGGAGCATGGCCAATGTCATGCCAATTTTTAAAAAGGGTTCCAGGGATGAACTGGGAAATCACAGACTGGTGAGTCTGACATCAGTACCAGGCAAAATGGTAGAAACTATTATAAAGAATAAAATTACTGAATATGTAGATAGTCATGGTTTATTGGGAGAATACCAACATGGCGTTTGCCAACGAAAGTCTTGTCTTACTATTCAGTTATATTTTTTTGAAGGTGCGAATAAACAGGTAGACCAAGGTGAGCCAATTGAACATTGTGTGCAATTCTGGTCACCATATCTTAAAAATGATATAGTGGAATTAGAAAAGGTACAGAGAAGAGCCACCAAAATGGTGAAGGAGATGGAAGGATACCCCTATGAAGAAAGGTTTAAAAGGTTAGGGCTTTTTTACTTGGAAAAGAGACAGCTGAGGGGAGATATGATTGAGGTCTATAAGGTAATGAATGGAATGGAATGGGCAAATGTAGATCAGTTGTTAAGTCATCAAAAAGTAGAACGAGTAGGGGACACGCAATGAAGCTACAACATAACCCATTTAAGACTAATGAGAGAAAATATTTTTTCACTGAACGCATAATCAAACTCTGGAATTCGTTACCGGAGGATGTAGTAAAAGCTGTTAGTATAGCTGGGTTTAAAAAAAAAATTGCGCAATTTCCTGGAAGAAAGGTACATAAATCATTGAGGACCCAGGACATCCATTGCTTGCCCTTGGACAAGCATTGTGGAACCTATATGCATTTTTGGGAACCTGCCAGGTACTTGTGACCAGGATTGGTCACTGTTGGAAACAGGATACTAGGCATGATGGACCTTGGTCTGACTCCAGTATGGCATTTCTTATGCTCTTATGCTGCTGGCCCCACAATGCATCCAGAAAGAGATTTTTAAAATCCAGTAATGGCACAAATCTCCCTCCTGGATCTGGATAACGTGGCAACTCTGTACCTTCTATATAGGCTCAAGCTATCTGTATCACAGCCTGACCAAAAAGAAATATGAAAACATATTTATGATAATATTCAAAGCTATTTCTATGGGTAAAACTACATATATATGGAAATGAGGAGTTTAAATACTGTCCATCACATAATGCAAGTAACTGCAGTTGTGCTGGTCATTGGTGTCAGGTTGGAGGAAGAAAAAATACTGGTAATGCTTGCCCTTCAAAGCCTCACACGTGCTTCCCGTGGGTACATTTGCATCTGCTTCAAAGCAAATGTACATGCTTAGATTTCAGCCCCACTACCCACTAGCCCACATTTTCAAAGAGAAACCATGAGTAGGGCTTGAATATCAAGCACATTTTGTTGCAGGAATTGCCTCCAAAACCAATCAGGCAAAGTATCTGCTTATACTTGCTGAAAGACCCTGTTTAAATGAAATCAAATGCAAATTATCAATACCCTTAACATTTTAAAATAATACTTGTGTTCCAAGTCCAGATGGCAAAGCAGCAAAGTCAGCCACAGACACAAGTGACTAATCTGTGGGTATGATAGTAAATCTTTCTCCTCATGGTTGCATATTCTCAGGGGACCAATCTTTGTGACAAGTTTGTACATTCTGCGCCTCTGGTAGACAGATCTCCCACGTCACATTTGAATCCAGGACATTTTTTTTTCATTTTAAATTTTTATTAATGAATAACACACCAATATACAACATTTTTAATACAACAAGTTATCCCGAGCCCCCCCCCCCTGCATCGCCACTATAAGACAAGGTTTCCGAAGAAAACTGCTCACGCAAAAAAACCCACTACTATGATCAAAACTGATAATCAAATTCCCCCACTCTAAATAACATTAGTCAATGAAGGTTAAATCCCCCAACCTTAATCACCCCCTAAAGAGTTCAACAAACCCGGGCAGCTCCCCCATGCTAGCTTCCCTCCACCCCCCGCCCCCCAATATACAGCCACATATATCAATTCCTGCAAATCCGAACCCTACCTATCCCGGCTATCCCCCCCCCCCCCCCCCCGCCAGTCCCACCTCTCCCACCTACTTCCGCTCCCCCCCCCCCCGGCGCTGCTCTGTCAACCGGAGCATCAGCCCCACTTCACTCACTCTGCGGACGAAACCGGTCACCTGCGGGGCACTCTGTCCCCCCCAGTGTCGGGCTATTTCACAATGGGTCACTACAAGGCAATGATGTAGGACCCCCGCCTCCCTCTGGGGTATCTCCTCATCTAGCAAATGCAGCAAGCATGTTTTGCTTACCAATGAAGGGCGGTCAATCAAGTCAATAAACCTAAACCTTTTGTGGCACTTTATGTCCTGTCATCTCATGTATCACTTCCAGAACCTTCGTCCAGTATGCCCACACCGTAGCACACTGCCACCACATATGCATCCAGTCCCCCCTCTCAGTGCAACCCCGCCAGCATTGGTCGTCCCGTCCGAGTATAGCTTTCAAGCGACGGACAGGCGTCCAATACCATCGGGACAACACCTTATAGGCATTTTCCTTTAGGGATGCAGAGATAGAAACATGCGCTATAGTCCTAAGCACCTTAATCCACTCCTCCTCACTCCACACTACCCCCAGATCTTCCTCCCATTTCAACATATACGGTAATTTACCCTCCCCTGTCTCCAGCAAACCCCTTTATATTCGTGATACTACCCCCTTTTGTCCCAAATGCCCTGAGCATAAAATCTCAAACCAACTACGACGTCCCCATAGGTCCTTCCACACCCTTGGCCGCCTAAGACAATGACAAAGCTGCAGATACGCATAATAGTCATTCCCTGTCAACCAGTAGAGATCCCTAATACCCTCAAACCCATAGATCTCCTGGTTATGCAAGAGTTGTCAGCCCCCCCTTGGCCCACCTCCGAAGGGTCCGCACATCCGGCCCCTGCCCCTTCTCAAAACAAGCCTCTAATCCCATGCACTGTGTGTATCCTTTTCCCGACACCAACTGTTGTTTGTACCGCTTCCACACCTTCAAACTATGCACTATCATGGGGTTAAGAGTGTTGGAGGCTGCGCCCGCTCCTCCCCTCCATATTACCCTCTCCAATTCTGACCCCCCCCCCATCTGTTCCTGCTCCATCTGCACCCATTGTTTCCCCTCATCTCGCTGCCACTCATAAACTATTTTCAGTTGCGCGGCCTCGTAGTATTTCACCAGGTTAGGAACTCCCAGCCCCCCCTCTTCTTTCACTCTCTGCAGTGTGCTCATTGCCACTCTCGGGCTTCTCTGCTTCCATATAAATCTATTCACCATCCCTTGCACCTGTTTCAACTTGTTCCGCGGAACCTCAATGGGGAGCGTCTGGAATAAAAACAGCAAGCGCGGCACCAACATCATTTTAACTGTCGCTATACGCCCAAACCATGATAAAAACCCCTTCTCCCAACCCCCCAGCCAACTTTCAATCTGCCCTAGTGCCTTCCCATAATTTAATTTATATAATTCCGCCGTTTTGTTACTGAGACGTACTCCCAAATATCTTATACTGTCCTTTGCCCACTTAAAAGGGTATTGCTTGGCTAACCGTTCTTGCCCGGCTCCAGAGACCGCTAGGTTTTAGATCTCCGATTTAGTCCAGTTAATGGTAAACCCCGACAACTTGCCATATTCCTCCAGCTCCCACATCACTATTGGAATGCTCACTTTAGGTCTACCCAAGCTTAGAAGAATATTGTCTGCAAACAGGGAAATCGTATAGCCCCTCGTCCCCACCTGTAATCCCAGGATATCTGCTCTTTCTCGCACCCTCTGTGCAAACGGCTCTAACGCTATGGCGAAGAGCAACGGCGAAAGAGGGCACCCTTGCCGTGTACCCCTCCCCTGCGCGAAAACCCTCGAATACACCCCATTCACCCTCACACATGCCTGCGGGTGTTCGTACAGTGCCTTTATCCAAGCCAGAAATTTGTTTCCCAGCCCAACCCTCTCTAACACTTGAAATAGGAAGGGCCATGCTACCTGATCGAAGGCTTTTTCGGCGTCCAGCAACAGGAGCAAGGCTTCCTCCCCACTCAGTTCAATTGACCAGATTATATTCAATATTTTCCTAATATTGTCTGCAACCTGTCTACCAGGTATGAAGCCCGCCTGGTCCTGATGTATCAACTTTCCAATTACCTTGTTTAGTCTCGCTGTTAGTACCTTTGCTAGTAACTTGGCATCAAGGTTAAGCAGAGAAATGGGCCGATAAGATGCGCAGTCCTGCGGGTCTTTCCCCTCCTTATGAATAACCGTGATCCCCGCCCACCCCATCGTGTCCGCAAGTCTCCCTCCCTCCCTGGGCAAGTTAAATAACTTCACCAGCGGCTCAATCAAGAGATTCCCAAACCGCCTATAGAATGGCGCTGTTAACCCATCTAGTCCTGGGGCTTTCCCAATTTTTAATTGCTGAATTGCCCTCTGCACCTCCTCTCCACTTATCGGCCTATTCATTTCACCTTGCTCCTCCCTCCCCAGTTTAGGCAAACTTACTGAATCGAGATATCTGCTCACTCCTTCCTCTGTTGCCGAGTCCTGGTAAAACTCCTAAAGGCATCCCTGATCTCTCCATCTTTAATTACCTCGGCCCCTCCCTTAGGAC
This sequence comes from Ichthyophis bannanicus, assembly GCA_033557465.1. Lineage (NCBI taxonomy): Eukaryota > Metazoa > Chordata > Amphibia > Gymnophiona > Ichthyophiidae > Ichthyophis > Ichthyophis bannanicus. The sequence goes on from CM066044.1 coordinate 152,307,985, forward strand.
GGACTCGAATGATATGGAAGCGCAGCTTTCTCTGTCGTAGCCTCTGCGCCAAATATTTCCCGGCCTTATCTCCCCCCTCGAAGACCTCTTGCCGTAAAAGTTGCATCTGGTACTGTATACGGTCTGTCTGCAGCTCATTTAACTGTGCCCGCACCACCATTACCTGTCTCCGATGAGATCTCGACCTCCCCCGCGCATCCATCTCTTCCAGTTCTAATAAGCGAATCCTCAAAGCCCCTTCCCTGCTCTCTCTTTCCCTCTTTATCCGTGCTCCCCACTTGATGAGCACCCCTCGTATCACTGCTTTATAGCCGTCCCAGACCCCTCCCCATGCAACCTCCCCGTTATCATTAGTTATAAAGTACTCCCTAGTTTCCCTCCCTACCTCTTCCCGGACCCTCTCGTCATTCAACAATGACTTGTTTAATCTCCAATATTGGAGCCCCTTCCCTTCGTCCGCCGTTCGCAGGGAAACCATCACAGGGGCATGGTCAGACCATATAATGGCCTCCATAGCTGCTTCCATAATCCGACCCCCTACTTCCTTAGAAACCCAAATTGCATCTATCTGGGAGTATGACCCATGCATGGGCGAAAAATATGAAAATTGTCTCCTCCCTGGGTATTGTAACCGCCATGCATCAACCAGTCCATTCTGCACCACAAACTCTCGGTATCTTTTCCTATCCGCCCGCTTACCCTCTCGAACCCCAGTTGCATCCTTTGTTGGATTCCAGGTGAGATTAAAATCTCCACCACATATTATGGTACCCTCCCCCATGTTTCCTACTTCCTCCGTCAGTTGCTTCCAAAATTCACCCTGTGACCCCGTGGGAGCATATAGATTCACTATGCAATACCACTCATTCCCCACCCGCACCCTCGCCAGGATATATCTCCCTCCCTTATCCCTAACAACGGAGTGCACCTGGGTCTTTAACCTGGAGGCTAACAAAATGGCCACCCCCCCTTTCTTTCTCTCAACTGTGTTAGAGGCATGAAGACAGACCCCAAATACCCTGGGCTTGACCATAAACTCCGTTGTTTTGGTAAGGTGCGTTTCCTGTATCAGCCCTATCCCCGCCTTTTGGCGAGCAAGCTCATCGTACAGCTTCTGCCGCTTAAAAGGCGAGTTCAGGCCCTTAACATTTAACGATACAATTTTTAATTCACCCATTCTGGTATACCTCACTCCCCACCACCAACCCGTCTAAAATCATCCCCCCCTCCCCACCCCAACTCCGTCCACCCCCCCACAACTCTCTCCGAAGAGAGATTCGTCTTCCATTATGGTGACTGCCTCCGGGCTTGCCTGTCCCTCCCCTTCCGTTCCCCATCACCCCCCACTCTCACCCTTATCCCCCCCACCTTAACCTCAACCTACCCCCCTCCTGCCTTCCCCCAACCCCTCACTCCGCTGCCCCTGTTCTTCCCCTCCTTCATCCCCCTCCCTACCCCCTGACCTCCTACTCTCTTACTACCTCCCCCCTCCTGATGCACCCCTACAGCAACAACCGAAAACAAAAAATATATATACATAACATTACTGCAAATCACATAGCTTTAACTGTTCTGCTTCAACCCGCTCCATTCTCCTCAGCTCTTGTCCTGGGGCTCTGCCCCTGCAATCGCGCCAATCTTCGGCCCTCCGCTGGGACACGGTGCCACCGCTGAGCTCTCTGAGATAAATGTGAGGACGTCGACGTGGTAGCTGTCTGTCGGGCTAGAGTCCCGCACCCTTCAGGGATGTTCGGCATCTCCAAGTCTTTCAGCGCTCTCCATGCTTCCTCTATAGTTTGCACCCGTTTTGACCTACCCCTGGCCGTGATCAACAGGCCAAATGGGAACAGCCATTTATATCTTATGTCCTCTTTTCTCAAGTATTTCGTAACTTTTTTGAATTCCCTCCTGCGCTGCAGTGTTCCTCTGGATAGATCTTGAAAAAACTCCAATGAGTGGTCTTCCCACTGGAACTGCCGCACTTTCCTGGCTGCCATCAGCAACCTTTCTTTAATCCTGAATGAGCCCAGGCATACCACAATGTCTCTTGGTTTATTGTCTCTTTTGGGGCCCAGGCTCCTATGTGCTCTCTCTATTTGTGACAATTCGATCTCGGTGCCCCCCTCTGAGTCTGCTGTCTCAAGCAGGGAACTAAAGATTTTAACAATCACATCCTCACAGTTTCAATACCTAGCTTCTTCTGGGAGGCCCCGGACCCGGAGATTGCATCTTCGGGATCTGTCCTCTACGTCCTCCACCTTCATCTGCTGCTCCTCGTGAGCGCGTTTAAGGTCTGCACAGCCTTTTTGCATCTCGTCCATCTCCTCCCCCTGCTGCTGCATTTGGGTCTCCATTTCTTCCAATCGATTGCCAATCTCACCAATATCTTGTCTCAGGGAGTGTATGGACTCTCTGAGCTCACGCGCCACCCCACCGATGTCTGATTTAATCTCCTCCTTCAACTCAGTGAACCAGTCTTTCAATTGCGCAATCCCTCCAGGGCTCCAACTCCGCTCCAACTCTTCTCCCAGCTCCTGGGACTCTACTGACTGCTTGCTGTTCTCTTTGACCCCCTCCTTGCCACTCTTAACTGCTCCATACGATGATCGAAATTCTGCCAACTTCTTTCGCGCTGACATCCCTGCTTTAGTTTTATCCTTCTTGGCTCAGGGTTAGGATCGTTTTATGGCACAGCTATGTTTATTACATTGGCTGAGGATACTGTAGGGTGTTGCTGCTATGATCTATTTTGCAGCACTGGGACCACTCCTCTCCCTGTCCCCCCTACAACGTCTAGGCCTTGAGGCCCCTCAAGAACTCTCTCCTCCACTCCTCCTGGGCTCTGGTCCCTCTGTGGCCTCCTCTCCGCAACTCTCCTTGCCTGGTGGTGCTCTCACCTCACTCCGTGCTTGTTTTCTTCCGTCTCCACTGCTGGCTGCTCCTTCGGGGCTCCTCTATGCCCTCGCCACACTGTAAAAACTTCCCCCGCAGCACTTCTTACATCGCTCTGCACTCCCACAGGCTCTGCCCGGTCCTCCTCCACGATCGGCACTATCAGAGCAAGCTGCGCTACTCAAGCCGCCGCCGCACGCTAATCCCTTCAGCTCCTCATGGGCAAGCGGGGATTACTGTGCGCTTCAGCCCCCCTGCCGCGGTGGATTTTTGATTTCCTCCCAGGACCGCCTCTCCGATGCACTACCCGGTGACCGGGATTTCCACTTGACAGGCCGTGCACTCAGCACTCCTTTCTACTTCGGCCTCTCCACACTTCTTGCGCTCAACCCGCAGATGCGAGCCCACCACGCGGTCGGCGCCTCCGGCCTCTTGTAAGGCACCTCCTTCAGCTGGGTCGCCTATATAGGGCCAATCTGCCTCTTTTCGCCGCTCCCCGACTCTCGGGTCTAGCGGCACCGATTCCCCTCCTTTGCCCCTCACATTTAGCTCAAATAGGGGTAATTAAGCCCCTTTTTCACAGGCTTAGATGGCGGAGCTCTCCCTCTACCCCACCATCTGACCCAATGACATCACCGGAAGTCAATCCAGGACATTTTGCATGTGGAGCCTGTCATTATTGTGATTCAACTATTGAGGGAGACTCTTGTCACGACCACTGTAACAGAATCACATTGCGATCTCGCTGGCACACCACCTGCACATCAGTTTTGGTGGTGTACCTTATTATATGCCCATGCCGGTTGTATTATATAGGCTGGACTACAGCATTAATGAAAACCTGGCTTTATCAGTTGAACATTGCCTTCAGTTGGGCCACTCGTTTTAATAATTGCAATGGCACATCAATCACATTCCAGCTGACCTGTGGGGTGGCAATCGGGCTTATAAGCTACAATAGAGAGAACAATTTTGGATTTTTAAACTACAGTCACCCCCTTTGGGACTCAATTTAGAGATGGATTGGTTTAGTTTGCTGAGATTCACACCAATCACAAATGGGGTTTCCTAGAGATGAACACTCCCTCTGTTTTGATTGGCTGTGATGGCAGACGCTTACATTTTTAAAAATCCGGTGGGGGTTTTCTTTGACTACAAGCGTGAACATCTACATATTGGAGCTTATGGAATCCTATGAGCCTGAAGCAGGGTCTGGTTGATGGATCTGAAACGTGCCACGTCGTGCAGGATTCCTGATTTTTTTTCTGTCCTCCCTGGGTGCTTTTCTAATGAAAAGTTTATTTTACACTTATAAATAAAAATGATTAAAAAGGAGCTTCCACTTCGGGAGAGCGAGTCTTCTCTCTCCCCCCTCGATGGAACCTCCGCCATTTCAAAACAAATTAGTTCACCCGTGTTAGATTATTTGGAATCCTTTTTGTGCACAGTACATCTTTCTCAGCATGTAGTGTTAATATGTCACTGTGCAAAATTTCTTAAAGACCTTAATCAATAAAGCTAAAAAGTTCAACATGAAAAAAATGCAATCCCATCATCATCCAGATTCCACACATTAAGCAGAGTAAAACACCTAATAGAGGGTAGCTTTATAGCAGGGCACCTAAGTTAAGGCAGCCCCATTATGCCTATTTTAAGTCTATTTTATAAATACATTTGTCCTTACAAAATACTAGTATGAGCGGCAGAAATTGTGCCCTAAATTCAAGCATGTTTCTGCCCCCTCCCCCTCCCCGTAAATGAATACATCTGAAGTTGGCAAGTATTGTATAATCAGTGTGCATACTTGTGAATTCCACTTGCACTCTGCCTAGACTATGCCCTACCAGAAGATACACGCATTCATGTCAACACAAGTATTTTTATGCCAGTCGGTATTTTATCAGAATACACAGGTACAAAAATGATTTTATACAGTTACCCCAAAAATGGCAACTGAAAATGGATAAATAAGAAATTCTGACAAAGTTACAATATTAAAACTATGACAGATCTTGAAAACGCAGACTAGTGGCTTCCAATGCCATTCAATCATTCTTGTAAATAATAAACAACACTATGGTTAAGGACTGTGTGGGATTTTACTAAAGGGCGTTAGCTGACAACGTGTTCTGGTGCACACACAGAATGTGCATTAAGATATGCTTTGCCAGCTAGCTCATAAGAACATAAGATATGCCATACTGGGTCAGACCAAGGTCCATCAAGCCCAGTATCCCGTTTCCAACAGTGGCCAATCTAGGTCATAAGTACCTAGAGGTTTCCCCAAAAGACACAGCTCAGGGTCATGACAGCTAGCATGAGACGATTCCAGTGCTTTCTAACTCACATTAGGGTCGTGAGTGGACAGGGTAGGGATGGAATGTGGACATGCAGGTTTATTATTATTATTATTATTATTAATGTTTTCAAAATTCTTAACAAGAAACAATCAGCAAAGGTCAAAGGAGATAAAACAAAGAAACATTATATAAGACAAAAGAAGATCACAAGTCCACATCTAGGAGAGAACACAGCCTATTAACAAGAAGGAAAAGAATACACCACACAAGAATACCCAATGCCCAACTATGGTAATATCATTTTAAACCCAAATAAACTATTCTATCTAGCAAGACAAATCAAATCAGGTTACAGCTTGATCAGCTACATCCTGGCGAGCCATTAGAAAATCCTCTAATTGCGTACTATCAAAAAACACAGTTATCCTTCCCAGACGTCACCAGACATTTGCAAAGATACTTCAGGAAAAAAGTAGCCCCTAAGGCCTTGCATCTCATCTGCATCTGTCTGGAGATGTCTGAGAAGACGCTAATCCTCTGCCCACAAAACAATTCAGTTTTGTTTTGAAAAAACAGGGAAAGAACCACATTTTTATCCATTTCTGAATTAAACAAAATAAGGAGAGTGGCCCTAGAAGAAATCTCATCTTTCGGGGACTCACTATCAGAAACAGCGTAGTTACTTTTAAAGAAAGCCTTTGGGATTGATGCCACGCATGTGTGGTCTTCTTCCCGCCCAAGGGTGCCATCTTGCTCAGTCAGGTCCCTTAGCTCGAGCCCTACCAAGCAGATGGCAAGGGAAGGACAAAAATCTAGCAACTCATCAGGGGAGGCAGGAGGGTAGTGAGGACCGATTCCTGCTGTCCCGGGAGAACACCTGTTACAGGTGAGTAACTATGCTTTCTCCAGGAACAAGCAGAAAGTCAGTCCTCACTTATGGGACTTCCCAGCTACAGGCTACTGAACCTGTAACCAAAAAATGCCTCCGCAAGGCCGTGAGCAGAAGCCGATGCCCGAAGGAGCCTGAGTCCTCGGGGCAAAGCCCTCGGTAGCCGTGAAGAAGGGTCAGAGGGCAGGAGTTGCTTAAAGCTCGAACAAGTTATGGAGTATAGCCTGGTCGAAGGCGCTGTCCTGGTGGGACTCCCTCTACAGGCAGTAGTGAGCAGTGAAAGTATTCGTGGAAGACCAGGTCGCAGCCCGGCAGATGTCCATCAGGGGCATGGAGCACAACGAGGCCACCGAGGCTGCCTTGGCCCAAACCCCGTGTGCGGTGACTCGACGGTCCAACAGGGCACCCGCCTTCATGTGAGTGAAGTGCAGTCCGCCATCCAAACAGAGAGGGTGCATTTGGTAACTCCCTGTCCCGGACGATTGGGATCGTAGGTCACAAAGAGTTGGCCAGACTTGCGATGAGCCTGGGTGCACTGCAAGTAGAAGGCAAGAGCCCTTCTGCAGTGGAGGGTGTGGAGAGCCGCCAACGCCTGGTCAGCATGGGGCCTTGGGAAGAAAGTCAGCAGGACTATCTCCTGGTTAAGATGGAAATCCGAGATGACTTTAAGCAGGAACTTAGGGTGTGTACGGAGGACCACCCTATTCCGACAGAACCAGGTGTAAGAGGCGTCAGCCATGAGAGCCTGGAGTTCACTGACTCGGTGGGCCGAGGTCAGCGCCACCAGGAAGGCCACCTTCCAGGACAGGTGCCGTGCGAGCATGTCGCCATTGGCTAGAAGGGTGAACGGGTGAGCTGCATGAGCACCACATTTAGATCCTATTCCACCGGAGGAGGTCGGATGGGCAGCTTGGAAAGCAGAAGACCCCGCATAAAGCGGGAGACTAATGGCTGCCCGACAGGGGCTTTCCCTTGATGGGGAGGTGGTTTGCTGAGATGGCACTCAAGTGTACCCTGACAGAGTTCAACTTCAGCCCTTCCTTCGAGAGATGGAGGAGGTACTGGAGGATCCATCGAATGGGGCATGAGAACAGGTCGATCTGGAGCATGGAGCATATCGAGAAGCGCCTCCACTTGAAGGCATAGGCTCGTCTAGTGGAGTCCTTTCTCGAGGTGAGGAGGACTTCCTCAACCTCCTACAGAAGGGCCAGTGAGGCTAGGGAAACCCGTTCAGCCACCAGGCTGTGAGGGACAAGGAGGCTAGGTTTGGGTGCTGCACCCGCCCTTCCTCCTGTGTTAGCAGACCCGGGGCAGAGCCTAGGAGAACAGGAGGCTCCGTCGACAGCTGAAGCAGAAGCAGGAACCAAGGCTGCCGAGGTCACGAGGGGGCTATGAGGATCAATGATGCCCGAGCCCGCTGAGTCTTGAAAAGGGTTCTCACAATGAGAGGGAAAGGAGGGAATGCATAGAGTAGACTGGATGACCAGTCCAGAAGGAATGCATCGGGGCTCTTTGCTCGGGTGTGGTACTGGCCCACAAAAGTGGGGGAGCTGTGTGTTCTGGGGACTGGCAAAGAGGTCTATCACCGGCGTACCCCAGCAAAGAACAGCCAGCCCGCTACCCCTGGATCCAACCGCCATTCGTGGGGGCGAAGGATTCTGCTGAGCCTGTCTACCAGGACATTCTCCTAACAAAGAAGATAGGTTGCCTTGAGAGAGATCTTCCGTCAGACAGCGAAGGAGCAAAGGAGGGTTGCTTCCATGCAGAGGGAGTACGATCCCATGCCTCCCTCCTTGTTGAAGAAGAAAATCGCCACGCGGTTGTCGGTCTGCATGAGAACCGACCTCCCCTTGAGGTGGTCCACGAAGGCCCTCAGGGCCCACTGAATCGCCCAGAGTTCGAGCAAGTTTATCTGCTGCTGAGACTCCTCGGATGACCACTGCCCCTGCATGCACAGCGGCCCGCAGTGGGCTCCCCACCCTAACAGGGAAGCGTCTGTCGTCAGCAACCACATTGTGCTGCGGGACCTGGAAAGGAAATCCCCGGAGGAGGTTGCAGGGGTTTTTCCACCAGCTCAGGGACAAGCAGAGGGTGCTGAGGCACCACTGAGCTGTCTGCATGTGCAGGTGGGCGTGGGGGACCACATGCATGGTAGAGGCCATGTGGCCCAGGAGGCATAGCATGGCCCGAGCGGTGACCTGGGGAGTGCTTTGGACATGGGTCGCCAGAGCGATCCGCTGGCAAGAAGGCGGTCACCCGCTGAATATCGAGGCGTGCCCCGATGAACTCGAGTGCCTGCATCAGCTCGAGGTGAGACTTTGGGTAGTTGATCAAGAGCCCCAAGCCATCCAAGAGAAGAATTGTGCACGGCATTGCTCGCCGGATTTCCTCGACCGAAGATCCCATGATGAGCCTGTTGTCGAGGTAGGGAAAGACAGGCACGCCCTGAAGCCTGAGATGGGCGGCGACCACGATGAGGCATTTTGTAAAGACTCGTGGGGCGGACGTGAGGCCGAAAGGGAGCACCCTGTACTGTAAGTGCTCTCCCTGCATCCTGAAGCGCAGATACTGCCTTTGCTGGGGGTGGATTAAGATGTGGGCGTAAGCGTTCTTTAGATCCAAGGAACATAGCCAGTCACCCTGTTAGAGGAAGGGCAGCAGAACGCCAAGGGATAACATCTTGAACTTCTCCCGCACCAAGAACTTGTACAACTTGCGGAGGTCGAGGATAGGCAGGAGATCCCCCATCTTTTTCGGGATGAGGAAGTACCAGGAATAGAAGCCCTGACCCCAAAGGTGCGGAGGAACCTTCGACTGCCCATTGGGCAAGAGAGAGTAGCTCCCGCTGCAGTAAAACCTGGTGCACAGGGAGTCGAGGAGACTCCGCCAGGGAAAAGGGAGGTGGAAGCCTGTCGAAGCAAAGGCGATAGCTGTCTCGGACGACCTGGAGAACCCTGGTGTCTGAAGTGATGGAAGCCCACGATGGGGCGAAAGACGACAGATGCCCCCCTCAATGGCTGCTGCGTCGCCGGAGGGCAAGGGGCTATGCCGAAGGCATCAAAACTGTGTGGGTTGTGGAGGAGCCGGAGTTTGGCCTTTTGACCCTTTCAGCTTGCGATGTCCTTGGCCGGACTTACCCTGTGCCGGGGTTGTCGGCGTGGGGGTGCCAGGTATGGGGGTTAGCCCCGGTACTGGAGGCCCTTCTGAGGAAAGAAGGGCTTTTTGGCTGGTTGCTTTTTCCGGGGCAGAGTGGAGGTCTTGAGTGAGGGACGGGTTATGTTGACGAACTCTGTCTCTATCTCCGCAGCTTTATCCTCCATCGGCTTGCCAAAGAGCTGCTCGCCGAGTCAGGAAACATCCAGAAGCTTTTCCTGCACCCACTGCTCCAAATCTGATGACTGGAGCCATGCCTGGCGGCGGGCCCCGATGCCAGCGGCTGCCACCCGAGCCAATGATTCTAATCCATCGTAGGCGGCTTGGGAGAGGTATTTTGAGCAGTCTGCGACGGACTTCAACTAAGTGCCGAATCTATTGAGGGGCTCGTCCTCGAGGCCCATGGAGAACCCTCCGAGCTCCTTGGCTAAATCGCGCAAGAACGTACCCATGTACAGCTGGTATGCTTGAATGCGACAAGAGAGCATGGAGCCTTGGTAGGCCTTGCGGCCTAGGGTATCAATGGCTCTCGACTCTCGGCCTGGCGGTATCGAATGTGATTTCGGGCTCTTCTGTTTCCTCATGGCTGACTCCACCACCATAGAGGTGTGGAGAAGTTGGGTCTTCCTGAACCGGGGCCCACGTTGTACCTTGAATATAGTATCAAGGCACTTGGTCACGGCTGGAACCGAGGCGGGGGCCTCCCACATGCGGAGCAGCAGCCAAGATAGAATAGGAGGAACCGGCGCAGTGAGAAATTCCCTAGGCGGGGACTCATACTAAAGAATATCAAGTTCTTCAGCACAAGGATCCTCCTCGGCCTGAGTGGCCAGGTTGAGGGCCCGTGACATATCCCGAATGAACACCAGGAAGGAGGTGTACTCGGGTGGCAAGTGCTGCTGGAACGCGGGCAGGGAGGGGTCCGATGGAAGGTCCTGGTGGGTATGGGTTTCTGGGGAGGTGTCCCCATCAGACTCCCACGCCGAGAAATCAGTCGAGGAGTCCAAGCCGGGCAGGTTGCCCTGTCCAACGGCCGGTGCTCGCTTGGAGCCGGAAGCCCTGGAAGATCTCACCTCCGAGGAACGGGAGGTTGAGCGAGACCGACATCGAGGACCCTCACGAGGCCCACGGCTCTTGGGGGTTTCCTGGATGGATTTCGGTGTCCCATGCGAGGGACCCATGGTCTCTGGGCGCGAGTCAGCTGGCTGTGAGCGCCTACTGGGAAGTGATGAATGCAGAAACAATGCATTCTAGCACCAGCATGCGGGACTCCCACGCGGACGTGGGGACCTGAGACACCAATACTGGGGTCACTGTGTCGGGTGTCGAGGAAGAGAGGGGGTCCTCTCTAGGATGGCCCTCAGGAGACAGTTTGCCTTTGCCAGAGTTCTCCGCTTCTGTGCAGGGTACCTTGCAGGGCTGTTCCCTGTCCGACTCTCGAGAACACCGAAGGGGACTGAGCAACCGAGCGCGGGAGCACTTGCGCTTATTTGGAGCCCCGACAGCTACTTCGAGGCCGCCTTCTTTTTTCACTGCTCCACCTCAGGGGATCCCTGGTCAGAGGGCTGCCAAGAGTGCAGGGCCAAAGGGGGGGGGGACCCATCGGGGGAGACACGACCGAGGGCGCCAAGAGGGATTCTGAGGCGGCCTTTCGGAAAATGTCTTCAGACTTCTGCTTAGAACTGAGCAGGACCTTAGAGGACATTTTCTTGTAGAGCGAACAGAGCTCCAGATCATGGTCATCTCCGAGGCACCAAACAACAGTCGTGAGTGTCCATGAGCATCTATCGCATTTTTTGAAGCCAGAGGTCATGGGGGCAAAAATGACCCCCACGAGGTCGAAGACCCACGTGGCCAGCGGCTAGGGAAAGAAAAAAGGGCACGAAGCCTGTGACAAAAAATGAAGAAAAAACTATCCCCAAGAGCTCTAAGGAGATAGAGCAGGGGAAGGATGGGTAGAGGACCGGTGCAACTGGAAAACAAATGGCCTGTAGGCCAAAACTAAAACTTTTTCCAAGGGACGAGGACGTGCATCCAAAGGGCTCCACGGAAAAAGGGAGACTGAGCAAAATTGCACCCTTGGATGGGAAGAGGACCATGCATGCGTGGCAGCAATTCCAAAGGCTTTCTTTGAAAGTTGGGGAATTGCTCCATGCGGGCTCCATCGGTGCCGACGTCACCCATAAGTGAGGACTGACTTCCTGCTTGTTCCTGGAGAAATTAAGAGTATCCACAGCATTAAATGAGGTTCCCACTCCCTGGATTGGGATTTAACTGCCTAGGCAAATAATATAAATTGTTCAATGACAATGTTGCCACCTCGAAAACCCCAACACTTCCTTTAAATACTTCTGAAATAATAACAACGGTGAAATATAACTTGCTTTAAGAAAATTGAGGAAATGGAGATTTTTAGCCCGAAAGGCATTCTCTAATCGTTCCTGCTAGTGATGTAATGCCAGAATATCTTTAATAGAGGAGGCAGCCACCTCATATATTGTGCGAGTCTGAGACTCAGTCTTTTGAATTCGAGAGTCTAAAGCTGCAAAATACTTATGGTGGGCAAACCTCTCCACCATTTGCTTAGAGAAATTTGCCAAGTGAGTAATCGTAGTAGAAAAAGACACTTCCATCCGGATCAACACAGTCGAAATATCAACCAAGGAAACTTGAGAAGGCTGAGTATTTGAAACATCCACTGGTAATGAAGTGAAGTATCCTTCTTGAACTCCATGGAACTAGAAGCCCCAGTTGGCTGGACAACCTGTGGCAGTGGAAGAACCACACTCAGATCACCCAATGACCAAGAAGGGCCTAGCTCGAGTAGTCCCTGGGCATGCACAGACCCAGCCAAGATAGGCGAGGACATAGGAGGACACACATTTATATTGCAAAACAGAGAGGATGGGTTATTTTCCCAGAAGAATGATGAGGTCAAGACCAAAGAGGGATGATCGTCAAGGTGGGAGATTACCAGATTGTCCAAGCACTTAGCCATTAATACTACGTGGTTGTCCATTGGGCCAACGGCCTTAAAAACTTAGATGGATTTACAGTACTCACGTTGAAGGTTCTCTTTTTCCTCTTACCCATCCCGATCGTCGTCCCTCACTGTCACTCCTTGTTGCTCCAAAGAGGCAGAGCATGCCCCTTTGGCCATGCCCCTTCAGACGCACCCGCTACCATATCCTGTGGTACGGGTTTGTGCTTTAAGGCCCCCGCTGCTGTCATCAGGGGGTGCGCCGAAGATGGTCCTAGCAGCACAGAAGGCAGGGCTCCAGCAGACTGCCTGACCGCCGACTCACAGTCCAGCACCAGTAGTTAAAACAAACATATAAGCAGCAATCTCCCCTGCTCCATGCAGTTAGTGCTGGTTCACATCGCAGATAACTGCATTAGCACAGGATCACCTAATAGGTGGAGTTAAGTGCACTTGCGCTAATGTGGCATGTGATAAGGAGGACAAAGCTTCGTGTTAACTGCCAGGGATATACTTTCCATACTCCTGACATTTAACGCAGTGGTGTTGCACCTAACGCACCACAGTTTTCATCACTATTGCCATATTAGGTGCAGCACCTTAGTGCCCTTTACTCAAAGGGCTCCTGTAAGTCATACCTTCTATTTAGGATGATCTTAAACTTGCTGGCTCCCAAATGTAGATAAGATAGGTTATTGACTGAAAATCTCTCTCCATTATAATCTATTCGCCATTAAGTTATATGAGTTATCTTCCTTCAGTGTCTTCTCAAATCCTTGAATAGGCTTCCCCATCTGCTTCTGCATATAATTCAAGTTTCTCTTACTCGCCTACAAATACATTCATTTCCACAGCTCCTCATTACCTATCTTCTCTTCTCTCTCCCTACATCCTGTAAGGGTTATTGTCAGTAGCAAATAAATATACACATTAATACTTGATAGGTCCAGGGGTACTTGCTATTTCCCCACTTTCCCCAAGGTTCTATAGGTCCGTCTGGCAAATCAACCACATGAGATAAAGAAACTAACCCTGTGTTTGTATATAAATTAGACTTTATTCCTGATAGAAAAATAGTGCAGATTTAGAATAATTTTTTTTTCTGAGGTAGCAAGTTATGTAGCCCTATGATTGCAATTACTAAGATAATAAATCACTGTTTTAGCAACCAACATTACTGATTCGTTCTGCATTCAGATGTACAGAATTATCTATCTGTAAAGGACCCACACCCCCAGGGGAATTCAGACCAGTACCTTAGCTTTGCCAGGACACTTGTGGCTTGGGCCAACAAGTCATCTCAGGAATGGCACAAAGCCCAAAGAATGGCAGTAGTCCAACACAGGCTGCAGGCAGTCCAGCGAGCCGCGTGATAGCACAGAGCTTCATGTCTGTGGGAGAGATTCACTCCTTTCTGAGGTTAGCCTTTGTCCTTGCACACTGTCTTTTAGAAAGAGAAAGACAGGCAGCAGGGCTAGAGACTGCAGTAAGCAAAACTGCCAGTGTCAGGGAGCTAAGTTAAAGTTCTCATGATGTATTTAAAGGTTCAGCAAGTCTAAAAGCGGTCTCCAAGTGTTCTGCGTCCCTCCAAGTCCAGCGTATAATCCTTCATCCTGACCTCCTCGTCACGGCACGGTGATTGGCTGGTCTCAGATACTGTATGTCATCTTCAGCGAATCATGTAACAGTTGACAGGTGGTCCTTCTCCAAACAAAGATCCATGGTGTATGAAAGAGGCTGGTATGCAAGTCCATATATTGTTGCAAATGCTAGTACCAGCAGTACAGTCAGTACAATCTCTGGATGAGAGCAAGTTCTCTTACACATAGTCATAAACAATAACTTCTGCAGTATGGTACATAACCTTGCAGAATCGCTTGATCTGCAGATAAGGAATAGAAAAGGAATCCATGTTGCTTGATTCAGGCTTTAGTTCCTGAGCAGGCCCCATGTTATTTATTTATTTAGCTGTGTTTATATAACGCTTTTCACCAGGTCAAAGCAGTTTACAATAAAAGTGGGAGTACATTATAACAGAATAGAACAAAAAGGGGGGGGGGGGAAGTACATTATAAAGGTTAGAACATATTTAATTGGAGAGGGGGATTGCCATCACGGGGGGGGGGGGGGGTCAAACATATATACATATTCGGAAGAGATGCCAGTCCGATCTTTAGTCTGCCTCTCAGTCTCCGTTTGTCTGATTCATTGGTTGCTGTTCTTTTCTTTTTTTTTAATTTAATATTTATTGAAATTTTAACAAAACAGTCAAGAAAAAAATTCGTACTGAAGAGAGATTCTCCAAAAATAACAAATATCTTACAGATTATAAAGAAACAAATTTTACAGAGAACTCTCTTATAGCCCACATGTTTAGGGAGCCGTGATTATAATACAACTACTGGAAGGTACGAGAAATAACCCAAATGATACTTATTAAATACTCACAGTAACAAAAGCAATATGAAAGTGAGTGGTCTAAGGAATTTACTGCACCTGATGCGATTATATCACATCCTGTGAAGCAACACCATGAACAACCTGTGTTACCACCAGTAACCTGGTGTTAATGAAGGCAACCAAGTCATTCAGATGAGAAAAGACATATCGAACAGATTGATACATCGACAAATATTTACAAAGAAATCCCAGGTGAAGAGAACCCCCAACTGCAATATCCCAGATTTCTTAAGCAAAAAGTACTTTATTTATTTAGACAGTTTTTGTATACCGCCTTATCTTCAATCAAAGCGGTCATAACACAATTGGGGGATACATTTAACACGCGGGGATATGAGACACATACACTAAATACTTACAGGGAACATGGGCTATGGAGGGTTAAGTGGCTTGCCCAAGACCACAAGGAACATCTGTGGGACTAGAAACCCCAGTCCTTCCGGCCCAAGGTTGCTGTCCTCTAGTGGGATTTGAACCCCCGGCCTTCCGGCCTGAAGTACCTTGCCCCAACCACTAGGCTACTCCTCCCTATTTTACTTCCTTCTTTTCTGGGTCTCCTTCGCGATATCTGGACATATAACACACAGAAAAGAAAACATACCTTCAACTATACAATGGGTAACTACCCAACGCTGTCTCTAGACAACAATGTGCTCCCCCCCCTTGTGAACCACCATGCCTTCCTCCCCCCTCCGATCCCCCCCCTCCTACCTTTCAGGATGCACCAAACTCCCCTCCCTTATCCCCATTCTTTAATAACAGTGCTACAGGCAACCTCCAATAACCCCTTGTTACCTCCCCCCCCCCCACCGCCCTGAACCAAGCACCCTACATCCTCTGACCATTAAGTGTTACAGTGTATCCCCCTTTTTCCCCCCTCCACCCCCCCACCCCCCTCCCTAGCCCTCCCCCAGAGTTCGACACAGCTGACCCCACACCTCCTCAAACTTCCCTCCCCTCTGCTGCCTTGCTGCCGTAAGCCTATCCATCATAACCATATCCCTAAGCCTGTTCTCATATTGCTCTACCGAGGGCATCTCTTTTTGCTTCCACGCTTTCGCCACCTCACACCGTGCTGCACTGAGACACACCAGCACCATCCTACCACCCCCGTTGAACCTGCCCCTCCCCCCACCAAGATAATAAGCAAATATTGGGTTCAAAATCCACCACCACACCTAACTTCCCCTGCATCCATTCCAGTATCCGCCTCCAATACCCCTGCACTTTTGGACAACTCCACCAAATATGCCAAAATGTCCCCACCTCTCCACACTCCCTCCAACATAGGGGAGAAACCCCCGGAAACATCCGACTTATTCTCTCTGGCGTACAATACCAGCGCATCATCACCTTATAGCAGTTTTCTCTAATTCTACTCATCCTAGGTCCCCGTTTTATCTGATCCCAAACCCTTTTCCAATCTTTCCCTGTCCAAGACACCCCCAAATCCTGCTCCCACTCCACCATATACCGAAATTTCCCTTTCCCCTCCCCTCGTACCCCCTTATATAAGCCCAAGATCATCCCCCTCGATTCTCTCTTCCCATACCAGATAGCCTACATATGTGAGGCCTCCCCTTCCATCCCCACCCTCCCCAACACCTTTTGTAAAAAGAAGCGCACCTGCACATATGCATACCTGTCCCCCTCCTCCAACTTGAACTCCTCCTTTACCGCCTCAAAGCTTTTAATTGCCCCCTCTTCCAGCAACTGCAAGCTACATCGCAACCCCCTCCCCCTCCAGACATCAAACCTACCCCCCTCCCACCCTGGTTTAAATGCCTTCCACCCCCTCCAGGGAGTCATTACTGAAAAGCCTGTCCCCCTCCCAGCAATCTCAGGTTCTCTCACCTTATCCCACATCTTCACGACCTGTCTCATCGCCGGCATTACTCCCCCCCCCCCCATTTCCGCCCTCTCCACCTTCGTGGCCCAGACCCAAGCATCCAAATGCCCCCCCCCCCCGATCCTTAGTTTCTCCAGACTAACCCATCGTTTCTCCTCCCCACCCTCCCTCCAGCCTAACACATGTGTTAACTGTGCTGCCTGATAATAGTCCCTCAGATTAGGCACCCCTAACCCCCCCTCCTCCTTGGGCGCATACATCACCTCCCTTGCTATTCTTGGTGGCTTCCTTTTCCATATATAGCCAAACACCCGCCTTTGCAATAACCTCATCACTCCCTCTGGCACTTCTACCGGTAGAGCCTGAAACAGATACAACAGCCGTGGTACGACATTCATCTTGAGCGCCGCAATCCGTCCCACCCAAGATATCTCCAATCGCAGCCATCCCTCTATGTCCTTGCTTATCTGTCCTAAAAGCTTAGGGTAGTTCTCTCGATACAGGTCCTCATATCTAACCGTGAGCCTCACCCCCAAATACCCTAAGGACTTGCTGACCCACCGTAATGGATATAATCCCTTCAACTCCTCTTCTAGCTCCCTGTTCATCTGGACCTTCATCACCTTTGTTTTATCTATATTCATTTTAAACCCCGATACTGCTCCGTATCGACCTACCTCCTCCATAACCTCTGGCAGAGACTCCTGCGGCCTGCTTAAATATAATAGGATGTCGAGAGGAAATGACGTCACCGGTCCGAGCGGGAGCGTGAGAGTGGAGCTCCGACGGCCCGAGAGTATAATTGGCACACAATAAGCCTAAAACTGCGGGGAAGTCCCCAGATCTGGGGGATAGGTTGGTGCTGGTGAGCGGTGGAAAGCCGCGATGAAGAAAGGTGCGGCGGAGCTGAAGGCCTTCGCGTACAAAGGAGGATCGGGGAGCACTGTGTTGAAGAGTAAAATGGCGGCGCCCGGGGCATCAGCGGGGGAGGTGGCGAAATCCCCTTCGGGTGCAGACCAGGATCGGACCAGTGAGATTGAGGGTCTGCGTGGTGAATTAAAATCGTGGTTTGGCACACTCAGGCAAGACCTTGCTAGCTTTCAAGGAGACGTCCAGGTATGGCTGGAGGATTTAAAAGGGGAGGTGAGAGAAGTGGGAGGCCGTCTGGAAGAGGTGGAAAGCAAGGTGGAGGCCCAGGACAAGGCGGTTCATGGGTTGCAAGAACGGATGGAGGCCTGGGACGGTGACCTGGCCGAGCTCTGGGCGAAGGTTGAGGACTTAGAGAATCGGTCCCGGAGGGCTAACATTAGAGTCCGGGGAGTGCCTGAAAGCCAAGAGAAGGAGGATTGTATGCGGTTGGTGGAGCAGCTAAGTAAGCAGATATTGGAGCAGGCGGAGGGGCCGGACAGCACGCGGTGCTTGAAATTGGAGCGTGCACATCGAGCCCTGGGCCCACGGCGAGAGGGCAGGCCTCGAGATATTGTGGCCTGCTTCCACGAATACTCTACCAAGAATGCTATCATGGAGATAGCTAGGCGATTACCAGAACTGAAGTGGGAAAACCATCGGGTCGAACTCTACGCAGATCTCTCTGCCATCACCATTCGGAAAAGGAGGGAAATGGCCCCTATAACGCAGAGGCTCCGTGAGCAGCAGGTTAAATATAAGTGGACCTTCCCATTTGGTCTTCAATTTTCTATTGGCGGGGTTGCCTCACATGTTAAAACCCCCGAGGAAGCGGCACGAGTGCTTAAGCAGGCGGGCTGGGCGGATGTCCCGGTCCTGCCGGTGGTGGAGCCCGCGAGTGTATCCCGGCCTGGGGAGCGTGCTGGAGGCTGGCAGAGAGCGCAAAAAGGAGATAAGCAGCTGCGGAGGCAGCAAAGGCGCTCACCCAGGACTGAGGACTGTGGCTGACGGACTGGCCTGTAGAGTTTTGGAATACCAGTTAGTTATGATATGTGTACCATAGGTTATGTGTTATAATTATTGATGGGTGTGTGGGGCGGTGATGTCATGCCTCTTATGGATCAATATGATGGTCCCGGGAAGGGAGGGGAGGGGGGGGAAGGGAGGGGAGGGGGGCGGGGGGGAAAGTGAGGGGTGGGGGGGGGGAGGGATGGGGGGTCAGGATGAGGATCTCTTACCTAGGTTGGAGTTGTGGAAGGGGAGGGGGGCAATGTGATGGATGGATAGGCTGCGGGTGCTTACGATGAATGTGCATGGGTTGAATGCGCCGGTTAAGCGGCAGCGAGTATTTAAGGAAATAGAGCGACTGAGGGGGGATATAATCTTCCTGCAAGAAACACATTTGAAGAGACAAGATGAGTGGCGAATGTCTCATAAAAAATTTCGGGACCAGTGGTTCTCCTCCAACAGATTAGCGTTGCATAAGGGGGGGGTGGGCATTATGTTACGAGGCGCTATACCGCATGAGGTGTGTGCCATTAAACAGGATCGGGGAGGGAGGTATATCCTTCTTAAGCTTAAATTGTATGACCAGGTCCTCACCCTTGTGAACCTTTATGGTCCAAATGATGGGCAGGGGCCCTTTTATCAGGAGTTAAACTCCGTTATCGATCAGTTTGCTGAGGACCAGGTGATTATGGGGGGGGACTTCAATTTGACTGTCAACCCCAAGTTGGATAATTCCACGGGGGCGGTGGAGGGGAACGCTAGAGCCAGACGGATGTTAAAGGTCATGGGTAGTAACCTTGGGGTGGCAGATACATGGAGAGAGCTGAGGGGGCGGGAGAAAGATTACACATTTTACTAGCCAGTCCACCACTCATTCTCACGCTTGGATATGATTTGGATTTCGCGACCCATGCTGCAGGAAGTTGTGAGCTGTGAGATAGGGGAAAGAACGCTCTCTGATCACGTGCCTGTGTGGATTGAGGTGCGTGTGGGGCACCAAGGGAAGAAGGGGGGAGGATGGTTGCTCAATGAATCTCTCTTGGATGATCCGCAGGTAGTGCAAAGAGTGGAGAAGGGGATAAAAGACTATTTGGCGCATAATGATAATGTGGAGTGTGGGATAGCTTCGATTTGGGAATGTTTGAAGGCGGTTAGTGCGGGGGGCGCTGATATCTATTGGCTCTCATATGAAGCGGCTGAAGGAGGGTAAAAAAGAGGCCCTAAGGTTGTAGATTCGGAATTTGGAAGCTCTGCAGAAACTGGGGCACTTGACGCGACAGCAGGAGCAGGAGCTGAGGAACCACAATCGGGAGTTAGGGGATCTAGAGCTGGCGGAGCTTAAATTCGCTCAGGAAAAATTGAAGCAACAGTTCTTTGAATGGGGCAATAAGCCATCGCGCCTGCTGGCGCGGCGGCTGCAGAGGCTGCGAACCAGGAATTTTATAACAAAAATTCGGGATGCCCAGGGACGCGAGTTGCGGGGAGGTAAACAGATTCAGGATAGATTTGTGGAATTTTACAAACAGCTGTACGCTGTGGAAGGGATAAGCCCACAGGTGCCTAAAGAGAAATTTTTACAGGTCAATCTCCCGAGTTTGGGGGTAAAGGAGGCGGCTCTGCTTTCTCATCCCATTGAGGTGCGGGAAGTGGTCGAGGTTATTAAGGCATTGCCAGCATCGAAGGCCCCGGGCCTTGATGGGTTCTCAAATAAGTTCTACAAAA
This sequence comes from Ichthyophis bannanicus, assembly GCA_033557465.1. Taxonomy (NCBI): domain Eukaryota; kingdom Metazoa; phylum Chordata; class Amphibia; order Gymnophiona; family Ichthyophiidae; genus Ichthyophis; species Ichthyophis bannanicus. The sequence goes on from CM066044.1 coordinate 152,328,144, forward strand.
AGTTTGTAGAGGTCTTGAGTGAGCCGTTAGCCAGGCTGTATAACTCCTTTGCGGAAGGGGGGCGGATCCCTGAAACTATGCGTACGGCAGGAATAACTATACTGCCGAAAGAAGGTAAGGATCCCCAATTATGCGGCTCTTATCGGCCGATCTCGCTTTTGGGGTCAGATTTTAAGATTTTTTCAAAAATTCTGGCTAATAGGCTCCTGGTTTATCTGCCCCGGTTGATCCATGAAAGCCAGGCTGGGTTTGTTCCCGGGCGGCAAGCAGAGGCTGCGAACCAGGAATTTTATAACAAAAAGCGTAGTTACTCACCTGTAACAGGTGTTCTCCAGGAGCAGCAGGAATCAGTCCTCACTTATGGGTGACGTCGGCGCCGACGGAGCCCTCGCGGAGCAATTTTCCCCAGCTTTCAAAGAAAGCCCCTGGGAATTGCAGCGGCGCCATGCGCGGTAGTCTTCCCGCCCGAAGGTGCCATCTTAGCCAGTCAGATGACATAGCTAAAAAAGACAGCATAAAAATTTGCAAAAAGAACATAAGCAGACGATTGCAACTCCAAGGGGAGGAGGGAGGGTAGTGAGGGACTGATTCCTGCTGCTCCTGGAGAAACACCTGTTTACAGGTGAGTAACTACGCTTTCTCCAGGACCAAGCAGGAAGTCAGTCCTCACTTATGGGACTCCCAAGCTCAAGGCTACCGGAGACCCTAAGCACAAAAATGAGCTCCCTCTAGCTCAGCAGCACAGAAGGATAGAATCTTCGCTGAATTATCACCCACCGGTAGCCCACATCCGGGATGGAGGGTAGGAGTTGCTCAGACCTCAAAGAGATTACGGAGGACTGCCTGTCCGAAAGCACTGTCCCTACGGGACTCCCTCTCGAGACAGTAATGGACCGCAAAAGTCTGGCTCGAAGACCAAGTAGCGGCCCGGCAGATGTCTGCCAGCGGAACAGAGCGGAGGTAAGCCACTGACGTGGCCTTTGCCCGAAACGCAATGAGCCGTGACTCGACTTTCTAAGGCGAGTCCGGCTGCCCCATAAGCCCAAGAGATACAGTCCGCAACCCAGATGGACAGAGTACGCTTGGAGACCGGGAGCCCCAATTTATTGGGGTCAAAGGACACAAAAAGCTGCGCAGCTTTACGGTGCTCCCGCGTACGGTCAAGGTAGAAGTTCAACGCCCTTCTACAGTCCAGGGTATGGAGGACCGTCTCAGCTCGGCTGGAGTGTGGTCTGGGAAAGAAGGTTGGAAGTACCACCTCCTGATTCAAGTGAAAAAGGGGAGGAACACTTTAGGCAGAAACTTTGGGTGAGTCCGTAGGACTAACCCTATTCTTGTAGAACCGAGTGTAGGGGGGATCAGACACGAGGGCCTGTAATTCACTTACGCGCCTAGCGGAAGTGAGGGCTTATCAAGAAACAGCGTTTTCCAAGACAGAAAACGGAGAGAGAGCAGGTAGCCATAGGTTCAAAAGGCGGACAGGTGATCCGCTTGTAAAACCACATTCAGGTCCCAGTCGGCGCTGGAGGGCGGCGCAGAGGTGGTTTAAGTAGTAGGAGACCTCGGAGAAACCTCGCTACGAGAGGGTCGTTGGAGAGAGGTCTGCCGTCCACCGGCACATGATGTGCGGAAAAGAGCACTGAGGGAACTTTGACGGAGTTGGACTTAAGTCCCAGATTAGAGAGGTTGTAGCAAGTACTGTAAGATCACCGAACCGGGCAGGAGAAGGGATCCTGAGACTGTTGGGTACACCAGACTGCAAAGCGACGCCATTTAAGGGCGTAGCATTTGCGGGTAGAAGGCCGTCGCGAAGCCAAGACGAACTCCTCCACTCTGCCGGCAAGAGGAGAGAGGAGCAAGGACTACCCTCTCAGCAGCCAGGCCATGAGGTTGAGAGACCTGAGGTTGGGGTGCAGTAGGGACCACTGATCCTGGGTGAGGAGATCCGGGTTGCACCCCCAGAGGGATTGGATCCTCCACCGCCAGTTGCAGCAAGAGCGGAAACCTACGGCTGCCTGGGCCAGCGAGAGGGCCACCAGGATCACGAAAGCTTTGTCTCGGAGAACCTTGAAAAGGGGTCCGAGGAGACTAACGGGATGGGAGGGAAAGCGTACAGAAGGCTCCCCGACCATGAGATCAGAAAAGGCGTCCGCCGCCACCCGAAGGGGGTGAGGCTGACGAGAGCAGAAGCGAGGAAGCTGCCGGTTGTGAGGACTGGCAAAGAGATCCACTGTGGGGAGGCCCCACCTGAGGAAGAGCTTCTGAACGATCAAGGGGTCCAGACGCCACTCGTGCGGCTGGAGGACCCTGCTGAGTTTGTCCGCCAGGCAATTTTCTTGGCCCGGGAGATAAACTGCCTTGAGGAGAATGCCGTGACCGACGGCCCAAGAGCAGAGCTTCTGTGCCTCCCGGCAGAGGAGGAAGGAGCCCGTGCCCCCCTGCTTGTTCACGTAGAACATGGCAACTTGATTGTCCGTTCTGGACAAGGACGGACTGTTGGGAGGTCAGGTGGGAGAAGGCCTTGAGAGCTAGGCGGATCGCCCTGAGCTCCAGGAAGTTGATCTGCTGAGCAGGACTCCACTTGGTCCAGGGCCCTGAGTACGTGCCTCTTGGCAATGGGCTCCCCAGCCCAGGAGGGGATGCATCGGTGGTCAGCACCCGGGTCGGCTGAGGTGACTGGAAAGGCATTCCCAATACCAGGTTCGGCTGCCGGAGCCACCACCGGATAGACGAGACCAGCGGCTCGAGACGCGCACCAGGTCTGCTAGGCCGCCAGTGGCCTGTCGCCACTGCTGGCGTAGACACCACTGTGCAGGACGCATATTCAGGCGGGCAGTGGGGGTCGCATGGACGGTGGAAGGCATATGGCCTAGCAGTCTCAGGAAGCGCCTGGCGGAGACCAGGGGCTGGCTGCGAAAGCGGTCGGCTAGGTCCATGAGAGCAGCTGAGCCCTGTCGAGCGGTAGGTTACGCTCGCTCGCGCTGAGGGGTGTGCAGCCTTGCGCCGATGAACTCGAGATCCTGTGAGGGGAGCAAAGTGGACTTTGCGAAGTTGATGACAAAGCCCAAGTGCTGCAGCAGGGTCACCGTGCGGCACGTGGCGGTGGGTGACCTCCTGAGCGGGATGCTGCTCTGATGAGCCAGTCGTCGAGGGAGTGGGTACGGAAAAACATAGAGGCCGTGAAGCCGGAGATGGGCCGCCACGACCGCGAGACATTTTGTGAAGACTCGCGGTGCGGAGGACAGGCCGAAGGGCAGTACTCTGTACTGGTAATGATTTCCTGCCACCACAAACCTTAGGTATTGGCGGTTGGCTTGGGTGGATGAGGAGGTGCGTGTAAAGCATCCTTTAGATCCAAGGAGCATAGCCAATCTCCCTGCTGGAGGTAGGGCAGAAGGATTCCAAGGGTAAGCCTTTTGAACTTCTCCCGCACAAGGAAACTTGTTGAGGTTGCGCAAGTCCAGGATGGGTCGGAGGCCTCCTGTTCTCTTTGGTATCAGAAAATACCTTGAATAGAAGCCCTGACCTCTCAGGTGGTGAGGCACCGGTTCCACCGCCTGATCCTGCAGAAGACCTGCTAACTCCTGAAGGAGCAACTCCTGTGCAGCAGGGGGGCGCGGAGGCCTCTCCCGGAAAAATAGGAGGGAGGGACCTGAGGAAGTGGAGAAGGTAGCCCTCTCGCACGACCTGAAGCACCCAGGCATCTGCGGTGATGCTGGACCACCTGTCGGCGAACGTGAACCAGCGGCCGCCGGTGCTGGGGGGAACCAGCGGGGGGGGAGAGGCTATGCTGAGCGAGTCAAAAACCCCCACCCGGCTGAGCAGGGGCTGGTGGCGCAGGCTTGGGGGCTTGCTGCCTACGGGACCCGGTACCCCGTCCCTTGGCCTGCTGGCCCTGTTGGGGAGCTGCAGGGGCCTGATAATGGGGGTATTGTTTGTAGGCAGCCGCCTTCCTCGGGTAAAAGGTCTTTTTTCCCGAGCCCTTCTTTTTCTGGGAAGGGGCGGAGGTCTTCCTAGAAAGCCTGGTCCTGGTGAGAGTCTCAGTCTCAATTTGTGCAGCCTTTTCCGCCATGGGCTTGCCAAAGAGGTTTTCGCCTCGGCAGGGGACATCGACAAACTTGTCCTGTACCCAGGGCTCAAGGTCGGACGACTGAAGCCAAGCCTGTCGGCGGGCACCGATTCCGGCTGCGGCTACTCGAGCAGTGGATTCATAGCCATCATTGGCTGCTCGGGACATGATCTTTTAGAATTCCCGTATACATGTGGACAAGGCTAGGTACCTCCGCAGGGTTCCTCGGACAAACCAGCGGAGAAGCCGGCTAGCTCTTTAGCCAGATCCCTGAGAGACATGCCAATGTAGAGCTGGTAAGTCTGGACACGACAGGCGGAGCATAGAGCCCTGGAAGCACTTTTTGCCAAGGCCATCCAGGTTACGGGCCTCCCTTCCAGGAGGCACGAGGAGTGCATCTTCTGGCTCTTAAGACGATGCATGGCCGATTCCACTACCATGGAATGGTGTGGCAACTGCGCCTTTTGAAAGCCAGGGCTCTTGCGGACTCGATAGATAGAATCGACCCGCTTGCTCAGGACCGGCGAGGAGGCCGGACTCTCCCACATGCGGAAGAGTAGTCGTTCCAGCATAGGAGGAACCGGCACAGTAAAGTGCTCCCTCGCGGGAGAGTCATACTGGAGGGCGTCGAGCTCTTCGGCTCGAGGCTCCTCCTCGGGGTCCGCAGGGAAGGCCAAAGCCTTGGCCATATCCCTAACGAAATCCGAGAACCGGGCATCCTCCGGGGGGGACTGCTTCCGAGGCTCGGACTCCGGAGAGTCCGATGGGACACACCGAGTCCGGAAAGAATCAGGTGACTCTTCCTCCTCAGACTCCCAGACCGACTCCGCCGAGGCCGCGGTGGGGTCGGCTCGGGCAGGGTGCGGCGCCAGCCGCCCCGACGCCGAGGGAGTCGGCGTCGGCGACCTCGGTCCCGAACGGGAGGCCGAGGGCGACCTCGACCGAGGATCGACTCGAGGTCTCATCGACTCGAGGATCGGCTCGGTCTCCGGGGGCGACTTGGACGTCGACGTCCCGGCGGTCGGGGCAGCGACGCCAGCGAAGCCAGCGAGCAGTGCCCGCTGCTGGTCCATGAAGGCAGACAATCTGCTCTCCAAGGCCGTCAACCTGAGTCCGAGCTCAGGCGACCCAGCAGCCCCCGACTCGGGCCCGACGGCGTCGGGGCCGACGTCGGCAGACGCGGAGGCGAGTCCAGAAGGACAACAGGACTTACCCGGGCAGGCATCTCCGACTCCAGGCGAGGTCGCTTCGGGAGGTGTTCCTTCTCCAAGGACCCGGGGGCGGCTGTCGGGGCTATGCGACCTGGCCCTCGCGGAGCCAGGAGCGTCCACCGACGCCGCCCTCGCGGGTTTTTCCTTCCGTCGATGGTCCCCGGAGGGAGAACCCCGGTCGGAGGAGCTCCGTCGAAGGTCCGAACTGGAGCCTTTCGACAGTGAGGCCTCCGACGAGGTCCGGGTACGGCTGGGGTCAGCGAAGATTCTTTCGCGCTGATGCCGCCGACTTCTCAACGCCTTCGAGGACAGTTTGCTGCAGGGCCCACAGATCAGTTCCTCGTGATCTGGGCCCAGGCAGCGGAGGCAAAGGTCGTGTGAGTCGGTGAGAGACATATTTCGGTCACAACGACCACACCGCTTATAGCCACTGGCAGCCATCGGGGGCAAAAGGGCCCCTGCGAGGTGAAAGGACCGGGCTGCCAGGGAAAAAACGGAAAACGAAAGCTGACTACGTCAGAAAAACCGAAAAAACCGTTAGAGGACTCGAGACCGGCGTCGCGATGATCACGGAGCGGGAACGTCGAACCGAAAGAAAAAAGGATAAATACAGAGTATAATCAACTTTTTCGCGTGGAAAAGACGGTGACGTCTGTAGGGCTCCGAGGAAATATGAAGACTGGATAAGATGGCACCTTCGGGCGGGAAGACTACCGCGCATGCGCGCTGCAATTCCCAGGGGCTTTCTTTGAAAGCTGGGGAAAATTGCTCCGCGAGGGCTCCGTCGGCGCCGACGTCACCCATAAGTGAGGACTGACTTCCTGCTTGGTCCTGGAGAAATTCGGGATGCCCAGGGACGCGAGTTGCGGGGAGGTAAACAGATTCAGGATAGATTTGTGGAATTTTACAAACAGCTGTACGCTGTGGAAGGGATAAGCCCACAGGTGCCTAAAGAGAAATTTTTACAGGTCAATCTCCCGAGTTTGGGGGTAAAGGAGGCGGCTCTGCTTTCTCATCCCATTGAGGTGCGGGAAGTGGTCGAGGTTATTAAGGCATTGCCAGCATCGAAGGCCCCGGGCCTTGATGGGTTCTCAAATAAGTTCTACAAAAAGTTTTGTAGAGGTCTTGAGTGAGCCGTTAGCCAGGCTGTATGAACTCCTTTGCGGAAGGGGGGCGGATCCCTGAAACTATTCTTCCGGCAGGTATAACTATACTGCCGAAAGAAGGTAAGGATCCCCAATTATGCGGCTCTTATCGGCCGATCTCGCTTTTGGGGTCAGATTTTAAGATTTTTTCAAAAATTCTGGCTAATAGGCTCCTGGTTTATCTGCCCCGGTTGATCCATGAAAGCCAGGCTGGGTTTGTTCCCGGGCGGCAAGCTGGGGACAATATACGGAGAGTTCTGAACGCGGTATGGCAGGGGAAAAGAGGGGCGGAACCATTGGTCTTGTTAGCTATTGATGCCGAAAAGGCTTTTGACAGAGTATATTGGCCCTATTTGTTTAAAGTTATGGAACGGATGGGGCTGGGGGGGGGGGCGTATTTGGAGTGGGTGAAAGCTATTTATGATAGGCCACTAGCTAAGATTCGTATAAACGGGGAATATACGGCAGCATTTGAACTATTTAGGGGTACCCGGCAGGGGTGTACCCATTACCCACTCTGTTTGTGTTGTCTATGCGAAAACCGTGTGTGGCCCAGTATATAAGGGGAGAGCAAAGAAGGTCTTATGGGGTTTCTGGACGACGACGTTACGGACATGTGTAAAATTCGCTGTTTGCCGATGACCTGCTCTTTATATATTTGACCCACACACTGGAATCACCTGGGTAGGCGTTTATGATACCATACTGCGAGTTATGGGGACAGTGTTTTTCTGGCTTTAAAGTTTAATGCACTCCAAGTCGGAACCTCTGAATATATCAGTTTGGATAGGGCGGGGGGGGGGGGGGGGGGGCCTAGGAGAAGACTCAGGGAAACGTTTTACCTATAGGTGGGCACGAGATGGAAGATTAAGTATTTGCGGACCACCTTTATTTCAGAGTTCAACCCCTAATGCCGGGGGATTTATTTTGGGGCCTAATTTTGGTTGTCGATTGCAAACACAAAGATACGGCGAGGGAATGTGGAGGTTTGTCAGAGTAAGGGGCTTATCCTGGTTTGGGGTTGAAACACAAGAATACGGAGGGAATTGGAGGTTTGTCAGCGTAAGGGGCTTTCCTGGTGGGAAGGATGCGGCCGTTTGATGTAGATGGTGGTGGCTGGCGCAGTGGCTTGTACCTTTTTAGGTCGGTGCATATTTGGGTGGGGCGCGAAGGAACAGACATCAGTTATTTAAGTTGTAGGAGCGGTTTGGTTTGGCAGAGATCCCTGATGCAAGTTTGTGGGGGGGGGGGGGGGGAAGGAAGGGGGGCGGGGGGGGGGGGAAAAGGGAGATAATGGAACGGGGGGGGGGGAAGGGAGGAAGGCCCCCGGAAGAGGGGGGGGAGGGAAGGGGGAGTGGGGGGGAGGAAAGGGGGGGGGAGGGCGTGGGGGGGGGGGGCGGGGGGGGGGGATGGGGAGGATGTGGGGGAAAGGGTAATACGGGGGAGGGAGAAGGCAGGGGGAGGGGGAAAGGGAGAAAGGAGGCGGCGGGGGGGGGGGGGAAGGAAAGGGGACGGAGGACGGCAATTCATATTTGTCGTTGTGTGGCGTGCGGTCGGTATTTTAAATGAAATGTATAGGAGGAAGGGGGGGCAGGGGTTGGCTGTTGTTCCCTGACATTGCGTGCTATTTAGGAAAAGCCTCAACAAATTGGGGGGCTATAGTTGAATGGCTGGGGGGGGGGATTGAGGTGAAAAAAAGAGTGGGTGCAAATGGACAGAGGAGAAGAGGAGGAAGGTTTGGTGGGTTTGCAGATGTTGGAGGGAAGGTGGATGTGGCTCCCACGGGAGCTGCACAGAGGAATCCCAGTCCGGAACCCCTACACTAGGCGGACGGGTGGAATTATGGAAAACAAGTGGCGCAAGCAGTTCTGGGTTGGGGAGGGATCGGCAAAGGTCTCTAAATGATTGGTGCCCATTAGGGGGACCCCAGAGTTTTTTTTTTTTTTTTCGCCTGGGCCAGGGATGGACAATGGGGAGCTCGGAGGTTTGGTCAATTGGGGCGGAAGAAAGAATAAGAAAGGCTTAGTACGGGTAGGGACAAGTGCTAGTGCTTTAGAGGTTTACAAAAATTATAAGCTCTCCACCACCCTGGTGAGCCAATCATCATCTAGAGGGCTATGAGGGCAGTATCAAATATATTCAACTCGGTCATTATGTTCGGCATAAAAATCACTGCCTGAGCGTGCTAGGGGACCATACGGGTATTCAAAGGTGATGGGGACTTCTAGGGCCCACCAAACGGGTGGTCAACGAAAGCTGTAGAGCTTTATAATCTCATGGCCGGAGGCACCTATAGAGGGGGGGGAAGGAGGTCTTTCATAATGAAGTGGGGGGGGGGAAAGAAGGGAGTTGCCCCTCGGTTCCTGTGGGAAAGAGGCACAATGGGGAGCAAATTTTACTGAGTAGCGGTTTATAAGGGGTTGCTGGCGGCGCACCTGTTGGGAGAAATAAACTATAAAAGTTCTGTATAGGATGGAACTTGATGCCGGCTGTGCCTTGCACGGGTGAGGTGGTACAGGCTTATGGATACCACCTCCCTGACGGGCAAATGATGGGGACAATGTGGAGCCAGCCGATGGTAAATGATTTGCACACTTGGTGGGAGTGTCGGGAGTTGCAGATGTTATGGGGAGGCTAGTTGGTTTGAGTGGGTGAGTGTGATCCTAAGGTTAAGGAGCTTAAGCCTCTTCCGGCTGTGGCTTTGTTGGGGCTGCACGCTGAGGGTTTAAATAAGGCGGATAGTGGTGGATTTTTGAATCTCCTGTTGTGTGGCGGTGCGCATTTTTGGTGGGCAGGAGATGGAAGCAGACTGCTCGTCCGGGAATGGGGTGAAGTTCAGGCTATTGTGGGGCAGATCTTCCTGATTGAGCATGCGGACCGCACTAAAAAAATGGGAGTTTGCAGAGCTTTTATAACAACCTGGGGGAGGGAACAATACTTGGAGTGGGAGAGCGCTCCGTTAGGATAACGACATGAGGTCTGAGGGGGGGTTCTCCTGGGGAAAGGGGAGAGGGGGTGGGGAGAGAGGGGGTGGGGGGGGGGGAGAGAGAAGGGCGGGGTGGGGGGGGGGGGGTTGGTTTTCAGTGGGAGAAAAATTGTTTGTATTTAAGTTGGACAAGTGTGGGGGTTTGTGGTTGACCTGGGGCATAGTTCAATGCTTATGGCGGCGGGCGGTGTTGTACTAATGGAGTTAATTTGGCCCACTGGAGTGGTGGGCATTGTATCTCTTAGATATTGTTTAAATATGCTAGCCAGGGGGGATTGCCACTGCCCCTTATCGGCATCCTTCATGAATGCATCCAGTTCTTGTAGCATCCTGTATCTGTAGCGTTAGAGCTATTGGGGGTGACGGTATCACTAACTGTATTAAATTGTTTACTGTTAATGGCTTTACTTTGGGTTTGTCGGGGACTCTGTCCCCAGTAGTGGGCAGCAGAGCATTGGGGGGGGGAGGGGGGGGGGCGAGTGGTTGGAGGAGGGGCAGAGCATATGGTGTATTGCACTGCACTTTGTTCTGTTGGATGTGTGTAATAAAAATTTTTAAAATTTACAACAAAAAAAAAAAATAAAAATGATATTTTAAGATATAAATTAGGAGGTTGTATTTCATCCGACGTATAAGAAACCCAATTTTTATGGTTTCCACCCCACCCCAACACGTACTAGACCTTATCTTCTTCATTCCAACCTTAATTACTTTCAGGCTAACGGCTCCCCCGTCAGTGCAAATAGCAGCCGCGGTGGATGATAATAAGGGGCACCCGCCTGCCTAGTCCCCCTCCCAATCCCCAAAGTCCCTAGAATATCTCCGTTTATTTTAACCCCGTCTTTCTTTTTCTGTTTGCCAACTTTAGAATATTCGTACAGTCCCTTACCCCAATTTTACAAAGTTCGGGGCCACATTGCATCCACTTTTGCCCTCACTCAATGACCAAAACCACTAAGAGGGCAACCCTACTCAAAAGCCTTTATTCTCGCGCCTCGACCCTTGACATCTAGTAGGAAATCCTCCCTGCTCTTCGCCTAGCCTCCCAAATCACTCCACACGATAATGCCCCGCTTAATATTCATCCCCAGCACAGTGCTGCCCTCTTCAGAACCCCGCCTTGATCGACATTAATTTACTCCCGGTAGCCACATCACCCAAGCCTCCATGCGCCAAGCGGGTTCTCTTAGCCATGTACTTTTGACATACACATGAGAAGCGGATATAGGAATATACGAGCTACAGCTAACTGGGATTACCCCTTATCGGGTTTTAACAGGACCGTGATTTTTTCCCCCCCTGCCGTCAA